>OX453272.1:43561656-43664156 GCA_949710005.1 Ricordea florida
TTTTCCTGTAAGGTACTTGTATATTTAAGCATGCCAAAATCAAACTTAGAAAAAGAAAATTCGAGTTCGGCCAATTGGAGTCGAACCTACGGGATGTTCTGACTTCTAGTGTAGAAGCCCTACTACTGAGCTATAGGAGACTTGTGGAAGCAAGGCCATTAAACTAGGTTCATGGGACAAACATCCTGCATACTGTTAGGACTTGAAAGTAAGGATAACTAGTTCAGACGCTCTACCACTGAGCTATAGGAGACTAGTGGGAGCAAGGCCGTTAAACTAGGTTCATGGGACAAACATCCTGCATCGTGCTGGGATTTATGTTAAATTGTTGTAAAGTGACAATGATGTTGATCCAGGTGAATTTTTTTTCTGTTTTTGCAGGTATGCGGAGAAAGCAACAAGACAAACTGCAATGGCAGTAACATTGGTGCATGCCAATATAGCCGGACAGATCATAAAACCTGGAAAATTGGTGAACAAAACAGCTTATTGTATTATTACGATGGAATGATAAACCTAACTTATCCAAACGGTGATGAATGTCGCAATCATGTGAAACGGACCAGTCATATCACTTTCCTCTGTGACCCTAATGCGGTTGATGGTGGGATAGGAGCTCCGCAGTATGAGAAGGAAAATTCCTGCGTTTACAACTTTATGTGGTTCACAAAGTATGCATGTCCTGCCAAGGTTAGTGACTAACACTCAATAATTACTGGCTTCTCTGTGGAAGTCCTTTATGGATTATTTCTCCTTAGGTTCCTAAATTTTTCTTTCCAAATTAATTCCGGACTAACTGCAGAATACCCTGCCATTTTGACTGCGTTACTGAAAACGGTGGCTACGCGGTACGCGGTACGCGAAATGAAATTAATATTAAGTGTCAAACTATGTCATAAGCTGGCTACGCGGTACGCGGTACGCGGAATAAAAGAAATTCAAAGTCTCAAAGTATGTTAGAAGCTGGCTACGCGGTACGCGGTACGCGGAATGAAAGAAATTCAAAGTCTCAAAGTATGTTAGAAGCTGGCTACGCGGTACGCGGTACGCGGAATGAAATTTATTCAAAGTGTGAAGCTATCTTAGAAGCTGGCAACGCGGTACGCGGTACGTGGAAAGAAATTAATTCAAAGTGTGTTGTAGCGTGTTGTTTTTGGCGACTCATGGCTAAAGAACGAAGTATATTACGCCATGTTTAGCGTGCTTGTATACAGGGAATTGAATATTAATGTAGTTTCTGCGTACCGCGTAGCCGGCTACGCAGAATATTGTTCGAGTGGCAGGGTATTCGGCAGTTAAGCCTTAAAGGGAGTAACTGCAGAATACCCTGAAAGTCTACAGTTCCCATTGAAAGTCCCGTAAAAGGTACAAAACAACCACAAAAATTTTTCCTGATGGCGTAAACGCTTCTCCCCAAAATCCGGGGACTTTTATTTTTGAACTGTCAATCACTTCGCGCGTGTTACGTAACTTCCGGTTCGCTCTTACGTGTAACATTACTTCCGGTTCGGTCACAAAATTTCTTTTAGAAAGTTAATAAATCAAAGGCTTCTTTGAGCTACCTCATGGTATGTGGTAATTATTCTATGAAGTTCTGTCCTTTCCTCAGACCATAAAGCGTTCAATCCGAATAGGTCGTTTTGTGCACTCTTGCTACTAATGATCGATTACTCGTCGTCCAAATTGGAGACATCGTCACTTTTAGGACTTTAAAACCCATTTCTTTCCACTCGAGCATTCTTGAACACATTTCCTGTTCGTTCGCGAGATCTTCAAAAGTGTATTTTGATCAAAGATAGAGCGAAAGGAACGAAAATGCACCTTGACAATCTTAGCGTTGGGCTCGACAACAGACGCCATTTTGTAAACATGTGCTGCCGCTTTGTCTTACCTCCTCCCCCCACATAAGGGAACATAGAACAATTGCACGAGTTTGTGGACAAAACCAAACCTAGTAGGGGAGACAGGGGTAAACCTGTTTAATTTACATTTAATGCAGATTTAATGCATGAATCAATTGTCTAACGGGAATGGAGTGACAAATCCAATCATCACTGTACCTCATGGTATGACATACATACCATGAGGTAAAAAAGAACAGAAAATAATCCTTAACAGGGATCGTTCATTTTTTACGAGAGAGGGGTGGCTGTTGGGATTTTGGGGGGAGGATCATGCGAAAAAAAGATTAGGGTAGAGAGAAATATTTTAGCAATACTTTTATGTCATATTAGTTTAATCCGAATTGAGGTTTTTTTTGATTGGCGGGGGGGGGGTCATTTAAAAAAAATTGGCAAGATGAGGGGGGTCATGCAATTTTTAAATTTTGCTTCTCGAATCACACCCCCCCCCCCCTCCGTCATAAAAATGATCGGTCCCTAAGTCTGTTTTTTCCCTTTTGTTTCTGCGAAGATATGAAATATCAGACTTAATAAATCGATAATGAATAACATAAACGAGTAATCGATGGATAATCATTGAATGATCAACTGATTGGTCTTTGGTTATTAGCAATAATAAATGAGTTGTCGATGATAATAATAATGATAATTGTAATGAACTTTATTTGAGTGTCAACTGTATTTAGCACTGATGTACTAATTGGGGACACTGTAAAGCACAAATGAAGTCAAATGAAATCATATTAAATTAAATCAATTCAAATCAAATCAAATCAAATCAAATGTTGCTCTTTTATTTGGAGAAGGGAAAACCGGAGTACTGGGAGCGGAGTAGAGAACCAACAAACTCAGCCCACATATGACGCCGGGGCCGGGAATTGAACCCGGGCCACATTGGTGGAAGGCGAGCGCTCTCACCACTGTGCCAACCCTGCTCCTCTAAGAGATGAGAAGGCGATGAGAAATCGATGATAAATCGATGATAAATCGATGACTGACCAAACGTTTTGTGTGCTATCGGTTATTCATCAATTACTCGTTCATTATCGGATATAATCAATTACTAATCTACTGATTAAAACCGTCGATTAACCAGTGATTACTAATTGATTTCATTGATGATTTCGATTTATTAGGTCTGGGTAATAAGAACGATAACCTGGTAGAGCTTTCTCCAGTCAGCTATGTTTAATTTTCACCGATCACCAAATTACGTGTCTCACGAGCTTTTGACGTCATCCACGTAACTGTAGTTAACAGGGCTGGTGTGACCACAGAATTAACTGCGACCACTTATTAAAGTTAGGTATGATATCATGAAACTTAATTACTAGTCACAACTAACCAATCCTTATTGTTACTCATTTTCACGGGTTTCAAATTTCTCGAAATTGAAGTCTTGCGAAGAAGAGTTTTCACGAAAATTAACAACGCCGAAGTGAATGCCCTGTCATATAATTCTTTAATTAATTTTGAATGGTAAGACTTTCTGTTCTGCGGCCCTTCTCTGTCAGCTGGACGGTGAGCGTAGCCTCTTCAATCACTTAATTAGCAGCGAGGGGAAACGCTTTGTTATCAAAAGATAGGTGGAAGCAGGAGTTGCTGGGTAGAAAAGGGTGAGACAGCTCCTCCTGACGAGGATCTGTTTGAAGAAATTGACTTTGTGCCCCAGCTGTACAATTGAACAGAGCCATGCAGTGTTTTTGTATAGCTCTGCTTTGTTGCAAAGGAACATGCCAAACTGTTTTCAGTTTTTTTCTTTAGATGGTTTTTTTAGTGTATTGGACACTATCACTATGAGAAATTTAAATCAGTCGTGCTGATTTTCAGAATAACTCTTTGTGAATACCGATTAGTATTTTGACTATTTCGGGAAATTTAGTTCCCCTATAATGCATTTTAGAACAAATCGCGAAATTTAAGTCCCGAGAAATACTTCTGTTTCATAGTCGAGAAATTATGTTCCCGCGAAAATAAGTAGCAATTAGGTAGTTTATGGCATTAATGTGACAGCAATTAATGTTGTCAATTGACAGGTTACTGAGTGTGTAGCTAAGTCTGATGGTGACCAGTATGACTTGACGAGTTTGGTAAAAACACAAGACAACTGGAAAGACAGCAGTAGAAGCAGTACATTGGGAACATTCTATATCAACGTTTGTCGTGCTCTGAATCTGGTTCCTGATGTTTCTGGCTGCAGTGGTACAGCCGCAGTGTGTTGGAAAAAACTGGATGGCCATGCTGTTAATTTAGGTATGAAGGCCAAATATTGTGGTGCAAGTACCGTGAAAATATAGTAATAAACTGACAGTTAAAAATTAGTTGCGACTACAGTCAAATCGTTTGGATGATAAAAGCGTTGTTGACCAAGCGAGAGTTCAAGGTGGCTTAATATTGGACAGTTTCATCTTGCTGATCAAGCTTGGTCAATAAAGGATTTATTTTATGGCTAATATTGCTTTATTTTGTTTGGCTTTGTTTTGCGGGACAAAGCGGGTAATCCCGAGCGATAGATAGGCCCATCTTGCCCTCTCGGGTAGCCAATCAGAAACCAGGATTCGCCTCATCGTGCGCGCTCGCGGAACCAGCCATAAAATAGGTAACGGGACCATATGCTGTTAAATTTGGAAATAATGGGATGAAAATAATTCCGAGGACAGCCAATTTACTTATTACTTAGACAGCATACAAAACGTATTCAATATATTTTTAATTTGGACTTCTCGCGAAAAGAAGCCAATTTATTTTAAATGTGGGCAGTGTGCCAAAATTAATAAGAGAGGTATCTGTTGAGAATGTTGAGGTAATTGACAAATACACCGTCTATTATGAAGATTATCTCATTTTTGCAGAAATCCAAAAGTTAAACCAGTTTCACTCACTCTTAACTAACTTAGTGGTGTTAAATAAGTGCTAAGCTTGTTACAGTCAATAAGAGTTTCCTCTTACAACCTTGACTAACCTACAGGACGGTCTTCAGTTCATTTGAAATTGGGATTATCAAACAAGTTAATAAAGTAATTCATTACTTGTTCCTAATATCTTTGGGACGTTAAAGAACCCACACACTGTTCGAAAAGAGTAGGGGACGTAGTTCCGGTCTGTCTCTGCCTCTGGTTTCATATGTCACGCACACGTACACGTACACGTTTTAACGAGCACTTAGGAGCTCCTTGGTGTCGCGTGTATGAATAAAGTATTGTATTCATAACACCGTAAGATATAAAAGGGTGATGATGTTTGTGGCACTGTCACAAGCAAACTGAGGAAAATCAAATCCCACTTCTCTCAATGGGAGAAGATGAAGGTTGTAGGTTCGACTCTTGTTAGGAGAGCTAAGATTTGCTTTTTTCGAGTTCGCCTGTGACAGTGACGACAATACATCTGTCATGTACGTATTTGTTGACTGCACTTTAATTTTATATCTCGTCTATACAGGAGAAGTGAGTGAGGGCCCAGTAGTTCAGACAAAGGGATCTGTAGTTATGAACTACACCAATGGAGACAAGTGTGCGAGTAATGATAAGCAGCGTTACAAGACGGTCATTACATTTAACTGTGATGACGGCGAGACGGTAAGTTTACTAATGCTTTGAAATATTGCAGGGCGCGACGTAAACGTTTTTTCTCGTGGAGCCTCTTGACTTGTAAACATTTCAAAAGAGTTGCTAGGTCCAAAAACTCTGTAATCTTTGTTTACTTTTCTGCGATTGGTAATTGGCCAAGGAATTCTCGCGCCTCTTTCTCAACCAATCAGACTTCGGAAGTAAAGTTAGAACCTATCGTGACCAGGTCTCGGCTCACGAGACTCTGTGTTTCTGTCTTGATTGGTCCGTAATAACAGTAATAACTCAGGCCAAGTTATTACTTTGTTTCTGGTTTCACTACAGTCATCTGAACACCACCTGAGTAAATAATCCTTGTCGTTAAGAAATAAAACCTATCTAATGTGTCTATGTTTTATTATCACAATCAATTGTTGCCTTCAATGTTCCTCAAACTGTTTGAAACAAGTAGTGAAATTCATAATTATGGCACCAGAACGGCTGGATGTTGCCGCCCTCATTTCTGTCGTACAAACATTAAGCAATTTACCATTCTCTTTCAAGGTCCTATGATTTGGAATTCTCTCCCTACTTTAATTACCTGTTCAACAAGTTTTCTTACCTTCAAGAAAAAAATGTTAAAATTTTTATTTGAACAATCTTAAATCTGTTATGCCGCACTCACACAGCACCAAAATATATACTCTTATATTATCCTTCGAGGTGGCCTCTCCTATAAGCCTTGTGGTTTCCTGAGGTCTCCTCGCCATTAACTTAGGTGTACTTAAAGTAAGTATTATGTAAATGGAAATTAAATAAATAAATAAATAAGTACAGGCTTAAGCAAACCGTGGAGCGTATGGGAGAATTCGAGCGGTGATTGCTCTAACGTGACACCGAAGGTCGAGTGTTTGTTCCTGCTATAGAAACATTGCCAATAACGTAGTCCTTCTTTACACTATAAGCTTGCGTTTTGTTGATTTGTTGAAAGGCTTCCCGCCCTCAATACGATGGAACTAAAGATAAGGGTTGCACGTACAAGTTTCGCTGGAAATCGGCTGCTGCTTGCACTATAAAAAATGTCGAGGGAAAAGGTAACTGTGCTGTGAAAGACCCCAAGTCAGACACACTGTTCAATCTGCTGCCGCTTATGAAAAGACCAAGTGAAATGCCATATAATATGAGCGATGGCGAAGGTGGCACCATCCAGCTTAACATCTGTGGAACTGTTAGTGGTTGTAATAATGAGGATAGAGCCGGGGCCTGTCAGATTGAGAGAGGTGGCAAGAAGATTTTACTTGGAAAGGCGAACAAAATACTGGGATACAAAGGCGAAATACTTACCCTTTCATACAAGTAAGTGTTGTCTGCTTGCTTGGTTGCTAATAGCTAAATAGCTCTCCCCGCAGCGAGTTTCGTATCGATATGACTTTGATTTTTGTTTCGAGTAAGTGTTGTCTGCTTCCTTAGTTGTTGGCGCAAGAATATTTAAACCAGTTTGATATGCGTTTTCATTCTGACTTCGTTTTAGGAGATTTTTACGTGAAATAGCTCTCCCCGCAGCGAGTTTCGTATCGAGATGACTTTGATTTTTGTTTCGTGTTTACATGATGACTTTGAAATATACGTTAGAATTGAGTTGACTTAAATTACCCATGTTTCAGTTCTCTGAAATGCCGATTTTCATACAGAACCGAGTAACCGTTCTTCTTTTACATGATACCGGTGCGAAATTTCGTACCGGAACGAGCTTTTCCGGCTCCGACCTAAAAACTTAAGTGAACTGGCTTCGATATGACTCGCTTCATCATGACTGAATATCATGTAAACGAACACAGAGCAACAAGAGGGAACCGGGGTAGTTACTTCATATAGCGTATACTGAGAAGTAAGAAGTAAGATATGTCTCCACATGATAAATATATTGGGGATACTATAATGTACGATATATGAAGTAACTACCGGAACCGGAGTGAACTCACGCCGGGCTGAAAGTCACCGCGGGCTCATGCTAACACCCGCTAAGATTTGTAAGGGCGCTTTTTAATTTACTGTTGAAATTAATTATACTATTGTTTTGGTGTTAAATCACTGCGATACGTGATTGGTTGAGACATTTCCCGGCTCTTTCTCGACCAATCAGGGACTAATCGTGAGAAGCTCGGACGCATTTTCCCGCGCTTGATGCTGAAGTTTAGCTCAGCTAGTAGATCGTTGAACTAGTATTTGTCAGGTCGCAGGTTCGAATTCCGTTTCAGTCTTTTTTTAGGCTAAATAGCAATTGCTAAACGTTGCAGTTATATGCCCGTCGTGTGCAGTTCATCCCAACACGGCTACAGTATTCAGTGGAATTTAATCGGTGAAACCAAGAGAACATAAAAAACAGAGAGAGACACTTGGGGCGTCGGTTGGCATTTAAAAACTTCAGTAAAGCTTTTTATTGAAACGGAAGTACGTTTTCCGAGAGGTCCGCATGACTCCACTGTGACCAAATCCTTCCAGATTCAGCCTTCAGTGGCTGCTCGCGGGTTTTAAATATGTATTATTGTTATCTCTAATTATGGATTATTCAGGCGCGATTTACAAACAATAGTCCTACTCGGTACGCAGTGAGCATCACTGTGAGGCATGCGTTGTCATGATAATTAATGCCAAAAACCCATAACGCTTGAAACGTGCAACGCGCTTTCACAGTTTGTCCAGATTCAGGATTTCCCAAGTACCGTATCTGGAAACTGCTCTCCCCAGTCTTTGAGCTTGTTGGCACTGTCCCGCTTCCATGGCGCGTCGTAAACTTGCATTTGCAATAATGACGTGTCCGCCATGTTATGAGCAGAGGCGCGTATTTCCCAGTAAGTGTGTCACACTACCGAAGCCTTGCAGTTGATTGGTTAATTAGGTTTTTATTGCATTCCAAATATAGTACTCGGTAGATTGAATGTGGACAAGGTTTAGTTTAAGACATTCGGAGGCACTTATATGTTCCAAGTTTCATGGATTTTGTTAATAGATGACAATCTTTCTGTGTTTGTATTGAAACCAAAAGGGATGGTTACAACTATGTCGTACCTGGTTCTGGTAATGGAAGGACTCGAGAAGCACATATCAAGTTTTACTGTAATCCTAAAGTACCACTTGGAAAACCGGCATTCGCCCTTCAAGAGGATCAGAAATTCCTCTTTGACTTTCAAACGTCATTAGCCTGCCCGGCATCAGCAGTTCAGTGTTTGCTGACAGTGGATCAGAAGACGTATGATCTCGGTCGTTTGGGACTTACAACTGGTAAGATCTGTTCCCAACTGCTGCCTGACAGAACAATAACCTTTATTTGAGTGTCAACTGTATCTAGCACTGACGTACTAATTGGGGACACTGTAAAGCACAATTTAAATCAAATCGAATCATATGAAATTAAATTAAATCAATCAAATTAAATCAAATGTTGGTTTTTGAGAAGAGGGGAAAACCGGAAACTGACACAGGCAAACTCAGGAAAAGCAAATCCGAGTTCTGCTAGTAGAAGTCGAACTTACGACCTTCCGATTACCATTAATGGCCTTCCTCCCACAAGTCTCCTATAGCTCAGTCTTAGAGCTTCCGAACTAGTAACCTGAAGGTGGTAGTGTCGACTCCTATTTGGCATGTTATTGTACTCTTACCTCAGAACACAATAAAATAAAATGTATGTAAATGTATGTAAACTGGGATTTTCTTTTTCTGAGTTTCCTGTGACAGTGCCGAAAAAGGCGTTTTTCTCATATGATTAATGTCTTTCTATTTCAAGGTAATTGGGAAGCAGTTGATTCAAGATCAGAAAACAAACACCTTCATTATTACATCAATGTTTGTCGTCCAGTGAACCCCACCTTAGATCAGATCAGATGCCCAGGTGGTCCCATAGGAGCTTGTCAGGTTGACCATAAGTCCAGAAAAGGATTCAACATGGGCTACATACAAAGTGATCCTTCAGTCTCCAGCTCTGGTGAGCTTACATTGCAGTATTTAGGAGGCAATGGCTGTCATGGACAATTTAACAGAAGCACCAGAATTATCTTTTCATGTTCAAAGACCATGGTAAGAACACACGTTGTTAGCAAAGTTCCTATAGCAGTGAAGCTATAATCTTTGCAAAAAATATGAAACCGACAGCACTTTTGCACTCTTGGAAACCATTGGCCATCACCTCATCCAGCTTTCCCACCTTCTCTCCTAGTGTTCAGTTCACCGTTACAGCTTATCATGTTATTTTTGTGTGGCTTACACGAAGCGTGTAGCCACATTGTAGAACAATAGGATTTATTAATGTATTTATTTATTTGTCCACGAGTGTCGAGCGCCTGTCGCGTGGTCTAGTAAGCACACGTGTACGTTTTGCGGACCTATTTTTATTAGCACCACGGTTCTATGTTTGTAAACATGTGATGACCCAACATTGATTGTGGATCTTGGGACGAAATCAGAAACTCAAAAGGAAAACCAGGAATTCTGTCCATCGGTCAAAAATATTTGGGCAAAGATTGCAGTTACTTTACCGTTAACTCTCATTAGAAGTTCTTCCTAAGGATTCTACTTTCGCAAGGTAAAAGGAAGCGGGCGCAGATGACTTATGAGGCCCACTCGACCGGAGCTTCTTCTTACCCCCTCCCCCACCGGAGATATAACGCTTGTGTGATTGAGAAGCATACCATTCAGTGGGGGGGGGGGGGGGGGGGGGAGGTAATCCTATTCCTAGGTGCTCGTGGACCTTGTGGCCAGAATGCGCCTTTACATTTAATGTTAAATGAAGAGTCTCTGTTTTATATATCATTATTATATATGCGTAATTGGGCAAGCGTGAAATCCAGATGGCTGGTTATTGGCCAATTTTTTTCGATTTTAAGGAAGAACGGAGCCAATATCCAGCTGTTTTGACTAAACAAGCTTAGTCAATAAATGATTTATTATATGGCAATTTTTTTGTTTAGTTTCGCGGACTAAGAGGGAATTCCAAGCGGGCTAGAAAGGGCCATTTTTACCGCTGTTGTAGCCAATTAGAACTCAGGATTCGTCCTCTCTTGTCCGCGAACGGAGCCAACCATATGCTTTCATGTGCTTTTGTATTTATAGTAAATATTTAAGGAAAATGTTGAAGTTAAATTTGAAGTTGAGCGATCGCTCTATTACAGGGGTCCCCTGTGTTTGTTTCCGAGACACCAGAGTGTGAGTATGTGTTCACATGGGAGACACCCAGTGCATGTCCGCTGACCAAAGAATACGGTACAGGTTGTAAAGTGGAAGACAAGCAGTATCATTACATGTTTGATTTGTCAAAGCTGTACAACGACACTAAAGATTACAATGTCAGTGTTCGTGGTGCACCTGGCGAAAGAATTGTTTTGAATGTCTGCAAGAAGCTTAAAACCCCGAAATTGTGCCCTGGAAGTAATATTAGTGCCTGTATTCTGAAAGGTATGAATCACTAATTCCCATTTATACTTTGTGCTTGGGTTGTTCGAAACCTAGCGATGTTACCACTTGTTAAAAGCGAACGTGTAAAAAATTACTCTTGTTCATTTGATGATATAACGTTAATATATAGTTAGGAAATTTCTCCTCGAGTGTTGAAAAATATTATACAAGTGAGCGCAACAAATGAGTGAAATATTTTTCAACATGAAAAGAGAAATTTTGTATCTTCAACCGACAATGTAATTTTCTTCTTACTGTATATGATTTATTGGTATAACGAGTACCGAGTTATAGCAAATCAATAGAAACGCTATCCAGACAGTGATGTCTCACTTGTGCGGGTATTCATGTTGTGGTTCAATTTTATCCTTGGTTCAAGTTTTATTCAGTTCCTTTATAATATAGATAAGACCCTGCGCGCGCTCTGGTTGATCAAAAACCCATGTTTTATCAGAGTATAAAACGTAGAAAAAGCGTGTTTTGTTGTTTTTCGTCACATTACCTTTAATCGACATTTTTGTTAGAGATGGCCAAGAACATTTTCTTTGAAGAAGTTCATGCTGGAATTCTCTGCAAAGCAGCAGGAACGTTTGAAAATGAGATTAGTATAACAAATAAAGCAGAAGAAGTGAAAACAGTCGAGAAGTTGGTATTTTAAAATGAGGTCAGTTTGTCGATCTGTGTGCTTTGTTGTTTCTCCTCGCGGCGTGTTAAATCTTTATCATAATGAAGAAGCCTGAGCCGTGTATTACACTGTGATGAAACAGTCCGGACATTTGAGAACACTCGCGAAATGTAGAAAACACTCCCCTGCGGCTCGTGAGAACACGAATGAAATGCCCGTCGTGTTTTATCACAGTGTAATACACAGCTTAGGCTTCTTTATTTGTAAATTGTTTCAAACTCATCATTAAATTACCATAACAAAAACAAAAGAAAACCAAATTTGAACCGAGGATAAGATTGAACCACAACATCCACACACGTGTGATATCATTTGTTGCGATTTTCTACCACGCGGTATCCTTTTTTATTCTACCAGAAACCCAGAAGACTTAAAACGTGTAACTGTCTATAAATACTTTGCCCACCTTCAATCTACTAAGTACCATATTTGGAAAGCAAGAGAAGCCAAATAAACCAATCAGTGCCAACAAGCTCAAAGGCTGGGCTAGTAGTTTCCAAATATGGTATTTGGGAAATATTGAATCTTGACAAGCTGTGAACGTGAGTTACACGTTTGACGTCTGATGTGTTTTTTTATTCTATATGGTAATGGTTTCTTACGTTTCAGATTCTGAGAAAATATTTAAAATAAGAGGCACAGCAAAGTATGTTTGACATAATTTTATGAGACATAAGTATATGTGTTTTATTTCAGTTCTTACAGACAAGAAGATCAGTGTTGATGTAAACAGTACCTTGTCATACTACAATGGTCAAATAAACCTCACATACGCAGGAGGAACCCCGCGCTCTGAAGTCATCATCATCTTTGAGTGTCTTAACACAAGTACCAACAGTGTTCCCACGTGTGAGAAAATCAGTGGCACCCGCTATGAATGCCATTGGCTGACTCCATATGCCTGCATGCCACTGTATCACGTGCAGTGCAGTATTTACACGGATGATGGGAGCATCGATGAGCAGTATGATTTTTCACCTTTGTCTACAAATGTGAGGAATTGGGAAGCAAGGAATACTGGATCTTTAAAGGATGATGCGTTGTATTTCATCAGTGTATGCCACTCTGTTGAGCTCACGGACGAAGCAGCCGGATGTTCTCCAACTGCAGGAGTGTGCATGCGCACTAATGGCAAAAGGTACAGCGCACTTAAATTTCATTTCAGGCACGCTTCCGGTTCCGGTTTGCATTAACATAACTTGCTCAGACTAATTGCATGGAAAAACTGTAGTCCCGGTCTTGATTTGTGTTTTGTAGTTCTGTTTTCTTACCTCTTGTATCGGGGACATTTAAAGCCTAAATTCATTAAGTTTCTAATCGCTGGTCATGGGTACACGGATTGTAGCAGTTATAGCAAGTTGTAATTAAACTGGTTTGATACAAGAAAAAGCGTTGGATTACTGTGCCAACCCAAACACAGACAGGTTATTAAAGCCTTATTTCAGCCATAACTCATGAAGCAAGTGTTTTGCTTTGTTCGTCGTGGAGAAATCTGGTCTTATTTAAGTGATGTCCAGTCAAAGTTGTTAAGTGTTCAACCGCAAGGAACATTCGAACGCAACACGTGTCCTGCAAAGGAAGCAAAAGGAAGAAAAGTTATATCCAGCTCTATATTTCGGTCGTAATTCAGGGCTGTCGCTAAGCGTCGGCTGCCCGCGAAATTCGCCGGGTGACAAAAAGGCAATCGCGGGCTCATCGTACCACTCATGGCAGTGACCCAAGTTTACATAAATCTATTGTCAGTCTGACCTTGGTCGTTTCAATTAGACATTAATTATCTTGTAGATATGTCAATCTTGGTTCAATAACAAGTGGACCAGTAAAAAGGGGAACAAGCATTTTCTTGAAGTATGAAAATGGTGACAAGTGTAAAAATGGGAAGAGGTACTCTACTATGATACAGATGGAGTGTGGCAGCAAAGAGGTAACTGAACAAGAAGAAATATTAGTATAAATACTCAGGTGATTATACAAAATCGCGCGCTCTGATTGGTTCGCTATCTCGGATTATCAGCCGACAATCACCTCGACGAACAAAATGGCTACCAGTCGTTCGCGCGCTTTTGATGAAATAAAATGTTTTCGTGTTGTACAATGCTTTTTCTTTTCTTTTTTTGAAATAATCACCTGTGTATTTATACTAAAACAATTATTCGTCTCAGGCTTAGTGATTATCGGTGAATATATACCGATAATCACTTCGCCTTCGTGGAATATTTGTTAATTATTACTCTGACAATATCTATGCGTTGTTAACCAAGAGCGAGAGCCAATCAGAACTCAGAATTCGCGTTATGTTGCCCGCTTGCAGAACCAGCCATATGGAAAATATTGTTATACATTGGTGTCACAATCTTGATTGTGATTGGTTTGAAGCGCTCAGCTAATTCTTGTTAACAATGTTTCGTTGCGTCAAACCTGCAGTCAATAGTTTTCATGTAGAAGTGACGTCCTAATTACAGACAACAGTCAAAAAGTTGTAGACTTAAGAATTAAGTTTTTATAAGTTCAATGTCCGGTACAGTGACCTGAGTTTTTGTGCACGCTCTCGACTTCACGGGAACTCAGGGGTGTGCATTATATACCTCTTATTAATCGAGTGGGAGGGCCGGACGGGAAAATATTTGAGGTCACGAACGGGGGCCAAATATTTTCCCATCCTGCCCGACCTAACTGAGTCAACAAGCAGTTTATCATATGGCCACTGACTAAGTTTTTTAAAATATCGAAAATTTGTTTTCATTCTAAACAGGAAGCGATAGTGTGGCGCGCGGCAAAAATCACAAAATAGATTTTACAATAAGAACTTTTCTCTGTTTTTTGTCGTTTCAGAACGAAAAAACGGGACTTATTTTTTTGCTTTAAAGTACAAATCCACAATAAGAATTCACGTTTGTGGAAAAAGTTTGTAAAAATAAACGCAGAGATCGAAGTCGCACGAGTCACTGGGGCTGGACGGCTTTTTCGAGACCGGTTCACGTCAACCCTTTCGCCCTACACACGTCAGCTTTTACTATAGTCTTCTATGAGATTACGTGAGCGGGACGGACGGGTCATATGATAATAAAACAATTATTGGGTTCGGTTTTCGAATGATAGCGAGAATCATCCAGGCCTTGGTTTGTGTTATAATACAAATAACACAGACCAAGGGCTTGATAGTGCGAAAAACCGAATCTAATAATTGTTTAATATCATTCCTCACACGGGCACATAACCGAGTCGGTTCAGATTCGGTTGAAGCCTGGTCTGGCTTCAGGTATTTATTCGTATGTCTCCTTTGCAAAGTTAAGTGATTATGGAGGCACGGTGGTGTAGTGGTGAGTGTGAGGGACATCCGAGCTTGAGCTCCATTCCGGGGTTCACACCCAGGCGATGGCAGTGTGTTGTGCCAAAGACAAGAAACGTAACTCCACGCTTCCTCTCTCCACCCAGCGTACACGCGTATGAATTGGTATCGGAGATACAATGCTGTGTGTAACCTTATACTACGATGGACTAGTATTCCATGCTGGGGTTATAACAATGCCCCCAGGTGCGTCATGCTAAAGAAATCAGGATACGCTACGGCTGTGTAGGTCTCATGGAGGGGTGTGTATTACCTTTGCAAAGTTCAGTGCTTCAATCGACAAGCATGCACCAAGCAAATATTGGGGTATAGTCTTTTTGTAGTTAAAGCTCGCATTTGATTAACTGGGAGTTGCTCTGTATTTCAGGGTGATCCGGTGTTCGTAACCATGTCCGAACAAACCTGTGTTTATGATTTCCTGTGGATCACAAGCACTGCTTGCCCGGTGAACACCAAAAATGAAACAGTTTTCAGTAACTGCACAGCCATTAACCCTCAGACAAGAGTTGTGTTTGATTTGCGTGTTTTGACAAAAAAGAACGATAACTACGAAGTCCATGATAAAGATGGCCGTAGTTACTTCCTCAATGTCTGTGGGCCAGTGCATAATAAATCAGGTATGTGATATATTCTATATTCAATTGTTTTTCTGTGATCTGCAATCTCGCCAAAAGGCCTTGGACCGATGGACAGAATTTAATTTTTCATATGGAGTTTCTGAAGACGCGCCACCCCCCTCAATGAATGTTGGGACATGTAGAAACGTTTAAACTATGGGAGTAAAAGAATAACGTGATTTGTTATGTGGGTGACCTCCACATTGAGAGAGGAGGCGAGCAAAACCTGGATGGGGAGATGGCCAGTGGTTTCGAAGTATCAAATAGTGCCTATCGGTCCAAAAAGTTTGGCAACGATTATAGTTTGGTTGAGTGTTTGGTCCAAGGCCCGGAAATGATCCGGGACTTCAAAGCGAGGGAATGTAAGCATCACGTGACCAAGTGAAAAGGAGGGGGGGGGGTGAGTGTTTGCGTTTGATGGGAGTGTTTTAAGGACTTTGTGTTGCTTCAATTGCTCCGTACTGTTGTATTTAGTTGTTTGTCTTACAAATGGGAAATCTCAAGTAAAGCCTTGAGACGCCTTCCTGTGCTTAAATCATGCTGATAATATAGAGTTTAAGCGAAACAAGAAGACCGTGTCGACAAGGACTGCACCTAACATTAGCGTAAATGAACGACAGAATGAAACTGCACATACAAAATACAGTCTTTTCAAACCTCTGCAAAACAACAACGTGAAATTTCCATTTGTTAATTTTTTGTCGAAGACGCGAATCTACGAAAGCAAAAGTTGGAATGAAATCCAAATGGCAACAACTGGAAAGTTCTACTGTATGTAAGAAACAATGAAGCAAAGTGAAGGAAGCCAACCGCCATTAGCACAGGAGAAAAGCCAAATCCATTTGTAAACTATTTTCGTTCTTGGCAACGTCGTTCCCCACTGTTTAAGTTTCTTAATAAGGGACCGTTAGTACCAGGTCACAAAACTACGTGTGATTCGGGAAGAACCATTTAAAAATTGCTTGACCCCACCCACCCCCCCCCCCCACTCAGCTTGCCAGTTTTTTTTACATGGGCCCCCCTCCCAGCGATTTCATTGATAGGCTCCTGTTAAAACATTATGCCATTTTTCGAAAATATTGCGAAAATATTTCAGGTGACCTCCCCCCTTTTCCCTATTTCTTTGGGGAGATGCCCCCCCCTCGAAAGCCGTTTTTTCGCATACCCCCCCCCCCCCCCAATCACACCAGCTCCCCCTTCCCCGTAAAATATGAACGGTCCCTTTTAGTTCAATGCTCGACTTGGACCTTGTTTCCGTCAAGGTATCCCCATCATATTATTATTTTACATCTCATTCACACTGACATTCAGATCCCAGCAGTATGCAGGGTGTTTGTCCCAGAGACGTAGTTCGGTGACCTTGCTCTCACGAGTCTCCTTCAACTCGGTGGTAGATAATGATAACGATAATTAATTTGTATAGCGTTCAAAAGCGCTTTACATCAATTCTCCTATTAATTAATTAATTACAATCAAACTTCTTCAAAGGTAGATCACAACACCGGGGTCTACGTCCCCTACTCTTTTCGAACAGTGTTGTGGGATCTTTAACATCCCACAAGAACAGTGCTGTGAGATGGGGCCTACAGTTTTTCGTCCTTATCCGAAAAGACTAGAATGCCTAACCATTTGAAGATGTCATAACAAAGGCAGCACATTTTCTCCTAAGTTATTTTAAGACCTTGAGTGTTGGTCCGGCCGAGGTTTGAACTCACGACCTCCCGCTCGACAGGCCGGCGCCCTACCAACTGATCTTACCGTCGCTCTACCAACCGAGCTAACCGGCGCTCTACCAACTGAGCTAACCGGGCGGCGGCGGTAGAGCACCGAACTATAATCGGTAGGTCATAGCTTCGACGCCTGTCCAGAAAGCTCCGATTTCTTATTTCCGCGCTCGCCTGTGACATTCTGAAAATTGAGAATTCCATTTACGAAGCGGTCTCCCAAGGAAGTGTCCATGTTTTCATTGCTTATAAAACATTTTATTCCTCAAAAGACAACATGGATTTTAAAAAAATCCAAGATGGCGGTTGACACGTTGAGCTCGAGCAATTAGAATTTGTGACGATGTTGCTATAAACCTTGTCATTTGTGACGACAGGTTGGAGCTCTATGCCACACAGCAGTTACGCCTTTTCAATGTAAAACAGGGGTGACCAAAGGGTTGCAAATAAGGGTTCGCTTATGTCTTTAAAAATCGTGTAATAATGGGTTTTGAGTTGTAGAATGTCGTATAATACTCTTTGGCATTTTTTCCTCGGAAAATAAAACCATACACATGAAATACGCAGCCGTATCATAAGAGTGCCTGGTAAATAGGCTAAAATCCTGGGTTGCCTGTGGGGAGCTCCATCTGCGTGTGTCTCCTGTGACGCATATATGCTTTAACCTTTCTATCGACTTTATATTGTTTGAAACTGTATTTTTGGGTGTCCCTGGCGGTTGGCTCAGGTCGTAGGCCTCGTGTGACCCCAGTGTCCTTTACGTGTTAGCCGACCGTTAATTGTGTTTTGATTCTTCATAGAATGTTCTAATTCAACTGGTGTCTGCCAAGTTCAGAGAGGAAGTAAAGCATATAATGCCGGAAACAGCAATATGCGCCTGCACTACGACAGCGGAATTCTATACCTAAACTACAGTGGTGGAGATGAGTGTCATCATGTAAAGAAAAGGCGGGAAACTATTATTACATTTGTATGCAACTATACTCACAGCGGCAGCGACTATGGGAAACCTGTGTTCATTACCGAGACAGATGACTGTACATATCATATTATGTGGCATACTCCACTGGTTTGCGAGAGACAGGTATTGTGACTTTGCAGCTTGGAAGTAAAAGCCCTGAAGCAATGAGCGCCTGGCTGCCCTTTTTTTTTCCATTTAAGGTATAAACGAAGCTTAATAAGTCGGATTGATAAGTTATTGATTGTTCATTAGCGCTTGTGTGATGCCTTCCTGGTCGACGTCTTCGTTATAGTTACACCTCTCGGAAACAGCTGTAAAGCTAGAATTGATGCCGCCGGTTTTTTTCTTCAACGTCAATTTTTTTTTATGATCAAACCTCATTTGCACACGGATTACTCAGAAGCACCGGTGCTATACTCCCCCGAGGAGCTAGATAGTGTTGAATATACCGAGATGTTTAGCCAGTCAGGTTGCTCAAAACGCCAAGGGTGCCTAGTATACATATATCTTTTTAGATGTTTTGGCACGTAGTATCGCTGAGTATTTTACGAGTTGTGCTGTATTTACAAAGAGCAAGTAAAAATTCTCAGCGATACTACGCACCAAAACATCTCTTAAGAGGTTTATTCTTCAACATTTTTTTCGAATGAACAATATTAGTTTTTGCTAGGGATACGAGGCACTTTTTGCGTGACGCGCGTTAATAAAGCATGATTGGGCGCAAACACACACCTTGTCAATCAAGCGCGTTGTTTGTTCAAAACGTGGTTTCAAAAACATATACCACGTTTTAAAGAACTGAAGAACTGCAAGTAGAAAAATGCTAAGTTTTTAATGAAAGGTTAGAATAACGGGAGCATGTTACAAGGGGGACTGGAAGCAAAAGGAGGGAAAATAGATTGTAGGCGAACTTGTCTAAACTTCGCTGAAACTGCGAACATCCGATGCAATTACAAATTTGAAGACAGAACGTTTCGTAAGCACGTAAATTATGGATTTCTTCAATGAAAACGCACAGTTATTG
The DNA here is from genome assembly GCA_949710005.1 of Ricordea florida. Classification (NCBI taxonomy): domain Eukaryota; kingdom Metazoa; phylum Cnidaria; class Anthozoa; order Corallimorpharia; family Ricordeidae; genus Ricordea; species Ricordea florida. Next base: position 43,580,911 of record OX453272.1, read on the forward strand.
CTCGAAATTTAAATGAACAATCCCTGAGTGAAAAATGTTCCCGAGACAAAACGTCTTGAGGAAAAAATAACAAACTTTACTTCTGTGCTGGCACAAACTATGTCTAGTCACCGGCTATGCTCTATTATCATCGCCTGATAAGGTAAGGTGAAGGTAAGGTAAAGGTAAGGTAAAGGTAAGGTAAAGGTAAGGTGAAGGTAAGGTAAAGGTAAGGTAAAGGAAAGGTAAAGGTAAGGTAAAGGTAAGGTAAAGGTAAGGTAAAGAAGAACTTGAGAGCGCGTGATAAAACAGCTTCTGCAATTATGTGTTTCTGCGCATGTCACGGGATGTTGAACAACTTGCAACGTATTTTTTTTACAATTTTGATCCAACACATGGATCAGCAAACAGATGACTAGAATTTATAACGCAGTAGTACATTGAGGTCATTGAGCGCTACAACAAATTCATTGTGAGACAGGGACAATGCTTGGCGTAGAATTTCCTCCAAAGCGCATCTCCTTAACAATTAGACCCGTATCCCGCAAGGGCTACGGGTCAATAGCCCATGAAGCGCAGCCGAATGAGCTATTGATCCGTGGCCCTTAAGGGCGAAGGGTCTAATTATTTAGTATCACCCAACTAGTGGGACAGAAAAGGCAATCATTAGGTTAGCAAATGCCAGTTGAAGAAATATTTATTTGGGAATAAAACGAAAGAAATCGTCAGGAATTTCGCCACTCGAGGACTATTACCAATAGTCCTCTAGTGGCGTAGCCAATCAGATTGCGGCATTTTCATTAGTCCACTAGTTACGTGATACTTATTTTGTATAGCTAATATGTATTGATTTCGTTACGAAAAGTGATGCGTGAATGTTGTTTTTTTTTCCACAGTTCGAGTGCACAGCGTTTAAAAAGGGAAAAAATGGCATGAGCATCAAGTATAATCTTGCGCAGTTGATGAAAACAAATGGGAACTGGATGGTGAGATTTTATGCTGGATAATTCTGTTAAGCCGTGGTATCTCTACCTTATATTACACTGTGTAACTACAATCCTGGCCAAAACTTTCTGGGACACTAAAGGAATGACCCACCTTTGATGCAGATATGTAAAGTGATTAAAATAATAAGCCTGGAGAACATTGTTTGCAGTTTTTTGCTGTTATTGCAACCACCCCCTTCCCCTTACATGTGGGGGAGGGGGGAAATACTGCTTTTGGGTTACCTTGTTTTGCAAAGTGTCCTAAAGTTTGATGGTTTGATCCACAGATGAAAAAGTTAGAACCAAACTGTGCTGTAAAATAAACAGTACCACGCTATAGTACTGTTCAGTAGGTTTACAAAAAATGGTCATGCAGCATTGATCCACAGATGAAATGTTAGAACCCCACTGAAAAGCAAAACAAACAAACAAACAAACAAACAAACAAACAAACATAAACATTAGAGCAACAACAAAAAGAAAAGGTTACAATTGGCTAGCTTTCCATAGAATTGTCACACTGCATGGTTTGGTCCACAGATGGAAAAGCTAGAATAACACTGTGTAGCAAAACAAACAGTACCACAGTACAATACTGTACACGACCCCACAAGCTTTGAGCTTTAAATCTTATCGTGTTTAAATAAAGGATATGTATGTATGTATGTATGTTCAGTAGCTTTCCAAAGCCTTTGGAAAGATACCGAACAGTACTGTACTATACAAACCATGCAGTGTGACCATTTTAAGAATGGTCACACTGCATGGTTTGATCCACAGACGAACAGGCTAGAACCACACTGTAAAGTAAAACAAACAGTATCACAGTACAGTACTGTACTGTAGCTTCCAAAGAATTGACACATTGCATGGTTTGTTCCACTGATGAAAAGTTAGAACCACACTGTATAGTAAAACAAACAGTACCCGAATGCAGTACTGTTCAATAGGTTCCTAAAGAATGGCCTCACTGCATATAGTGCAACAAACAGAAACGCAGTAAAATTCTGGTCATTTTTCTTTATTGATTTTTCCCAAGTTAAGAGAGAAAAGCCCTGTTTCTGGTTTTGCTCGAAACACGAAGCACATGTTTTCGCCGTCGTTAACTTGGAGCAATCGAAAAGTGCTTGTAAGCAAAAACGGGACAGCACCGATTCAAGATTTTCTGGGGTCCTAGAAAACACGCGTTCAGTACCTCTGGTACAGGAGAGAGTGTGGCAAACATTACCTTTAAGGGAGGTCGGTGCAAGGACAAACAAATGGGGGACAGTATGACAATACACTAGTAATCTACGGGGAGGGGGTCGAGGGTAAAAATTTTGGCTAAAACAAGGCATTGTATACAGTGGTACTTTATTGCGATTTCACTCTTAGGTTTCGTCAGTTGCTGGTGGCCAATCATCTCAATCTACATACTACATAAACCTCTGTCGTCCACTTGTTGCCATCCCGAATGTCCTCTGTCCCGCGGGATCTTGGGCCTGTAGAGTCAAAACAGGTGGCACCCCACAGGTGAGAATAATGCTTGCCATATATTCTCTTACGTTCATTTGTCAAAGTTTCACTGGATTTTTTTGGTGGGGATGTTCCGCTTGGACCCTGGAACCCGTGGCTTATTCTAGACCAAGTTCAGTTGGATTTTGCTTCCCTATGCTTGCCTTAAATTCGTCCCTATATCCAGTACAGGATAAGAGCCATTTATTGACTCTTTCTTTGTTATTGAACGTATTACTCCGCAGTTCAAATATATGGTCTTTCATATATCCATTTCCATCATTCTTCTCCATCTACGGGTATATTACGAACTCACAACATGACCAGCTCCCAGTTGGCTTGATAGCTCAGTTGGTAGAGCATTGCTCCGGATCGCAGAGGTCATGGGTTCGAATCCCGTTCAGGCCTGAGTTTTTTTTTTTTTTTTTTTTCAGGCTTAATCTCACAGCTTCTTAAGTTGTGTACATAACTGGGATGATAAATTAATGTCATTAAAGAAATGAGAAAATAAGTCACGTTTTTCGATGAATTGCGAAATTCTTGTTCTCGCTCAAAACGTTTCCTATTTGGTATAAAAACAAGTTTTCGAAATTTTCAAAATTGAGTCAGTGTTCATATGATAAAATGCTTATTAACTCAGTTAGCTTGGACCAGACGGATAAATATTTGGCTCTCGTTAATGATGCACGGAACTCGCTACGCTCAGTCCGTACGTCATGACCTCGAGTCAAATATTTTCCCGTCTCGCCCTCACACCTAGTCAATAAGCACATAGTATTTTGGGATCGAAGACGTTTCGGTTCACCAAACTTCGGCGAGACTTTCTACTCTCTAAGACATTTTAATTGAAAAGGTTTTAGAATTAGCCACTTTTCGAAATGGAAACGTTTTTGGAGCTTCAGAGAAACGGGCCCCGAATTAGTAGCTTGACAGTGGTTAACTTGACTGAAGGGTGTCTTTTTTTGATACGTTAGTCGGCACAGTACTATATAGTAATAAAATCTGTACCACTGAAGATCACACTGTATGATGATGCCAAAAATGATATTAAATTGGTAAAATTTCACAAGAATCAAATCAAATATTATCTGGACTTAATTAATAACACATTGGATAAAGCTTCTATGGGTGTTGTGGCTCTTAAAAGAGCCGCTGTAAATGCACAGTCAATGTGGCTGTCTCAAATTCAGTTTCTCCTCAAATTCGTCCAGTTTCACCAGCATGTTCATGGTGTTTGCCTCCAGTGATAGGTAGCAGCTGAAGGCAGGCGAGATCTTGAGCCATCGGCCGACAAACTTTCTAATGTTTCAAGTAGCTGAGTTCCCATTTCCTTCAGGTTTTCTAGTTAATCGAGGTGTTCTTTGTTGATAGAGTCCTTGAAGTTATCCATAATGGTACCGGTTATGGCGGTGTCTTTAAACAACTCTGGCATACGGGTTACTACTTGGTGCAGGCTGTGGTTTAAGAGGTTCACCCATTAAAAGAGTGGTCTGCGTTATAATTATAGTCGCTAAGCTTTACCTCAGCTTAACTCTAGCCGTACTCATCTTTAGCCCTACTTCAGTGTTCTTAATCATCCCCAGCCCATGCTTCCGTTAGTGTCCTTACTATGTGAGTGCCTACGTGACTAAAATCGCTGTGCAAATTGTACTGCAGATACTCATTGTCGGTGGATTAGGGGGACTGGGAGGGAACCAGCGCTGAGACCTCACCTCTGTATATTAAAACAAACATTACCACAGTACAGTACTGTTCAGTGGCTTTCCAAGGAATGGTCACACTGCATGGTTTGATCCACAGATGGAAAAGTTAAAACCGCACTGTATATTAAAACAAACAGTACCACAGTACAGTGCTGTTCAGTAGCTTTTCAAGGAATGGTCACACTGCATGGTTTGATACACAAACCAGTGTATTGTTTGATCGCCGTCGTTTGGTGATTGCGCCCCTTGCACACTTAATCAGTCACGAATTTTGCAATGCACAGTTTATTTGTGAAATTACTGTCGCAGGATTTGGGTCAAGCGACTTCGCCCCTTGTAGTTGATCACAGCGAGACGTTACACCTTACGTACAAGAGTAAAATATACTGCAGAAAGGGAACTGGAGACAAATCCCTTGTAGAGTTGCATTTCACGTTCACCTGTTTACAGGGCTCTTTGGTGAGTGTTTTGAACCTTTTTAAACTACTTAAGTACTTAAGTAATAAACATGCTAAAATTTCAACTCGCTGATTGGCTGAGGACACGTAAATCAATCCCAAACAATGCTAGTGCAAAAAGGAAAAATTGATTACAGAAACTAGAAATTAAATTTTTGCATGTATGTTATTAGCAGGAGTTATTAATCAAATCTTTTCGAGTGCAATCTGAAATAAGTAAGCACTCGTAAATTTCTCGAAGACAACAAGTTGACTTGTGGTTGTATATTTCAAATTGCAGTGGAAGTCATTTGATTACTCATACAAATGACTGTTAGAGTTCTCTTATGTTTATTTGTCAAATTTTCACTGGATTTTTGGTGGGGATTTGCCGCTGGGACCCTGGAACCCGTGGCTTATACTAGTCCATTTTCAGCTGAATTTTGCTTCCCTACGCTTGACTTAACTCCCCAAATCCCTCTCTGTATCCAGTACAATTTCTAATGATAGCCACTCTATTGACGCTTTCTTTGTTAATGAATGAAGTCGCGGGTAAAAGAAATTTCCGGATTTTATATTTTTAAGTGGGAATTCCCGGTTTCCCTAGACTTAACTTAAATCTTCAACCACTTTATTAGTTTCCTGGAGAATGATACTCTATTCTAGACCCAAACTTTCTGGTTTCTATACCCTGTCCCAGGCTAAGCTGCTCGAAAACCATACCCTTCACAGCACCCCATGTAAGGCAGTAATCCCCCCTTATACCGATTTTATCCCGTCTGAGCTCCTAATGACAACTGTTAGGAAATTCCACCCATTCCTTTCGTCTTTTCTCTTCAGGGGAAGCCTGTTTTGGAGTCTGGCTCTAGTGATGAGGATTGCATTGTGCATATAAGCTGGGCAACCTCGGCTGCCTGCCCTGAAATAGAGACACGAGACTTCGCAAACTGCCGTGTGTATGATAATGTAACATTGCAGTATTACGACCTGAGCCCACTGAAAACGGATTCTCAAAACGCCACCTTTTTCCAAGTGGTAAGCCTGTGTAAGCGCTTTAATTGAACTTTGTAATCTGGTGGACATTGGGAGCAAATTTGCGTGTATGTTGCCTAAATGTTTAGAAATTCTTTTAAGGTTACTATAGACCTTCAAAGGCTGAATTTTGCGATTTTTTTTTCTGTGCTCCTGACATAGCTGAAACATCGATTTTAAGTTTAGTGAAAAAAGTTGTTTGAAATCATTCAATGATCGCGAGATTTCGGGGAAAAACTATTTTGGAGAAGAGTTAATAAATAACTAAAGGCGTTCTAATCTCATTAAACACATCCAGCTCCTACTGATTTTTTGCGGCAAATCTTATCGGGGACTAAAATTACAAACATTTGAATATTTTGTTTACATTGAAAGTTGTGCTGTGTCGCGTCGTTTTGGCCTTTGGTATCAGTGAATATGTAGAATCCGTGAAAACTTACGTTATGAATTCATCGAAAAGAGAAAAGACGCCTTGGACAAAATCATCTAAGAAACCTGGAGAAAAAGAAGAAAGGCGATTTGTTTGATGAAAGCAGGAGGAAGTATGCCGCCAGTGACAAAAAATTCCTGGTTTGACCAGCCTTCAAGCGATGTTTCAGGAGTCTCACATCCTTCAACTTCCAGAGGTTGGTGCCGGTAGTTTAAAGCTGATGGCTTCGAAAGCTGCTACCACTGGTTTAGAATCTGACTCGACCAGTGGCTAGGAATCGAACGAAAGCACAGAATCGGAGGAATTGGAGTGTGACCACGTTTTGTTTTGGATCGCGCTCAGTTGACTGGATGTTTGGTACTTTGGAGGTCGTCACAACTTTTCTTCCCTTTCGCTGATTAGTGCCTTTTCTCTTTATTGTTTTTCCAGAGGCTTTTCTCGTTGATTTAACTTTACCCATGTTTTCGCCGCAATCACTCGACGGTGTTCGGCTGCGACTGCAAAACTTCCCGCAAATTTAATGAGCTATTTTTATTGCGTGCGCTCGGGGATCCGAAGCTCGTGTTTCATTGGTCGGCGGCATGACCCAGTTGACAGCCGCTCTGATGAGGTGTGATAAGCCTTTAAAACTTTAGGAGTCTAAAACTCGGGTTTTATTTTTGCGTGGATTTCCTTGCTTCAAGCGAATTAATAGGGTATATAGATTTGACGGATTCTTATGAAATTTGGCCAAAATGTTCCTTGGGTATCAATGCGAAAAACGGTGTGAGGCTTTTTTGATATTCCAAATTCTTCTCCTTTTACGCGCTCTCATGTGACGAAGATCGGCAAATATTCAATTCGCCAACTTCAAAATAGATTTTCTCGGCAACCAGTCGGAATATCGAAAAAGCCTCACACCCTTTTGTAGTCTATCACCTACTGATTGACACTGTGCAGTTTGTTTGGTCGTACTTGCGAGCAGAAAGGCAGGTAATTCAGTTTAACAAATAGTGTCAGTTTTGCGTTTGAAGGCCAGCGCGCGCTTACCATTAAATCAAATCTTAAAACAAAATATTTCTTCTTATTCTACATTTTATTAGCTTTACGTTGATATATACTTTTCTATGGTTAGAGTATCAGCGGCGCGCATAACAATGATTCTTCGGAAGACACCCCTGAAGGTCTACAGTAACCTTAAAGCTGGTTTAGACGTGCCACACAACAACGCAAGTCTGAGCACAAGACCTCTTTTGAGTTGCCTTCTAGTCTTGAGTATAGATACTCAAGGAAGTCCTGCTCTACGGCGTTACTTGCCCTAATGTGCAATTGAGCTGTAATAATATGAAGTGCGTACAACTGGATTCATAACTGCGTGAACTCGGGGTTTGCTTTTTTGATACAGGGGTAGAAAACTTAAGGCGTAGTTACGCAGAGCAAGATTAGTTCGTTTGATATTAACATGTGATACCTAAACCGTCGCACGTGGTAATTTGGTTTAGATAATATTTCTTTAGAGCCTACGCAAACGATGCAGTTATTGATCGACATTTGTTCTTGATTATCGTGAACCAAAATTGATGTTATTTACAAATAAGACTCGTTTTCTGTCGCATCTTTGATATCCCTGTTGTGGTTCACAAGTTCTGGAGCGAAAGTTTACAATGGCATCATATATATAGGCTCGGAAAATAACCCAGTCAAAATGCACGTAGAATAAAAGAAAAAAACTCTTGCATGCGTCGTACAATCAAGAGGGCGATTTGTGACCAAACGACAACCAAAACAAATCCCATTTTTAAACTCAGGCATTCCTACGGAAGTCCGGGGAATTTTTTTCAAAAAATATTGGTACCAACCCTAAGTTTAGTTCACTTTATCATACCCCTGAATATTGTTTCGTTACTTACCACCTGGCAAGTCACCCCGTGGTTACTTAGATAGCACCTGCAAACTGGGCCAACGTAAGTAAAATCACACACACAAGGAGAGAAAGTAAAAACAGTCACAACTAATCAGCGTTGGAAAACGCGCCAAAGTTTGGGTCCTTCCTCGAGTAGCCGACCCAGGTGACGCAAAACAAAGCAAACAATAGCAGAGACGTTACTTAATAATTTACGCTCAATTATAAAACAGTGCGCAATCATCTTTTGTTAATCATGTTTGTGTTAACACTTGTGGTGTAGCGTGTGAACCAGCTTTTGATTCTAATTTTTTTCACAAACAAGTACAGTTTTTCTGTTGTTGGTTATGCACTTATGAAATACAGGAAAATCGGAAATTGGTAATGTTTCTCGGTTTACTCCGAACGTATAGACGAAACAGTGCTTGTTTGCTTCATGAATTTTTAATTGATCGGACGTTATGTCCATTTAAATATGTTTACACATCACTTATCTCTTAAAAGCTTTCTGTCCATTTTTCTGACGTTAGTGTTTTTTCCTCTGCTTCAGGATGATGGGAAAACACAGTTCTACGTGTCTGTGTGCCAAGGAATGAAGCTGCATAGTGGGGACAAGTGCAATGATGCAGGAGTGTGCATCATAACTCCAGACAAAAAGCAGGTGTCTTTAGCTAACTACTCCAACTGGGATATGACATTCATCAGAGATGAAAGGATTATGGTCATCAAGTTCTGCAATGGGTCGTGCGACAGTAAGCCATTGGATCCTAATTACCATTATTTTTAGTATATTTAATAGGAGTACATTTGGAGACACGGCAGTGTCGTGGTTAGCGTGTCGGCCTTGCGAGTTGGAGGTCCTGAATTCGAGCCTCATTGTTGGCACTGTGTTGTTTCCTTTCTCCACGCTGTCTCTCTCCACCCAGGTGTAAAAATGGGTACCGGCGATATCATGCTAGGGATAACCTTGTGATGGACTAGCATCCCATCCAGGGAGAGTGAAAATACTCGTGGCTCCTTCATGCTACTGAAACCGGCATAAGCTCTGGCCGTGTGGGCCTCAAGGCTCGTGTGCGCCGTTACCTAACTTTTAATAGGACTACTTGCAATCTAATTTGGAAATTTAACAAATTGACGTCCGTTTTTTATGCGTCTGTCCTCTTATTGATGATAAATTGCGTCATAACATTGTCAAAGTGTTGTAGATCCACGAGCCGATAGGCGAGTGGATCTACAACAAACTTTGACAATGTTATGACGCCATTTATCATCAATAAGAGGACAGACGCATAAAAAACGGACGTCAATTTGTTTTTTACAATAACAAAACGCGAAAAAGGTCGAATGAAGACTTAAATGAAAAGAAAACGCAAGTAAACAGCAAGTAAACTCGAAAAATGCTGAATTTTATTTAAATTGACGCAATCAGGGCGCAACTATTCTCAATAACTTTTCTCGCCTTCTCATTGGCTTGTGACAACACGTAATACAATTTGATTGGGTAAAAATCTGACTGTTTGACAGCTCACTTATCACGCGAAAAAACCTTGCATAAATTAAAATTTTATGTGTCTGTACTCTTATTGATGATAAAAATTAGCCAATCAGCGCGCGAGAATTCGCTCAGTTATTGTAAAAAATTAGATGATTAAATTTTAACGAAGGTTAAACTCTGCCGTAGCCTGAGTCCAGTTTGGCTGTCAGAAGGATTGTTTTAATCACCCAATGATTTCCAATTGGACATTCATGTAGCTCTGTTACCTACTAATTATGTAGCATCCAACAAGTATTAATTTATTTTAAATTTGCACAGTTTCCAAAAAGTATCCAAATTTGGACAGTTTGCAAAAATTGAAAAAAAAAAATGTATATATGTTTGTTGGTACTATTGGATAAACTGACAGCTATATGATTAAGGAATAGAAAGTGAATCGCCTTTTTACTGCTCACTCTAGCCACAGTGAACCTCTCGCAGGCTGTTACTCAGGCTTACAATACTGAAATTGAGTGCAGAGCTTTGAAATTGATTTTTCGCATGTATATTATTGACCGGTAATCAAGTAATTTCGAGTGGAATCTAGTATCAGTAAGCTGTCGTAAATTTTTCAGAGACAAAACATTGCACTCGCCCTTCAGGCTTGTGCAGTTTTTTTGTCTCTGAATAATTTCCTTGTGCTCATTTATTCCAAATTAAACTCGAAACCATTTAATTACGTATGCTAGTCAAAATGAAGGAGTTTGAGAGAATTCGAGAGTTTATATAAGACCGAACCTCAATTTGCGTAAGTACGTTGAAACCTACTCAAATTCCCAAAAATGTTTGCATAAATATCGCACAAGGAATTGTGCGTCGGAGCGAATTCGTCATTCGCTCCGACGAAGGGCTAACGCTCGAAACGTCAGCACCTTCCTTTTACCTTACGGTGGTATAACTTTATCAATTCGTTTGATTATCCCAATTTTTTGTGCTTTAATTTCCCCACCGACGCAGCACCAGTTTCTTTAGAAACTATCCTCACAATACATAAATATCGACTGTTGCGATGTCGTGGTAAGTAGTAGCTGTTTCTTTTATCATGATACAATTAAATTCCATTTTGAACGACCGCTTTATAAAGACAGTATTGGGAGATAATATATTTCCAACTAGCTGTCATTATGAATTTAGTTTATGGTAAACGCAGAGCGGCCGTTTTCTTCTTCTTTCATTTAATAAGGGTTAGAAGGTGGGTGTGACGTCATTTCTCATGTACCCTAATACAGTCAGGAGTTATAGGCTAATCAGCGCGTGTTTAATTGATTTGTACTCTAAGGCAGCTTTTTGACTGACAAGTATCTGTGGTGATGTTTTTACTTGGTAGATTTCGCCTAGTGCCTGTCCATGGAGATTCAGGAATGGGAGATTTTTGGCGCTTCAACCACTGATAATAGGCTTTGACTTTGACACTGCTTTAAGTCAAGAAATTGTTCGCTAGTAAATCACAGTGCTAAAACGAAGATCTTTGTTTACACAAATTGCCACTTCAGCGTACGTGTTTCAGCCTGGGATAAAACTAAGGAAATATCACCCCTGAATAATGAAAGTGCATATCGTGTTTGACCTTCCCTGGGAATTTGAAGTCCAAAAGCTTGTGACGCGGGTTTAAAAACGTGGAAATTTGCCCTCGAATCTGTGTAGAGCTTTCCAAAGTCTATTTCCCTTAATATTGCACGCAGCATGCTGAAAATTTTGCTGGTTTCCAATGTTTCTTAGCTCTTTTAACTACTGTAATATGTTTTCATAAATCACAATGATTTTTCTTAAAAGAAAACGAAGAAACGTAGATATATTATGGTAATGAGACAAGACGTTAACATATTACGTCAAACAGTGATTTGCCCATAAAGGAAGTAACGTCATAGTAATCGCGTTGTACGAATATTTTTTTCCGTCACTGGTACTCTAAGGTGCATCAGAAATTCATTTGTTTGTCTTTCTGTTGTACTCAGGCAACTCGTGAAGAAAAAAAAAACGTGCACATTTCCTAATAAGGAATTTTATTTCTGTCTTGGCGACAATCTGAAGTTCTCTGTTTTCTTTCAGACAATATCATTACATCAAAAATTACGTTTATATGTGATGAAGGCGGTGGAAATGGAAAGCCTGAGTTGGAAACTTACGGGGTATGGTATCTTTAAAATGCAGTATTTTATAGTGCTTATTTATTCGTTTGTTGTGCCTTACATATTTTCCTTCTTAAGGAATTTACGAATAGGTAAGTGAGGAAAATGAAGTAACATTCGCACCCGTTTTCACCATGAAAAGTTGGTTTTAAGTTGCCGCTCGAGTTTGTCTGACCCCATCCCTTTCTTCAGGGACTTCAGAGTGATCACTCCAAAAAGAGACCTGCCCACAAGCAAATTGCAGTGTATGTTAGGTTTTTTCCCCAGACTGAAACCTTAATTGTCCCTACAACACTGGGAGAACTCCAGGCAGTTGCTTTTGCAGTGCAAACTGTAATAATTTTACAGCTGCTCGTCGCACGCTGCCTTGTAATTATGCTTCTCTGGGATTTTTCCTTCGAATTCGAAATCAAATTTCACACAGCGGTTTTCATTTATAATTACACAAGGAATGACGTGAAAACATTATAAAGTTATGTGAAGGCCTTGATAACTTTACGGGCCCGAAGCCCAGTCAGAATTAAGCCGGGGAATTCAGCGAAGTTACTGGAAATTTTCTGATGTCCAATGCCTAATCAAGACCCTGTGACAATTCAAATGAAATTAACTGATTTCCCCATTATTAAACATTTAAGCTCGGCTATTTGAACGAAGGTTAGAGCGAGCTGAACAAAACTGTTGTCTGAATTGAATTTGAGCTGCTTTAACCTTGCCTTTTAATGTCGTTACTTAATCCGCGGCTTAAAGTTGGACACTGTTTGAATAACGGGCATTTAGGATAGTGCTGTTTAGAATTTAATTTTGAAAGTAATTATGCAGTTACTTAGGTTTTGTATTGCCACAATAAGTGATTAGCCAAGGAATTTCGCGCCACTGTACCAACCAATCAGAACTTAAACTTTCCCGCTGGGGTATCCAGTCATAGAGCAGAATTCGGTTCATCTTTTCCTTGCAGGGAGCCATGCGTATTGTAGGGAGCTGAAGCAAACACGACGACCACGTCGACTACGAGGGCCCCAAGCAAAAGCGTCAATGAACGAAACAATAAACTTGTACGTGTACTTATAGTCTGGTAATTTTCTTTGCCGCCTTGAAAACCAGAACGTGAATATTTCTCGAAGAAAAGACTGTGCAGCGGCAAAATTGCCTGGGGAAATTTGGAATGAAACGTGAATGGTAACAGTTAGAACATCGTACAGTTTAGAATAAATGTGGACGCCAAATGAAGCCTGCCGTCATAAGTACAGGAGAAAAACAAATTCACTTTTACACAAGTGCCGTTCTCGGCGCCGTTTTCGTGTTTGCTTAATCTCCCTAATTACAAACCTTGATGCACATTGGTGTCGCTATCTCTATTCTGATTGGCTAGAAGCCCCCAGCTTATTTCTCGCTTGCACAATTCTGTTACGTCATACCTGCAGATAATTGTTTTCGTATCTGTGGGAGTGACGTCATATCTGCAGACAACAGTCGTATGCAGCAGTTTCATGCAGAAACGACTTCACCCATCAAACGCTCTCGTCTTCACAAGCACTCAGGAGTATTATAATAAAACAATTATTGAAATCGGTTTTCGCATGATAGCGAGAATTATCAAGGCTTTGGTTTGCGTTATCCTCCTCAGCCTTCGTCTTCGGCAGGCAACTCAAACCTCGGTCTTGATAGTTCTCGCTATCATGCTCAACCTCATTCAATAATAATATTGTTAATTTATGCTTGTTTTGTTCTTCATAGAGCTTTGGTGCCGATTTTGTGTGGCGAACAAATCTTGTTTGTCCACCAGTGGAGGCGGAGTGTTTTTATATAAAAGGCACTGATAGCTATGACTTACAGCTACTGTCTAGTCGAACCAATAGCTGGCATTATGTCGCGGAACATGGAAAAGAAAGGTATTGCATTTGCTTACAGTGAAACATTTATTAAGCGGACACCCTCGCGACCTTCCCAAGTGTCCACTTAGTAGGGTTAGTAAAATTGTACAATATTTGTTAACGATGATCATTCAACGGTTTCACTTTACTGTTATAGGAATTAAGTAAAGACTGATTAGATTGGTGACAACTTGGATGACAATCTTACGGATTTTACTGTAATCCACGGCTTATTGACAGCTAAATATATCGACTTTATCACTATTCAGTCGGATCTTTCAAGAAAGTAATCCAGTACGACATTGTAAATCCATGCCGACATCAGCTTAATGGGTTTTTTTGACCTTGTATGAAAAACGACGCCGCCAAGAGATGCCAAGCTACAAAAATTGGCGAAAATGGAGCTTCCTTTTATGAGCTTTCTACCGACAAAATGCAAGAACTAATAGAAATGCAGTACTGGCAACGGCCAACAAAGCTACTAACTTCGTTTTTAGGTTATTTCGGGATGCGCATCTCACGTTTTCTTACAAATAAAGAAAGGAATGCTAACTCTTCCGTACGTCAAAATGTCTGATGCACTAATTAACATTACACAACGAAAACAGCAACAGAGGCTACCTCTAAAATTTTCAAAATGGCTTGCAAGTCTGTGTAGGGATAAGTTTTCGGCGAAGCCGAGTGTATAAATGAGCAAAGAAGAACTTAATGCGAGTCTCATTAAAGAGATTTTACACATCGCCAAGGATAAACGACGGAAGTTGAAGAACCAAGAGTACTTCAATAAAATCAGTAGAAGCTGTATCAAGTTTGTAACGGGCCACAATTGGCTCCATCCATCCAAGTCACAATGGCTACAGCATTCCCACCGAAACACTGAAAAGGTTCGTTTTCCGCAGTATTTTTACAACGGCAGTGCACAGAAGCACACTCCTCCGTGTCTTAAACTTTGAATTTAGTCCTTTATCTATTCAGCGTTTTTTTTTTCATGCAGCAAACGGTGCGTGTGTCATGTGATTTCTTGCGTCCTTGTTGCCGTTTTGGTTACATCTCCCTCCGGTCGTTTTTTAAAATTCGGTAAAATTTAATTATTATTCCTTTCGCGCTTGTTGGATCTGAGATTGGTAATAGCGAGGTGCACTCATGGGAGAATTGTCAATGGAAGTTACCAAAATGTAAATTGACTTATTGTCCGTTTAATTGAGGGTCCGCTTAATAGAGTTTTCACTTAACTAGTATAGTTAACGGTTTAGTTTTTACTATGTTGGGCTCGTGCCCCAGTTATTTAAGAGGTAAATAGCATTGTTCAACGGCAGCCGAAAGTGCAGCGTAGCTTTTTGTTAAGTGTTTGTAACTTGGCTTTTGAAACCTCCAAAATGACAGACAGTGACTTACCAGATGTACTAGCATTTCTTTGAAGGTGTGTAAGGCAGTGAATCCTGCAAAAATCAGTTAAAGGAAGGGACTGTGTTAGGGCTCTTGTAACGCGAGTACTTGGTAAATATTAAAGTTTAACTCTCGCAGTGTTAACGCCATTTTAGCAATTGCGATTTCGCGTGAAAATAGAACAGGATGGAACTGCGTTTATTGTAGTCGTAGCGAGTTTCGACTGCATTGCTTCTCCTTTGTAGTTATTTCTACTCTGTTTTCCTCGGAAGGTTCTGGATTAATATCTGTAGAGGCATTCGGGATGGTCCTGAGGGTAAGGAATAACGTTCCTTTTCTCTTTTCAGTTGTTAACATTTCTTTGTCAGAAAAAACTCAGTGACATAGCGTGCCTTTTATGAAGAAGGGTGCAGTAGTTGCAATTTTTGGTCAGTTTATTCAATACTGACGCTCCTGTAGGGAATATTTCCCTTTCAAGCCTTTATTTGCCTTTTTCTTTACTCCTCTTTTAGTTATAAAATGATTTAGTGTTTTTCTTTACTGATGTTATAATGCTGGGTGATTGTACTTGGAATCGTCGGTTTATACCATGTTAGTATATACCAACTCAGCAACCTTGGCATTTTGAGCAATCTGATTGGCTCCCCACCTCGGGATATTCAACAGTACGGTGGCTTACAAGTGCCACGGTGAAAACCACGAGTCACGACACAACACAGCCAACTCACGGCACAACAAAGCCAACTCACGGCACAACACAGCCGAAACTCACGGCGGAACTAGAATTCCGCGGCGGAAGTAAAATTCCACAACTGACCTAGGGTATCGCGCATGATTATCACCAGTGCTGGCCTAAAATTACCAATAAACACCAAAACGTCCACGTGGGAAAGTATACGATTGCAAGTCCTGCCTTTGGACAAAATAAATATTCTATTACTTCTTCGTAACGCTTCTTCCTCTTCGCGTGCGCCATTTTTATGTCATCCGTGCATGTTAATGCAGGATGACATATTGTGAGGGAACGATTTGTCACTTACTCCCTCACTCAGGTGTAAACTCGATCAAGAACGCAAATGTACCCAGGATGGATTCTGCTATGTTGCAAGTTTAATACACCGGATTTAGCCGAACCTTAGTACCTTTATGCCCAAATAAACGGTAAAAAATACACAAAATAAACTACTTTTGCCACATTTTGTCCTCAAGTGGTATTAGTTTGTATTTATTTCTCGATCGTGTTCTTTCATTGCTTAGGCAGTCCGGTAAATTTGCTAGTGACAAAAGGAAGGATTTGGGTTTATTCGTTCTCAGCTCGGGTCGATTGTCTACGGCATTTTCTGGAAATATAAGTGTTTTCAGAATACTTTGCGTATTAGTACATGTAAATGGAACGTAAATGAGTTATTCCTAATTCATTTGCGTTCGGCAAGGACTAGCTGATTTGAGACAGACCGCGAAGACCGCTGTGGTAGAGGAAAGATTGCTGATCTGCTTTACAATGTATAATATAACAGAGTTCAAGATAGGTGTTTTTCTTCTCGTCCGAAAAAGGTAAGCTGTGCTTGATTTCGGAAAAGATTAAAAAATTAACAGGCAAGACGAACTGACTCTACGCACAGTCGAACCATCGACCGCAATCAAAAATTCGCTCACAATAACACTTTAAAAAAACTTAATTTGTTACTTTCGTAAGTGACTTGCTCAGTAGTGTAGCGATGATCATTCCCTTTCAGTGAGGTGGACGGCACAAGTTCCAGTCCCGCCGAGGACAGTTTCTTCTCTTTTTTTTTTCTTACTTCCTTTTTAGTGTCAGTTTGATGAAGAGGACTAAGGTTCTTCCTTTTTTAGTGCCATTTTCCCTCTATTTTTCACATAAATTCCAGGGTGGTCATAAAGAAACTCAATGGAATTCCGGGATGGGTATGTGGGACTTTAAAATTCCATGGTGGGAACTGAAACTGGGGTCCTCAACGGGGGTTATGGATTTTTTTCTGCGACTTCCCATTTCTGGTGAGAGGTTTCTGTTTTTATACCCTGGGTAGCAGTTCAATCAATAGGGACTTTAAGCAAATCGCTACGGCGACCTCTACTACGACGGTCGAGGATGCGGAGTCCTAGGGAGAGTACGTAACCGTAGCTCGCCAAATTTCATCTTTATAAGCAAGCTCGGTCCAAGTGACTATAGCATTTCTTTCTCACTTGTTTTGGCTGTTATGACTTCCTTTAGAGAAGCGAGAAATTTCATCTTTCTCATATTGAATAGTGATCACATGTCATGTGTTGAAATACTTGAGATAACGCTTCATATTTAAGTTGTTGCAATTACATTATAATTTATCAACAACAGAATTCAATGGTGGACACGTAAGAAAAAGGCCAATTTAAATATTTCATTTGCCAAGAAAAATATTGATAGTAAACATCATCGGAGGGCGAAAACTAAACTAAAAATGATGATCGCGGAGTTCGCAGCAAGTGATTTTTCTTCTCATGTACCGTACTTCACAACAAATCAACAAATTCAACGTTTTTGATCTTTTATTCTTGTTTAAACAACCTTCAGTGACATTTATCTTTATTGCTGACAGTCGTACTTACGGTTTTCGTCTGGCCTTCGTTTTCTCCGGCGGTTTTACGGTGGCCATGGCACACTCGAATCACATTCTGTTGAGGATCGAAATCTCAAACTACGAAAACGCAGGGAAAACTTATTTACTGGTAAACCAGAAGCCTCGACTGCTTTCTTGATAAAGTGAAAAACAATCTATGGTGGTTTTTAAAATCAGTGATTGGAAAAATAGGAGAAAAGTTGACTTTTATACCAACGTAGTAGCGACTACGGCAGAAGACAGGTCTTCACGTTGTAGGATTAGGCGCTACGGCGAAAAGCCATTTCCAAGCATGCGCACTGCCTCATTTCTGGGCATGTTTACTTCCGGCCGCCGTAGTGGAGGTCGCCGTAGTGATTTGCTTTAAGTCCCCAATGTTTCTTTTCATGATGCATGATGCATCGTCTTCATGTTTCATGGAACGCAAAGCATCATCATCCAAAATAAGCGGTTTGTTTTTGGCTTTTCTTGAAATCAGTTATCTTTGGTTCCCATGTAGCAATGAAAAGCAGGAGCCCATCACCATGGGCAACTGTGAAAAGCTATTATTTTCACACGGAATGATATGTTACTGTCAATGATGTCCATCACAGTGGTAAAATCTATGATTTTAACCTGATCTCACGCTAAAACAATGACGTCATAGATAAAATCGGATGACATCGCTCACAGAGCACTTTGATTTCGTTGGGTGACCAAGACCTCAGTGGTGGTTTTAATTCCCCCGAGAAGTTTCACTTTCGTCGTGGAATTTTACTTCCGCCGTGAGTTTCGGCTGTGTTGTGCCGTGAGTTTCGGCTGTGTTGTGTCGTGAGTTTCGGCTGTGTTGTGTCGTGAGTTGACTGTGTTATGCTGTGAGTTGACTGTGTTGTGCCGTGAGTTGACTGTGTTATGCCGTGAGTTGGCCGTGATGTGCCGTGAGTTGACTGTGTTGTGCCGTGAGTTGACTGTGTTATGCCGTGAGTTGGCCGTGATGTGCCGTGAGTTGACTGTGTTGTGCCGTGAGTTTCGGCTGTGTTGTGCTGTGAGTTTCGGCTGTGTTGTGCCGTGAGTTGGCTTTGTTGTGCCGTGACTCGTGGTTTTCACCGTGGCACTTGTGGGCCTAGGAGGTTAACAATGTAACGGCTTCTGGGTAATCCTTGTGACAGTGAGTTTTTGTTTGGGAAAAAAAAACAAAATAGCGTCCAAGCTACCGAAATATTGCTGATGTCGATTCAGCTTTTTCGAAGGGATTTAACTAGGGAAATTAACCAAAACACTACCACGATGAAACGTTGACCAGGGTAGGACCAAACAATAGCGCGAATGAACGACACAATAAAACTGCGGGTGCGAAAGTCTCTTTGTCGTACGAATTACGCTTCAACAATTAATTTTTTTAGACGGTTGTGTTATCCTCGGCGTCGCCGTCGAGTTTGTTTAAGCTCCCTCTTGAGGTTGCCTCATTGGTATAAACTAAACCAATTATTCTCTTCATTGTCAGTGAATAGTGGTATTAGAAATATTTACCGAGCGAAGTTCAGTAAATATTCTGCCACTATTCATCTCGATTTCTGAGAATAATTGTTAACTGTAATGTCGGTTAAGTTGTTGTGAAATGGATGCAATAATGCCTATGTTTTACTTATTTTAGTGCCAGTTCATTGCATACAGATAGCGCCAGTTGAATTTAAGCTGTGCTAATGTTGCGTGGCACATGGTAATTTCATCTGGTAATGTTAGCTTAATGTGATTGTGTTGCAGGCTGTCCATCAACTGCCTCCGTTTGTTTGAAGACAGCTGGTAGTAATGCAGTTAGCGTACTTGGATTCACCAGCACACAGAGAATCTCTAAGACGAGTGGTAAGGCTGTTCATTCTTATTACCTCTGTTGTTTACTCTGGTCTAGCGACTATGTTAAACATGAAATGCTGTAAGGCTGTTCATTCTTATTACCTCTGTTGTTTACTCTGGTCTAGCGACTATGTTAAACATGAAATGCTGTAAGGCTGTTCATTCTTATTACCTCTGTTGTTTACTCTGGTCTAGCGACTATGTTAAACATGAAATGCTGTAAGGCTGTTCATTCTTATTACCTCTGTTGTTTACTCTGGTCTAGCGACTATGTTAAACATGAAATGCTGGCATAAGGTAAGCCTGGCCTGACATGACTTGGCCAGCTTCCGAGAGCAGCTAAGAGACTTAAACAAACAAGCGTCCAAACCAGTTGCACGTCATTTTAACTTGCCTGGCCATTCTGCTCAATATGTGACAATCTTCAGGTTCTCCCTCAGGGACGGCGGAGCGTATTTTGAAGTGGGGAGGGGGGGAGGGGGGCTGAAAGCGAGCGCCGGAGGCGCGAGTTGGTAGGGGGGTGTGGGGGCATCCTCCCCCAGAAAATTTTGAAATCTAGAGTCTCGAAAATCGTATTTACAACATTCTCCGCGACATACTTCTTGAAATAATTAGCCTGGATAAAGCGTAAAATGAAAGGTACTTTTAATGCTTACAGCAATATTTTGGAGGTTATTTCTCAGCCTTCCGGTCTCCAACGCTAACCTGCGGTTCTTGGACACAAGCTTCCCGTCTGTGGGAAGGAAGCAAACGCTGAGAAAATGTTAAAAATACGTAAACGCGAAAAGTTTCCGACGAGGCTTGTATAAAGTTGTAGCTTAAACAAAATAAAATGTCATCCTCCTCAAAAGTGGGGGGGCATAAAGCCCCCCCAGCCACCCCCCCCCCCCCGCAGCCCCCCGACTCCGCCGTCCCTGTCCCTACATCAGAGTAACACAGAAAGCTGAAAACAATTTCGAACAAAAGCTCATCTTCAAATTAGCCGCTCTTAATCATCACGGCGTTATCGTACGCCTTGGTTGCAGTTTTTGTTACTGTTTAAGGCGTATCTTCATGCAGTGAAAATCTGTCAATTGGTCCGAGGTATTTTGACAAAGATTTTAGATTTTCTTATTATATTTGCCTTCTTTCTACAGATGGTTTTCTAATGCTCCGTTATACTGGTAAAGGTCCCATGGAAAACTGTATCTCGGGCTCTAAACCAAAAGTCGTTTTTAAGTTTGAATGCGGAAGCCACGTGGGTCAACCATTGAAGATTGATAGGTATGTGAGAGGCATGTTTGCCACCATGCTGTGTTTTTAGTGAACTGGTTCTTGTCTCCCTCTCCTCTCACGTCTATTTTGTCCTGGCGACTAAAGAATTCTATTCACTGAAATAGATTTAACTGCGCGATAATTATGTATCTGTTGAAGATATTGGCGGATATCGACTAGCTTAGTTGAAACAGCCTTGAAAACAACCATCACAATACTAACCACCAATCAGCACATCGACTACAGTGTTTTTTTATGCAATTTTTGATCTTTAGTGGTTCGGAATTATCTATCGTGTAGCCGGCATGAAAATTTTGCGGGTTTTGCGGATTGTCGTCGATCCGCAACTAGAGGCCCCGTGAGCGTAAACTGAGTTGTCTGTTTGTAAGTGTCACACAAAAACAGAGTGACAGTGAGTTGGGTGATGTTGATTTTTTTTCGTATAAACGATCTTGTGTCTCGCCCTTGAAATTAAAAAATGGATTAAAATTTCTGTTTCCATGTTTCTGATAAGAACTGCTCGCATATGCATTTTAAGTGAAATGTGAATTCTTTGTAGAGATTTTAGTGTTTAGATACTCGATTGTGATTGGTTAATTTGTATTAAAATTTGTTTGGATGACCTTGGTTCGAGTAGTCGCATTGTAAATAGAGTAAAAATGAGGCGCGGCAGCGCAGCAATGATTGACGTGAACTTGTATACTTCATGTTAGTACCAAGCGCGCGCTATGATTGGCTAATACGCACGATGCATCTGCCCATGGGTTTCATGGTGACGTCAGATTTCGAAGTTGAGAAGTCTTATGGTATAAAAGAAATGGTAAACGTAGCAGCTGTACAACCATCGAGTTATGGACGCACTTGGGCGGTTTGCTTAGCATTAAAAAAACTAGAGATGCTCGCTGTGCAGCCGAGAGCATCTCTTACACTTCTTTCATCCCCCTTATTTCTTGGCAAAAGGGAAGTTACTTTTGAGGTCGCTGCTATCGGACTGTCATCATTTTCGGCGTGTCGCTACTTTCGTGATTTTCTGTGAAATTTTATCGCTGCTTTCGGACGGTTGCCACTTTCAGGGGTTCGTTACTTAAGGGTGCCCTGTTAGCAGCAAAAGCCGCCATCCTCAGTCCCAGGCTTTGAAAATCCTCTCTTCTAAGTGTTAAACTAATATCATGTCTTAACCTTCTTCCAGTTCATCATCTGCGTGTTCATTTGTATTCAGCTGGAAGAGCATAGTGGCTTGCAAGCTTAAGAGGTAAGCTTTCGTAGTCGACATTTTAAACGTTATTCCTTCTTCATAGCAAAGCCAGGAAGCCCTTCTTCTTTCGCTCTGACGAAAAGCGTCAGGATCTTTACTATCATAGAGCAGTACAACATACTGCAAAACTGGTGTTCATTAATAAAACTCTCACGAGTGTAAATTACAAGTGTACCTATTGTTTTCCAACTCTAGAACACGAGCTAGACTTGTTAATTTCACCTGTCATTTTTATTGGACTGAGCCCTGGTTTGATCATTCCTCACTCCCGAATCACTATTTCCTTCATTTCTCTAAGCTTTCTGTTGTTTAAGTCGAACGTGGTGTTACAAACTCGAATGAGACTGTTTTACAAGACTACAACTTGAGTAACATTTTGGAGGCAAGACCACGTGATCAATCAAAACTCTACTGTCCAGGGGAGGGTTAGTTATGTTCAGTTTCCTGGGCCTTAATACCGCTCCCCCGCGCGAGTTCTGCTAAGTATATACTTTGAGTATTTTTTGGCCTTTGTTACAGACATTTCCCCTTGCTCGAAAGGTTTTTACTTCACAAAATTACCATTTCCAATTGTTAATGAAGGGTCGTTGTGATCTCTTCCGTAAACAGAGTATGTTGATTGGTTTTTGGCGCCAAGTAGTATCAATCTCGAACATGTTACTCATTTGACTGGGCGTGAGGCGACATTATTTTATGAGAATTTTCTCTCAAATACTAGCGTATGATGTTATAAACTAACATCAAAACCAAATTGAGCCTACGGCCTCGGGCCGTTGTCAAGACCTTGGGCATAGTTTTTTCCCCTGTCATACAGACCTTCCGCCCGATAAATAACATATATTAACATATAATAACATATATTAACATATAATAACATATATTAACATATAATAACATATATTATATATTTTCTCCCAAGTAGCCTTCTTTATAAAGCGGTAATATCGTCATAAGATTGAATTTAGTTTTTGTTAGCAGTACTCCAAGCTTCACTTCTAAAAAATCGCCAGGGATATTATTTTGGTTGTCTTTTTTTTTTAGAAAAAAAAAAACGGTTTTCATATTTCTGATACACATCAGTGTGCCGTATTAAATGCAAAGGAACCGCTGACCATATTCTATCAAAATGGCCACCTTGCGAGTGAATTGCTTGGTGAAAAACAATGTTTTTACAGTCTTAAAAGTGCCGGAACAGTTTTGTGGTCGTAAGCCTTAATTATTTGTGGATATCAAAATAATTCAAATGGCCAGCAAATATGTCGCCAATAATGACGACCTCCCTGACAGTTTTGGTCGCCAATTTTTGTTTTCTAGTCGTCATGGCGACCAAAACAGTCGCAGCTTAGAGCGCTGATTAATTTCTCCGCAGACAAACGCTGGTTGAAACTGAATCGTGTATTGTGAAGAATCCAGTAACAGACGAGACAGTGGATTTCAACAAGCTTCTCAACCGAGTAAGCGGGTATGGTATTATATATTTGCTTTCTTTGGTTTCTCTCGTTTTTTGCTGCCCACTGGCAACGTTACATCACTATGATATGCAGTGAAATCGAAAGAAGGTATAGGATAATGCCAACAGTTGTGAAAAGGCGTAAAGATAGATTCTAATTAAAAAGGGGATGTTCATTTCCGTCCTGCTTTTTGTTGTTGAGCTGATGTTTACAAAAGCTTCAAACATGAGTTCAGTTCGTATTTAAACATCTCTGTTATGTACTTGTCAAATTTCTCCGAGTCAACGAACCAGGATAAGAATTAAAAGTTAAAAACGTATCCAGGTTGCGGGTTTAACGGACGTTTCAAAATGGCAGACTTTGGTAAGAGTTTCATTTTAGTTCGTAACAAGCAATTAGAATATTGTGTCAATTTTGATAGATAGATAGATAGATAGATAGATAGATAGTTAGATAGATAGTTAGATAGATAGTTAGATAGTTAGTTAGTTAGTTAGTTAGTTAGATAGTTAGTTAGTTAGTTAGATAGTTAGATAGTTAGTTAGATAGTTAGATAGATAGATAGTTAGTTAGATAGTTAGATAGTTAGATAGTTAGTTAGTTAGTTAGTTAGTTAGATAGATAGATAGTTAGTTAGATAGATAGATAGATAGATAGATAGATAGATAGTTAGTTAGATAGATAGATAGTTAGTTAGTTAGATAGATAGATAGTTAGTTAGATAGTTAGTTAGTTAGTTAGTTAGTTAGTTAGTTAGTTTATTAAAACAAAGATACTGGCAGCCAGAAGCTGAATTGCGTATTTACAATAAAACTAAGCTAAGAACAGAATAATTTACAATATCTTAACATTAAAAATTCATGCATATAATATATATAAATTAAAACCGTATCATTTAATTGTATTTTAGCACGATGAAAGAATTAAAGTGTTCTTAAAACGGGCCGCCTTCCACTTTGGAAGTGCAAAGTGTCGGTGATTTCTTAGTGAATATGGAGCCTTATTGACTTCAGTTAATAACTTGTTAAGTTTCTTATCCTTGTTGCCGAGGTCAGCGTTTAAACCCTTGTCACATATGCCCTCGCAATATGAAATAATGGTCGGAATACCAGCTTCATTAAGTGCTTCATCATAAGACAGACTAGGGCAAATGATTAATAATGCCCTTTTTGGATCCGCTCCACCTCACACTGTTAATACCTGGGCAGACCATAAGAGAAAACAGACACTGCATAAACCACGGTTGATCTTATACGTGTGGCGTAAAAGAGGACTAAATCCTTACATGGAACCTTTGCCCACTTAAGCTGAACAAGGAAATAGAAACGTTTAGACGCCTTTACAGTTTCGCTAACGTGCTTATTCCATGATAAATCACTTGTAATTATAAGAATCGGCAGCTTTGCGCTTCTAACCGCTTCAAGCTGGTGACCATTTGCAAGAACAGGATGGAACTTAGACTGCAGAAGCCAATTGGTCCACACGCCGTAGACGGATTTAATTTTGCTAGGAATCTCGCAATGCGCAACTCTGACTCAACCAGGAAGTGAGCTGAGACCTCTTCCAGGGGGATTTGAGCAAGTTGGCGGGGCAGACGACATTCCTTCATTGGTTCTAGGAACGCCACATTAATAGCGTTCTCCAATTCCTGCGGAGATACCTCTTCAGCACCCTCCACATTAATATGTTTACACAAGGCCCCAAAATGCGCACCTGCACCGTACAAACGTGTTACCTCTCTCCACCATGCCTTCGGGTTTTCGTCTTTCATGCTTTGTACCCTGGTTTCATAGAAGACAGCTTTACATGATTTTCGTTCGCGGTTGACTGCGTTACGGTATGCAAATTACCTACCATCGAGTACTTTCTTCCCATATTTATTGCTTTGTTTGTAATTTTTGGTATATTCTTTTCAAGCAAGACTGGAATTCGTTCCTCTTCTGATTTTGCAAATCTTTCAGCCATGATGGTTTTACTTACCGTACCATACCATACCATATACCATACCATATTCTACCATACCATACGTGTTTATTCAAATTTACGAGTGTTCAAACATACGTAAATTCGGAAGTTTGGAGGTTATCCCTATTTCAAAAACTCCCCAAATAGAATAGAAATTACAAACATAAAAATGCAAAAAAAAACGTTCAATTAAAGTTTTATTAAAAATTATTTGGTGGAATAATAAAAACTAAAATTTTTTTCTTGGGAAGAGAAATCACAGTTTTAGAAGAAGTCTAAGTATTGTTTCAAAACGTTTGAGGGTACCCGCCGACAAAATATTCCTTGGTAAGTTCAAGGCGGTTCTATTGGCCAATCACCCTGATAAAGAAGGAATGTTTACAACAGTTTAGTCTACTTTATGTAACATACAGTTTATGCGAGTGATTTGGCTCTGATGGAAGTATCTTTTGAAAATTCAAAGTATTCGTTAACGTCCAGATGGCACAGAACAAACACTATCTTGTGGCATTCCATCAGTGATAAAGATGTTCTACGCGTGGAAAGTAAAGGCCAGTTTAGCATGCTGCATCGGTCTTCATAGGGCATGTCGCTTTTTTTCTGCCCAAGAGCTAATCTCGATACGCGCCTTTTCACACTCTCAATCGCATGGATATCTTTAGCAAGTAAGGGCTCCGGACAGGGGCAGCGTATTCTAAAAGAGGTCTGACGATTGCCTTGTAGAGCAGGCAAAAGGTTCCTCTATTAGCTGTTCCAACGGTTCGTTTTGTAAGCCCTAAGAATGTTATTGGCTTTGTTCATCATGGTACTAATGTGTTCACTCTAAGTGAGGTCCTTTGATATTGTAACGCCGAGGTCTTTGATACTTTTAATATCTTTTTAGGGGCATATCTAATATATAGTCTGTTGTCGACTTGTCGCGGGTGTGTGTTATTCGCGTGGCTTCACACTTTTCGCTGTTAAAACGTAATTGCCATTTTGCTCTCTAATTACTTAGGTAATTGTGTCAATAACAAAATGCTCGAATAAGATTGGTTGTTAACAGCCCCTACTTAAGACTCAATTGGCTGTTTCAGGCCCAGACTGTCCGACTTGACCTGTTCAATTACAAGCATTTGTAATCGGACAGGCCAAATCGGGCAGTTAAGCAGCCAACGACGACGGCACGATCAGATTTATTTATTTATTTGTCCACTAGAGTCGGGCGCCTGTCACGTGGCCTAGTAAGCCACACATGTACGCGTTGCGGACCTATTTTTATATCCTACAAAATACGAAAAATAGAACGGATTTGCTTTTCCGAGTTTGGCCGCGAAAGTGCCGAAAAAGACATCTTTCACAAATTCACTAAGCACAAGCTACACCATCTTTATTACTTTGCAACCCTTTCACTTTGACATTCAAATCCTAGCAGTTTGCAGGATGTTTGCCCCATGAACCTGGTTTAATAGCCTCGCTCCTACGAGTCTCCTACAGCTCAGCTGTAGAGCGTCCGAACCAGTAGTTGGAGGGTCAAAGGTTCTCCTGTTGGGAGAACTCGCATTTGCTTTTGCGAGTTTACCTGTGACAGTGGTGAAAAAAAAAAAACATTTTTAGAGCATATTTATCAATTTTGTCCTCAGCAATTTGGAGAATATAACTTCGCCAATTACTCTGTTATGTTGGCGCATGCAACATTGCGATGAACTTTTGCCAATCTTCATCTTAATCATAGCATGGCCCATAACACACGTTAACTGTCTTTGTATTCGTTTTTTTAAGGACTTGGACCATCAATGGAGAGGATGAATCCAATAAAAACGTGGAATACACTATTAATGTCTGTGGTCCTCTTGGCCAGGATGCCTCATCAGATTGCAAAGGAAAGAAAGGAGTTTGCTTAAATGACATTTTTTATCCGTTAGATAGGAAGACGATTTACTATGATGGTAAGTAGTTGGCTCTTGTTATTTTTAAAGCAATTTTGAGCAATTGCGATTTAGCCTGAATAAAAGAGCAGGCACGTAACAAGTCATTGTGTTTACCGTTAATGAAATTTGGTTATAATTACCCAGTATGACGATTCTCTATACTTAAGCTTTCAGCTGCCGTCTTATATCGTTTCTATCTCTTGATTCATTTGTAGCTTACCAAGCTATTTGTAGTAACTGTTATTTTAATGGCGAGTTGTTAAGATGTAACTATTGTGAATGTTTCACTCTTTAGATTTTATGTTCTCACTTTGGCTTACATCAAGTAAAGATTGTCCGTCGTCACAAGGAAAGAAGGTCACTGTTGTTATAACCTTCCAGTGCTCAGCTGGAGAATTGGTAATTTTCGATGTTATCAATTTGTTTTTACTGGTTAGTAGTTACTTAAGTGGCCTTTCATCGGTTAAGATGATTAACTTTGGAGCGTTCTTTAGTAAGTACGTCTGTGCAAGGGTGCGAGACCCACTTATAAGGATTGCTAGTTAAGGTAAAGGGTTACGGGTTAATTTAAAGGGTTAAGCCTGGTTTACACTTGTGGGATAAGCACAAGCATAAGCACAGTAATGTTCAAGAGACATACGCATGCGCAGTGCGAGTCCAGTTAGTGAAGAAACGAGATGCGCTTGTGCTTTGTGATTATTTCACGCTAGCAAGCACAAGAAACAGAAAAATGTTTTTTTTTTCTTATGCTTGTGCTTATTTCACCTCGGTGCACACGAGCGTTTTCTTGTGCTTATTCTTGAGCTTAAGCTTGTGCTTATCTGACAAGTATGAACCAGGCGTTAACGTCAGTTGATACTGATTCTGAGGTTACCAGAGACTGTTTAGTCCTCAGTTGTAACTTTGTATGCTATTGGCATATCGATGATTCCCTTCCTACATCTACTGATAGAGACTCAAAGTCTATACTTTACATTTAGAACATTTTCCTTTTTTTAGGGCAGTCCAAAGTTTGAATACGTCTCCAATAATTGTCATCACGTGTTTTCGTGGCCAACATCCATTGTTTGTACAGGGGACCCGTAAGTAGACAAGTTGCTCAGTGTTGCATGTATTTAACAGTTATTCACCGAGCATAACTGTTTTAGTACACACCAATGAGGCAGCCTCAGTCACATCAAAGTAACGTTGAAACTTGATTTCAAAAATAGGCCATTAAACATTAGCAAAACTCACCAGAGCAAGGCTTTCCCAGAACCCCTGACACTATTCACCACGTAAGAGGTAAATCGTGTTGAATATTCCGAGATATTCAGCCACTCGTTACTCAGAATGCCGACGTTGCTGAGTGGTTATCCAAAAGCGTTGAAAGGGGAGCAAATAAACATAACCGGCTTTATTGTTTACCGTCTCATTCGTCCCTAGGATGGAATTTCAGGTTATAAATTCACGTACAGCAGGCCTGCCACTGCATTTAACCCTTTAAGCCCCGATATCAATATTCATTTTCTCCTAAATGTTCTCATACATTTTTTATGATACTAGTGAAGAGAATCAATACAGCTCTTTTTTGGTGATCATTTTCGTTATTCTCATAACCTGAATGTTTGATGAACAGTAGATATTGCAATGAGGAATTGGATGCTGGTCACGTCTGGGACTTCAAGGGTTTATAGCAGTTAAGTTAGAAAACCTATATCCGCTATTGCATTGAATGACATTCGTTGTTTGTTTAGGAGCAACAACGTTACAGACCCACCAGTGGTGCATAGACAAGTGAAATCTTCCTCAAAAAAAGGGATTGGAATTGCCTTGGGTGTTGTAGCATCTGTGGTATTGCTTGTAATACTTGGAGTTGTGCTGTATAAACCGTCCAGAAGGCAAGCATCGTATTTTGTGTTTCATTCCTTCCGTTTCTCTCACTCCCTGAGCTGATTTGCTGTCCTGTTTGTGGTATATTGATCGCTTCTTAGTTTAGAAGATTTACAAGTAACAAGGAGTGTTATGCACGCCTTTGACACATGATTTTACCTCCTTTTTGGTTTTACCAGGTCTGTTTTGATGTCACTGAATTTTCGGTGCCCTCTGTACACCTTCCTCAGAGCTTGAAATCCGAACGTTACGTTTTTTGTTTGATTTTCTATGCGAACGCTTACGCCATTAATTTGAAATTAAAAGCCTCTAATCGCGCGGAAGCTCTTTGCGTTCGTTCACCGCGTTTCTATAGCTGAGTGCCATGATTCCAAGAACAGTTTCTTGTAACAAGGAATATAAACAAAAGACCGTTTTATTCTCGAACTTGCGATCATTTGTTCCTATCTCTCGATAACCCAAAATCCCGAAAATTGATGACTCTAGTTATCAGGTTTCCTGTTGAATTTTGTTCTTCTCTTTATTCAGGCATTCTTTGATATCCTGTGTACGGTTGAACTTCAAGAAACACATTCTGAGAAAAGAGATCAAATACCCTGTGTACCGATACGAAAAAGTGAGCTTTGAAATTTTAATGTGTAACAGTTATTAAATTTAATTTCTTTGTTACATTAATTACCTTACTATTAGACATTTAATATAGATTTAGATACTTACCATCGTAGGTTTCCTCTTTTTAGCGTTTTTACCTGTGCAGGTTTTAGTTCTTATAGTAAGTTCTGCCATTAACTATTTCAAAATGAGTGACTGTCTGTGTTGCTTAGATTTACATTAAAGGTTTGAAATTCTCTTTCAACACCCCCCCCCCCCCCCCTAAAGTTTGCAGTAGCTTATGTGAATACAAAGACGACTCTTAGTTTTGGGAAAAAAAGTTTTAAAAATATAACGAAGATGTGGGATTTGACGTCAGACAAACACCGGTATTGCGGCAATTAGAGTGGGTGTGGGTAGAATTATTCACTTGTTAGAAAGAACCGTCGTTTCTTCTAAAGAAACTTTTGTGTTCATGCAGTGTCCGGTATTTTTTTAGCTTCAATTTACACAAAATTTATATAAAAATTCTCCTCTCCTCGTGATATTTTTAATGTCGAGGGCAGAAATGTAGTTAAACACTCCGTTAGAAATAGGTTGACTGTCCTGGAAATGAATTTTCACATTGATCGTTGTAAAATTCAACTTGCATTTTCCTTTGTTTTTCTTGGAAGTTAAATGCATTTGACGATGATGAAGCAGATAGTTTGTTAAGAGAAGTGGAAGGAACAGACGAAGAAAATGAGGACGATGACGATCTTTTGGCCTTTTAGCTGAGAGAATCGTATCGACATCGCTGCACGTGTATCTCCACAGAACGTCAATTTTAGCTCAGTTTCCAAATTACGGTAAAAGTTAATATTTGTAAGTCTTTAAAGAGTCACTTCAATTGCTACTGGTGAGATATTTCTTAAGTGTAGCTACTGTAGGTATTGTCTTAATTTTTGCGTTCGTTTAGCAAGATTTAAGAGAACGTTCAGTGCCGACTAGGGTAACCATAGAGAATGTAGCAATTAGTAATTTCCACTGATGGGGCTTACGTTTTTTCCGGTATAACGGGTTTGTTATCAAACCTGGTGTAAGTGACATGACCCCTTGGTTTAAAGTTATACCTCCAGGTATTTAGACAGCCATGAGTGTCAATTACGCGCTGATTCTTGGCGCCAGCTGCAGCAAAAAGCATGCATGCACTGTTTGGGGTTAGCCTGTGTACAGCCATCCCTCTCCTCCAAAAAATCGGGGGGGGGGGGTGGGGGTTGCAATCGGAGCCTTCTCTAAGCAATCTC
Source organism: Ricordea florida (assembly GCA_949710005.1). Classification (NCBI taxonomy): domain Eukaryota; kingdom Metazoa; phylum Cnidaria; class Anthozoa; order Corallimorpharia; family Ricordeidae; genus Ricordea; species Ricordea florida. The sequence goes on from OX453272.1 coordinate 43,611,803, forward strand.
TCGAGTAGTGTTGACGGGCCTGTGCGACTCCTGCTGTTCGCAAATGATCGTGTGTCTTCAGAGTTTAGCTCTGCCCAGGATATCTTTCAGGGATTCTCCTTTGCAATATGATAAAAGGGGAGCCTCCTTGAATGTTTCTCCTAGATGTGGTTTTGAGCTAAATAACATTTCACCATGTTATATTCTTCAAATTTGGAAGTGCTGGCGGGTATTGTGTGATAAAAGGCAGTATTGTGTAACAAAAAGCAGTATTGTGTAACAAAAGGCAGTACTACGTGCAGAGTTATTTTTTTAATGACCTTTCTCGCTTGGTGAAGTTCACGCCAGAGAGATATCTTTCCACTATGTTTTCTGGATATCCTCTGTTCTTAAGGCGTAGTTTGAGGTTTTTCATGTTTTCATCAAACGTAATGTGAGAGGAATTCGTTCGTAGATGTCGTAGTGCTTCTCCTTTTATGAATCCTTTGGTGACGCCTGGTGGGTGACACTAATAGAAATTCGTGTATTGAAAGGTTTCTGTCGCTTTGTAGTGTGTTTGCACGTCAAGTATACACTCTGTCGCTTTTTTGCACTTTTGTGTCCAAGAATGCAATTTCTGTTTCTGATATTTGATTCGTGTAAATTTGATTCGTGCTGTGAGAGTTATTTGCCTTTGCAATGAAGTGAGTGTCTATTTTTTCTTTGGCTGTACTCCACAAGGAGAATGCATCGTCAGTGTACCTTCCAAACTACCGATTTAGTGGGGCTCTAAGCATTTTTCTTGATCGCTGTAAAGCGAAGGAATTTTGAGAATGCCGCAGACTAATATTAGATTAGATATTTAATGCGCGATGGAAATGATAATCAATCGCATTGAAAGCCATTTGGAAAATCTAGTTGGTCGCAAGGTGAGACACGGAATTTTTCAGCGTTAATCATTTTCCATAATTTATGCAAACTTTATTCCGGAACACGATTATCAACGGCAAATCACAGAGGCTCCTTTCCCGATTAGTTTTGAGGGGAGGGGTCGGCTGTACACAGGCTATGTTTGGGGTTAATTGACATGCTTAGCCAATCATCCCATGTATATTATTATGACCAGAATGGAAGCAGTCTTTCTAGTGTGAAGCGAGTAAACCACCCTAGAACTGAGAACCTTGTTTTGTAAGTACAAACGTAATAGAAAATTAAAAGTGCAGTGTACGTAAAGGTATGGAATTACATATTCAGTGTTTAAACACGAAATTTTCTCGCGATTTAGTGTATGGAAAAATGTAGTTAAGAATCCTCATTTAAAGTCAAATTCGTGATATAAAATGAAGCATTGCAACAGTTCGATAGGAATCATTCTTTATCGCATCTTTTTTTGTGATTATTCCGGCGCTCGACTGGCTGTCGCTTCCTATTTAGAATGAAAACAAATTTTCGAAATTTCTAAAACTTAGTCAGTAGTCCTATAAGATGCTTATTGACTCAGTTACGTCGGGCCAGACGGGAAAATATTTGGCTCTCGTTCATGACGCACGAACCTCGCTGCGCTCGGTCCATACGTTATGACCTCGAACCAAATATTTCCCCGTCTGGCCCTACCACTCAGTCAGTCAGCATATGGCTACCGATGAAACAGTCAGGGTGTTTTCTCGTTAGTTGAGGCCAAAGTTACGATAGTTATCGACACGGAAAAGAAATGATAATCATAATTGTTTAATAGAAATCGAGAGCGAATAATCTAATTGTCTTAGTAAAAGAATCACGTGCCGGTGAAAAGGATACCGAAATATTAAATATTTCAGCCTAACGTCGTTAAAGCGTGAAGACGTCGCCATTTTGAAAACGATCTTCAACTAAGTGCTGTGTAATGGCTGATAGTCTGCAGTAGCTCAGCCAATCAGATTGCGGCATTTGCATAAGTCTACAAGTATATTTTTACTAATAGTGATTAGAATCAAATGTTAAGTGTAATAGGAATAAGATAACATGAGAAAACGTTCTTCCGTATTTAAGTTATATGACACTTGGGCTCGGAGGGCTAAAATTAGCCAGTGCAGTTGTAATACATTGTTTTTTCTTAAGAAAATAAAAGAAAGGTTCTGTGATTCAAATTCTTAAGGTTTATTCCTTGTTTTTCTCTTGGAAATTCACCTTTCCACGAAAATGTGTAACAAAGACAGCGACCATACAGTAGACACGTGGTTTACAGAATGTGAGTTACTTTAACATTAACAGGGAACAATTGATAGTTGACAATTAGTTACTTAAAGAAAAGCTGGCTTTTGATTAAGAGGTTTTCTGTAATTTCAGAATCTTCAATAAACGTTCACATATTTGTACTTCATTGCTGTCAGTTCATTTGTGGTCTTGTAAATCAGTAAAAGAAAAAAATGTTATGTCCTAGCACTCGGTGTTCAAACGCGCCCTCGTCAGTTACACCATACACTCACCTCCACTTCGCCCTTCCCTATCATATCCCTAACATTTTATAGGCCGACCTTTGTGTGATTCTGCGATACACGTGTTTCTAGACATTATTACGATCAATACGAACTTGATTTGGAAATTATTAGATCTTAACCAAGTTTCGCACAACAGAAGGAATGTTAAACAAAAGGAGGGAAGTTGTAGATACAACTAAACGGTGTCTGCGTGGCGTCCTCAAAGGGGCTCATGACGGTAATAGGTCAATGATAACCGCCACGAAAATAGCACCCTCAGAGCGTCACCAATACAGTTTAGCTTATCTGCTCTGATAACGGTACTTTTTCGTGCAGTTCTTGTAGTTCCTATAGTTAGGGTAGTTCTTGTAGTAGCTGTAGTTTGTGTAGTTCTTGTAGTAGCTTGTAGTTTGTGTAGTTGTAGTAGCTGTAGTTTGTGTAGTTGTTCTAGTAGCTGTAGTTTGTGCAGTTCTTGTAGTAGCTTGTAGTTTGTGTAGTTGTTGTAGTAGCTGTAGTTTGTGTAGTTGTAGTAGCTGTAGTTTGTGCAGCTCTTGTAGTAGCTTGTAGATTGTGTAGTTATTGTAGTAGCTGTAGTTTGTGTAGTTCTTGTAGTAGCTGTAGTTTGTGCAGTTCTTGTAGTAGCTTGTAGTTTGTGTAGTTGTAGTAGCTGTAGTTTGTGTAGTTGTAGTAGCTGTAGTTTGTGCAGTTCTTGTAGTAGCTTGTAGTTTGTGTAGTTGTTGTAGTAGCTGTAGTTTGTGTAGTTCTTGTAGTAGCTGTAGTTTGTGTAGTTCTTGTAGTAGCTGTAGTTTGTGTAGTTCTTGTAGTAGCTTGTAGTTTGTGTAGTTGTAGTAGCTGTAGTTTGTGTAGTTGTTGTAGTAGCTGTAGTTTGCAGTTCTTGTAGTAGCTTGTAGTTTGTGTAGTTGTTGTAGTAGCTGTAGTTTGTGTAGTTGTAGTAGCTGTAGTTTGTGCAGCTCTTGTAGTAGCTTGTAGATTGTGTAGTTATTGTAGTAGCTGTAGTTTGTGTAGTTCTTGTAGTAGCTGTAGTGTGTTTAGTTCTAGTAGTAGCTGTAGTTCGTGTAGTTCTTGTAGTAGCTGTAGTTTGTGTAGTCCTTGTAGTAGCTGTAGTTTGTTTAGTTCTAGTAGTTGCTGTAGTTCGTGTAGTTTTTGTAGTAGCTGTAGTTTGTGTAGTTCTTGTAGTAGCTGTAGTTTGTGTAGTTCTTGTAGTAGCTGTAGTTTGTTTAGTTCTAGTAGTTGCTGTAGTTCGTGTAGTTTTTGTAGTAGCTGTAGTTTGTGTAGTTCTTGTAGTAGCTGTAGTTCGTGTAGTTATTGTAGTAGCTGTAGTTTGTGTAGTTCGTGTAGTAGCTGTAGTTTGTGTAGTTGTTGTAGTAACTTGTAGTTTGTGTAGTTGTAGTAGCCGTAGTTTGTGTAGTTCTTGTAGTAGCTGTAGTTCGTGTAGTTCTTGTAGTAGCTGTAGTTTGTGAGGTTCTTGTAGTAGCTGTAGCTTGTGTAGTTCTTGTAGCTTCAGCTACTACAAGAACTACAGCTACTACAAGAACTACAGCTACTACAAGAACTACAGGAACTACAGCTACTACAAGATTTGCACAAACTACAGCTACTACAAGAACTGCAGGAACTACAGCTACTACAAAAACTACACAAACTACAGCTACTACCTATTACAAGAACTATACAAACTACAGCTACTACAAGAACTACACAAATTACAGCGACTACAAGAACTACAAAAACTACAGCTACTACAACAACTACAGAAAAAGTACCGTTATTCGTAACGGTTATCATGGACCTATTACCTTATGACATCATGATTTTTATCATATATCCCGTCCGACGCCGCCCGCGCAATCTCATAGAACACTATAGTAAAAGCTGACGTGTGTAGGGCAGACGAATCGACGTAAGCCGGTCCGGCAAAACCCGTCCAGCCCTGGTGCACTTGTTTGAAGAAAAAAAAGAAAAAACCCTTAAAAGAAAATAGAAATGAGAGAATAGGTCACGTTTCCTGATGAACTGCGAATTTCTTGTTCTGACTCTAAAAAAATAAAAGAAAACTTTTTATTGTATTATCTTTTCTTGTGACAATTCCGGCGCTTGACTGGCTGTCGCTTCCTATTTAGAATGAAAACAAATTTTCGAAATTTCCAAAACTTAGTCAATGGTCATGTTATAAAATGCTTATTGACTCAGTTACGTCGGGCCAGACGGGAAAATATTTGGCTTTCGTTCATGACGCACGGGCGGATCTGCTGTGCTTGGTCCATAGTTCATGACCTCGAACCAAATATTTTCCCGTATGGCCCTCCCACTCAGTCAATCAGCATCATGGGCTCCTGTCGTCATGTAATACGAGCCATATCGTTTCTTTGTTATTATTATTTTTGCAAATAAGAGGTGTTTTCGTACAGTTTGCAATTCGCATTATCTCAAATAACCAAGCAATCGATTTACATTTTAATCATCTTTATTTCCCTTAGAGACGCCCAAATAATTGACTGCTGTAGGCAAAACATAGCCTTGGCTGCTACGGAAGGCTTTTAAGTGTTCTACTGATCTGACTCGTCATCTTGTTCCATCTCAGATTCTATAAGAGAGAAATATTATAATTTGGTTGTAGGGATTAATTTTACCAAATTTAGGATGTACATATATTCAGATTTTACTGCAAACAAGTGACTGACTACAAAGATCGTATTTCATCCGCAAATGAAAAAATAATATATAGATTTAGCCAAGCCTAAAAGCGGGGCTCCCGTTAGTACTTTCATTTCACTTTAAACTGTAAAAGCATTCTAAAATATTGCGAAGGAATTCGCAAACGTTTTTAACTATAGTTAAGTGTCGAGGTCGGTTAACTTGCTATGATTTTTGTCTAAACTTTCGCCTGCCATTAGTACGGTCTTTCTACCTACAAAGTCATGGAGTATATTCTACAAAAAACACAAATTATCAATGTACTGTATTCTATTCCTGATGAAACTAACCATTCTACTTGCGTAAATGTATTTAAAAGATTTGTACATGCTACTGGGAAATGCAGGACACAACTCTTGTCATTTTCGTGTTAAAACGAACACCTCGGTAAAATAAATGTTTAATCCAAGCAGGGTGCAAAGAAAATTAATTTTACAGATTGCCTTCGGGCAAGCTGTAACCAACATCTACCAGCCCGAAAAACATTTTTCACGAGAATGAAAAAATAACATTGTAAGTTTAAAAAATTACTGCCTTCATTTATTCACTACAATCAGCTGTAGTTACTTAACAAAAGAAATAAATAACCGTAAAAGTGTGAACTATAAGTAGACCTGGTCCAACGCAACACGTGAATGACTTACATACATTTGAGACATTTTACAATTTAGAAGAACATTTTTTACGAAAACAACGGCGTTGAAACCAAAGTTCTCAATCGACACACTAAATGACAACGTCGACAACGCGAAAAGCTGCCAGTGAAAGCGCTACATTCTGCAATTTGCCGCCAAGAGAAAATTCGCGGGAGTATTTCTTAGCCGTCGACAGGGGAGATGTTGATATGATTAAAGGACATAAAAATTTGAAATCTTTCATCAGTTTGCTTCTCATTCAAAAGTAGTGCATTCAGAAGATCATTTTTCTGAAGAAGGTTTGTTTAGAAGTCGGTTTTCCAAGTCAAGTGTCAAGTTTAAGGGAAAGTGGAAAGTGCGAGTGCTGAGTCACGCATCAGTGGGCAAATATTATGTAGACAAATTTTAATTTCGAAAAAAAATTAATTTAATTATAATTTCGTCTACTTTCTCTTTCCCGAGCGCGCCTTCTTTGGCGATCTACTTCGCTCATTCTTCCTCAGTTAATTCTTGTTCTCTTTCCCGTTGCTCTTCACCTGAACCCTGTATTCTGCAAATTATATTTTCTCTGCTATTGTTTGTTGACATAGCAATAGCAATTGTTTCGTTTATCCTTTAGTAAAACTTTAACAGTGAAGAGTAGTAATATTGTGTCTCAAAAAGACAATGAACTGAAAATTTCTTTTCAGTCGTCAACGCAATTTCCCGCCAAAAATACGCGGGCTACCAGAACAGCTTCCAAATAAATCACGTCACCTCGATGAGTTGACACATGAGCCCACAATATGGTCATGTGATGCTGGTCAGTGGCTATCCCGTTTTGACAGCTGTCCATTGACCATATTGTGAATGTCCAATATAAAAGATGAGGATTTGCCAAGACAAGCCTGAGATACCCCTCCCTTCCTTTTGATAGTCTCCCCTACCCTACCCGTACAATCTGTAGACGCGTACGTACGTACGGACGTACGTACGTATGTACGTACGTACGTACGCTCGGTCAGTCACGTGAAAACCAAATGAAAACAGGTTGGCCATATTCCATGAGTATATGGGGCTCTGCTCCACGCGCGCTTCGCGCGCGGGAGCCCCGCTATAATGTGTAAGTCATTTGGTAAAAACTAATATTCTTTCTAAATTTCCAATTTGATATCATCAGATAGATAGAAGTCTATATGTGGAACAGTGATTTTGTATTTTGTTGTGTTTTTGTTATTTATGTACATGTAGTCCCTTTTATCTTTCTGCTCCATCTTTTTATCTGTTTACATTGTACTGAATGGAAATTAACACTATGAAAAGAGGAGTAAAGTTAATTCAGTTCTTCTATTTCAACGTCTTTTTTGTCATTGTCAAATATTTAAGTTAACAGAGATTTCTGGTAGCTCTAGCGACCTCCCCTCTTGAATGGAGTGCTATCCCTAGCACCTTTGCTTTGCTAAAGAATAACCTCTCTTCCAAAACCTTACACAATCAAACTTTTAGTTTGAGTTGTCACTTAATCACACCGGAGTCACTCTTCCCACCTCTTAAACTACAACAATAAATGCCCGAATAATATATTATTATATATTTCACTGTAATGTTCATGGCTTACTTAGCCTGCGTAGCTAGCATTCAAAGAAATATATGATAGGAGAAAGGGAGTTCTTAAGTGCGAGGAGTTCGAACGCAATGCGCGAGGACACGAGGAAGGAAATTGCTCTGGCCATCGTTCTTTCTCCCATCACGTTTCGTGCACTAATAATATACATGCAAAACTTTCAGCATGCTCATTGGCTGAGAGCACGTCAATTAATCTCAAACAGAGCAGAAAATTGAAATTGAGTGCAAAAAGTTGAAATTGAGTGCAGAAAGTTGAAATTAAATTTTTGCATGTATATTATTAACAAGTAATCACATGATTTGTCTCGTGCAATTTGGGATAAATCAGCACTCGTAAATTTTTCAAAGACTACAAATTGCACTTGCCCTACGGGCTCGTGCAATTTGGTTAGCCTTTGAAAAATTTACTCGTGCTGATTTATCCCAAATTGCACTCGAAATCATGTGATTACCTATACAAACTCTTGACGTTCGAACTTCCCTTCCCTTATCCCTAACTGAAAACGCCGGCTAGCCGAGGTATGTCTTACTAGGCACGCAGTTATCCCACTCGTGATCTCTGTCAAAGTTGGAGGTGGTTGCACACCATGGCATCCATACCCAGTCAATAATACATTTATAGTGCTTCTTTCCTTTGTACGTGAATGGAAACACGCAGCATTTGTCGTCTTTGGTCTTCCATGGGCAAGCTGCAAATAGAATGGGAACTTGAATAATCAAGACAAACTCAGTCGGTTTAAAAACGTAATACTAAAACTTGTCTATCTCGCGCTTGTTCTTTTCCTCTCAACCGGCGCAGACAACAAAACTTAAAACTGAACTGTGTTGTAAGATATAGTTTGGTGCTTCCAGGGAAATCAATCCAGTTATATGAATTATTTTCGAGATAAAACGATTCTACGTAACCGTTTACTTTAACCTTCAAGGACTGAGTAAATTTTAGGAAATTTATTTTAAATTTGGTTAGTATAACAGGTTAAATACGTAGGTAGTGTGAATGCGGGAAGAAGTGATATGGGGCCGTAACCAGAAAGAAGCAAACCGAAGTCCATGTCTCAGTCATTTTGAGACTAAAGTACGGAGATCTGTCAAGTTATGCGTGATCTCACTTTTGTGTTCAAATATAATCATTATAAACACACTAATTGCCAAGGAAGAAAATTTAATCATGGATATTACCTAAGTCATATATTTTTTTTTCTAGATAAGGCCCTATTCTCGAAAGGCAAAGTAACTTACCGCGCCCGGAAGGCTATTTTATGATCGCAATATTTACAACGTAAATTACAGTTACAGTCACGTCCTTGTTTTTTTATGCTCTAGCCAGGTAAATTAACTGTCACGTTGGGCTGACTTGTGCGTCAAGAACTACACAAACATTTGATACACTCCGACATAGAAATGGAGCTCCGGTCCTTTAAAGTTTACAGAACTTTCGCTGGAACGGACCTATGAAGCTTCGTTTTTATGTCGACTCTGCAGAATGTTTTAGTAGTTCTCAGAATATGAACCAGCCTAAGGTGTAAGCCAACCTAGAATTGTATTGCTTAACTTAAAAAACCAAAAGAATTTTAACTCCCGTTACAATTATTGCGATCACAATACAGCTTTTTCGGCCCAATAAGTTACTTGGACTTTTGTGAAGCGGGCCCCCGAAGGGGTATCACGAAAAAATGAACATATCCGTTTTCAACTAAACACTAGCTTGAATTGGACGGAATTCAAGTACTATTTTAATTGTTAATTTTATTCTCACCAATTGCGGTCCCATAAACCTCTACTCGCATGCAAGGCTTGTAGTTCCACTCCACTGGCAGGAAGCGAATGAAATGCGCTGTCACCGGACTGGCAAGGTCATGTTTGACCATTTTCGTGGCGTCTGTATTCCCTGCAAATACCTAAAAGACAAGAAATTCATGACAAAATATTTCAATAGTTGTAAAGTTTGATCATCCACTTAACACATATTAATCTATGTTAAGTTTAGAGGCTTTATGTAGTAAAGGTTAGAAGCTTTATAAAATACCTAGTACGTATTACGTACCTATTTATTTTGTGATAGTTTCGATTAATATTTAAAAAAAAAAAGAAAAAAAAACCAGCTGCTAATTCTAACACGTTCTTAAAAGCAAAAGACCAAAGGGTGTATTATAAGGACAGTAACCTTCGTTTATTGCGGAAATATTGGGGGTTTTATCCACAAAATCGAGCCAGAAAGAGCTGTAATGGGAGTCCGAAGCACATAACATAAAGATTTTTAAAACGCCACTGCAAGATTTTTTCGCGTAGAAAAACACGGCGGGTTTGTGTTCCTCGGATCCTAGAAAAAAAAATGATTCCTTATAAGTTGTTGCCAATCAGAGATGTCGTAGTCATTGTGGGTAAAGGTGATTAGCACATTTTTTAGCAGGACTTTTGCTTTGAAGTTTGAGGAAATAAGTTAGGATTCATCTATGGCACGTAGAATAATTTTTTTCCACCTTCTCGGTCTAGACTTAATTATCAAACTGATCGACACTGACAAAAATTGACCAATAACATTTAAATCTTCACAACCAGCCACATCATGGCTTTGCTGACCAACAGCCAATAATTTTTAACATCAAGGCTTAAAGAACCAATCGCAACTTGAGACAGGCATAGCCCCATCTGATGGTACGCAGCTCACTTGATTTTGATGATACCTTGATCCAGGTTTGCTAAAACGTCTGTCAACTTCAACAGAACTACCTACATCGAACCACCGAGCCCGGGGAAACTACAATCGTTGCCAAAAATGTTGGACCGACAGGCGCTTTTTCTGGTTCACAACAAACGACAATCACTATATCTAACTTAACACCCTTCCCTCTCAAATGTTGGGTAATCTATTTAACACGATGTTATTTGTTATCACCAAGGTATTACGTTTGATAATATAATACGAGCATTGCTTGAGGGGGGAAGGGGGGGGGGCGAGACGTACGATTTCGTATAATCCCTACCATCTGTAAGAAAACAAGGAACTCGGACAATCGGCCCAAGGCCTTTTGGCAAAGACTGTAGGAAAGACGCTTCAGTTCAAACAGAAACTCATTAGAATTGAAACATGTAATTGCCATTGAATGTCTCCAACCACAGTTTGTCCACATTCAATCTACCCAGTACTATATGTCGAAAACAAGAGAAACCAAACTAATCGGTGCCACCAAGACTGGGGCAAGCATTTTGCAAATATGGTACTTGGGAAATATTGAATCTGGACGAGCTGTGAGCATGAGTTACACGTTTCAAGTCTCATGGAATTCAGGTTCAAGCCATTTACAATTTTAATAGATAATTGATTGTTTTCTACCTTTTCGGTACCACTTTCTGTGTAATTCGTGAAGATTTTACCATTCATAGAGAACTGGATCGTATACTTAGTCACCCAGTCAGTGTCGTAGAGCGAGGAACCCTGGGTAGCCACAGCACAGATGTTGTAACGTGAAGGAAACTCGATCTCAAGGTAGTAGCCGCTGTCCGAGTTGCTAAGTGTGTTGGGACACCATGAGCCATCTTGCTTGTTTAACCGACCATTCTCCGGTCGAAAAGCGTGAAACGGCTCCTGCCATGAAGAGGCATTGATGTTTTGGTTTGGAATTTTACCATTTTCCATACCGACAGGATAACCACGGCAAGAAATATCTGATACGGAGATAAATCACATCCATAAATCGTAGAGTAGCCAACACAGGCGAGCTGTCCGTAAAACTCTTTGGACTAGAGTTTCCCTTAACCCCATACTTCATTATACAGACTGTCGCTGAATTGTTTAAGGCAATTTACGTGCTAATCAATCAATCAATCAATCAATCAATCAATCAAACAATATATTTAACGTGGTCGGTAAGCTTAGCTAAAAAGCTAGTTTACAGGTACGCCACGAAAAAAAAAACAGAAAAAAGAAATTATAAGAGCCTTTTGAAGGTATATAAATTTAAATAGATTAAGATTAAGAACTAGCTAATATTAGAGTAAAAGAATTAACAATGTAGTCACAAGTAAAATGTATAAGAAAATATGATCATTAAAAGCAATAAAAATTAATTAAGGATAGATCCACTTCGCACTCAGAGTCCCGTGAGATCTGATGTTGTCAAGTTGTTTTTAAAAGTAGTTTACGTTTGTATCTTTCGAGAGAGGTCCAGTGTTGTGGTGCCCCTGTGGGTATAAGTGGAGCACCTTACTGTTATAAGATCACGTGAGCTTGCTGGTCCCGCATCGCTGGCCAGTATCTTGAAAACAGTGGACAATATTTTCGCTAATTGTTATTCACGAAGACTTGAGAGACCGATACGCTTACAAAGTCCCTCATAAGGCGAGGACTTATCTCCAAAACAAAACAGAGCGCTCGTTTCTTCACAATCTCTAACTTGCAGCTGACTTCTTGTTACGGAAATGCCACGTTTCGGAGGAGTAATTTAAATGTGATAGAATAAAAGCTTTGTTAAGATCCCAAAGGGCAACAGATTCTGCATCCTTAATACAGCGATCTGTTGACTGACTTTTCTACATATTTTAGCGATGTGCTTTTCAAAATTTAATTTCTCATCAATTGTCACGCCAAGAAGTTCCATTGTGTTGGACATGGGACGTTGTGACTCTTCACACTAGAACACTGGCTCATCAGTTCCTTTATTTTTTCCAACACCATCGCCTTGTATTTTGAACTGTTTCCCTTCATACCATTTTGCGCACATATATCAGCACTGATAAGATCATTGTTGATTGTTTTTTCAACTTTGAAAAGTTCATTGTCAGCGTAAAAAATTTGAGTGTCGTCAGCGTAAGTGTTCAGAGTGCTCTTCTCAATAACATATGAAAGATTGTTCATAAAGGTATTAAATGATAAGGGGCCGACGATGGATTCCTGTGGTACACCATTAGATATACATTGCCAATTCGAAAGTGTGTCTCCCCGTCTGACTCTTTGGAATCGATTTGATAAGTAATCTTTAATCAGGGTAGTTGTTGCTTCGTCTGCTCCATATCGGTCTCGGCAACCTCTTAATGATTCCCGATGATTTTTTCACCCTCCTTCAATGTTATTCCACTGTTGTCTACATTCTTTCGGGAATTAACATAAGGCTTTATGGCGCGCCAAAACATTTTTTGATTTGCATTTTTTCCGAACATAGCTTCTCAAAATGTCTGCGTATAGCTTTTCTTCTCTTCCTAACTACTTTGTTGCGCACTAGACGGTAGCTCTTCCAGTCACTCTGGTTTCGTGATCTATTAAATTTCTTCTTTAGCCGATTTCATTCCGCCATCTCTCTCCGAATTTCAGCAGTGATAAACTTCGATTCTACTAAAGATTGTCGTTTGAAAGATCGCATTGGTACATGGTCGTCTAACACCCGATTGTATAACGTTTCCCAGCACCAGTAGACACCGTCCATATCATCAAAGACGTATGTAGGATCAAACGGAATTCGACTCAGATCTTCCTGAAAATCATCTCGGACAAAGGTCTTAAATTTCCGTTTCTTGGTGACTAGTCTACAGCTAAGATTTCTTGTTTTCGTAGAACAAAACAGTACGACTTCGGCACGCATAAAGCCTGGGTTTCACTTCGCCACAAGCATAAGCAAATAAAAACAAAGAAAAACGTGTCCTGTTGGCGGGTTTTACAAGACAAAAGAACGGTGTTCTTCTCTGTTTGTTCCTTTGTCTTTGCTCTGCTTATTCTTGGTCTTATGTCGATGTATTAATATGCTTTTGTCGATATCTTATGTCGTACGCTTGGCTTCATTCATTTGCGTTCTCCTTTGTTTTCTGCTAATCCTTATGCTTGCGTCGTAGTGAGAACCAGGCTTTATGAAGTATGGCATGAGGCGATATGGAAATCCAGCCACTTTAAGGACTGTGTAATAATTATCAGGAGAGGGGAGGGGGGCTGAAAAACCAGATGGGGGAGCATCAAGTAAAAATAATGCCAAGATGGGGGTGGGGGGGGGGTCAAATTAAAATTATTCTTATTACAGGGGGCCTTAACTTTCATCTTATTTTTCGATTTGACTTCCAAATGATATGGTCCTCGATGGCGTGGTACGGGATGCGTTATGGGTAAATTCATGAGACTCTGCTTGGCAATGTGATGAGTGTGTGTATGATGAGCCTTCCTACCTTCACAGCGGTAGTCAGATGTGTTACACTGATAGGTGTTCCAGTACTCATACTGCAAGTAGATAAAGATAGATAGATAGATAGATAGATAGGTACAGTAGGTAGGTAGGTAGGCAGGTAGGTAGATACATAGATAGATAGATATAGCGTTTATTGAAAAATACACTTTGCAGTCAAATTACCCGAATTACGTGTAATAAAATTATTTACAATAAAAATATATGCTGATAATAAAAAGAATTATTTACATTAAGAATACGCTAATAATAAGAATAAGAATATATGACGTTAAAACGTTAAAGCGTCATGACTTACAAGCTAAGCAAAGGGTGGGGCATTTTTGGTCTCTTGACGAGTTTAGACCAATGGGGTGCTAGCAATGTAAATACATCTGCAATCTATGTGCTCTGTGTACAGATAGAAAAATTTTTGAAACACGAGCAGTAATAACGCAGATTTTCATCGAATCCTCTTTTTGCATGTTGTTTACTACTAGCTGTAAATAATGGCGGGAATGATAAATTTGACTCACAGACTCGCTTTGGTGGGCTTTCAGAGATTGTAATTGGCTTCGTTACAAATTGGTTTATGTAAATTAATTTATTACATTAATTATTTTAAACTGGATCCTGCCCATATTTTTTTCATAATTACTGCAATAATTTATTCTCGACTTTTAACCAAGCCACGTAGTCAACTGTGACATCGCACGAACTGCGTAAAAAATAAAATGCATTTGAATATTTTTTGGTTTTAAAAACTGTGGTATTGATAAACCGCCTTCTCGCCCATTTATTTTAGCCAAGTAACAAAGTGAAATGTGTCGGATTGCATATGTTGGGTATTTAAAGAATGAAATTACTTCAGTCATTGAACGTTTTTGATATCATATTTCGAAGCAGCATAAAACGGCTAATTTAGTTGTTACCAACCGCTTGTTCCGTGTGTCAAAACATTTCCTCAACTTCTTCGTATTCACACGATTCTCCGTAGCATTCTTCGTCGATGCTGTTGTCAATAAAACGCTTATTAAAAGACAACGCCTCATTCTTGCTTAAAAGCACATCCGATTTGGTAAGACCTGAATGAAAAATCCTTCATTACAAAGTGTGCTGGTCGTTAAACACAATTAGCACTTAACTTACCCAAGGAACCTCTGAAGAACAAAGCTGTAATGAGAAATATACAGTTAGATCTCATTTTCACGGATTTTAGTTTCGGTCCTGCTCAAACCACACGCGAAGTCCAAATAAAGATATTTTTATTCAACCTGTAACAGTAATAATTTAACGGTCATGAAAGCTAATTAATCATAACAGGCCAATCACTTTGTCTCATCATACTAGAAAACAAATACAATTAGTTTCCCAACCAGACTTGTTTGTTACCTTGAGTTAAATGCAGTGTTTGAAATATAATATTGACTCCAGCAATATTGAACCAGCAGGTACAAACATCAGACTACCATGTCAAGAAAACACAAAGGATAAAGCACAGTTGTGCATTTTCGTGATAAGGTACACTCTTTTCTTTTCCCATGATCCTTAATTGTCCCATCTTATTCGACGAGTAATTTAGTGTTGACGGGGTGAGGGGGGTGGGGGGGGGGTTGGTAATTTTTGGGTGGGGCTTAAATTTTGGTTTGAAATTGTTTCAGAAAAGAATGAATTGTCTTTTTTGTTCTTTTTTGGGGGAAGGGAGATATTAAACTAGAACAGAAGATTCCTCGTAAGAAAGTTACAGATGTTAAAGATTTTGTTTCGTGTTTGAAGGGGTGGGGCTCATTTCAAATTAAAACTTTTTAAGACCACATTTGAGCGTCTCAATGGTCTCGCAATAAACAACAGCTTAACAGTTAAACGTGAAAATGTGTTTATTTGGTCGCTACTAAATGGTGATGATGTTACTCGTAAGATCATGCCCTGTCTTAGTGCATCAGTCATATGATCCGTTCTGTGTCCTCCGCACCGTCTATCCCTTAGTTGATGTCAACCTCTGCAGGGAAATTAAATTGAAAGGCTTAGTCTCCCCGTTACTCGTGAATGCTTGATTGTTTTTTAATCTAAGGACAAACTGTAAGGTTGGAGGTAGAGGTGTAAAGGAGGTCTATATGGTCAGAGCTTATCCCTGTCTCGGCAATATCAGTCACCTAGAAGTACTGTCCCAAGCCCCCCCCCCACCCCTCTTCCCAGGGTGTTGCTCTTCCTTGATGGCCGGGCGATGCTAGTCCAGCACAGGGGTGCTCCTCGCTAGCGTGTTATCACTAGTAGCCATTTATACTTCTGGGTGCCTAGAGGCAGTGTGAAGTTTCTTAGCTGAGAACACAACACAGATCCATCAACTGGTCTAGAACCTGGACCACCTAACCTAAATCCACCAGGCTAACCTCCACACTGGTATCTCCACTAACAATAAAGAGCGTATTTGTAAGATTCACGACACAAGGGCGTCCTGCATACGATTATGAACATGGGGTGAGGTGAGCGATCTTGCTTGTACGAGCATAGTTTATGGAACAGTGTGAGATCGACTGACGAAAAAAAAGAAACACAAAACAATACAAAACAAACTAACAAAAAAAATATAAAAAAATGTGACAAAAGCACTGAGTACAAACGGGCCAACAACAACAACGACAAAAGAAAAACATTAGACAAACTGGAGCAATTGAGTGGCTTGATGCACTCGGTCCAGATGGAGTTAAGAGTTTGTTAACAAAATAATAAAGTTTTCTGCTACGTATAGATGGTCTCACCTAAGCACTTTCCCCATTCGCCATCTTTGTCGTAGTCAGCAGTTGTTGCGCACCATTTTCGTCCAAGCGAGTATGATACGCACTTGAAGAACCTTTCTCCCTCGTACATGAACGGAAACACGCAGCATTTGTTGTCCGTAGTCCTTACTGTGCAATCTGAAAATGAAGAGAGTCGAGTCGTCAACTTTTCTAGACAAGGTGACCAATCAGCACTGGGCTAGATTGTGCTGTCGCAAATGTAATACTGTTCATTCTTTGTGATACTTGACGCAATTTGTAACAATAATGATTATAACGATAATAATGATAATGATGATAATAATAATAGTAATAATAATAATAATAAACTTTATCGAGCATTTTTCATACAAACTTGAATCTTAGGTATATGTGGTTAAAAATATATATATATATACAAATTTTGTTTTCCTAAAGTTCTTCCCATGAAATAATGTCAGTAAAAATTTCAGTAACCTACCTACATAATAACACTAAAAGCTTTTACACGCTCTAAGCTTCTATGTACACAAGTTAAAATATTACAAAACTAAGGTGAACTATTTACAAAATATAAACTTATTTACATATTTGTGTTCGTAAAAAAAATATGATTTTCATTTACGTCTTTAATAAATATTTCAAAACCAAAATTTTACAAATAGTGAATATAAAAGAAAAGAAAAGCTGTAGAAATTCTATACGTATTTATTTTGGAGCATACTGAATCAACATTACAGTCGAGTTAAAAATGCATTCAAAATTTACTTCTCTATAATGATACAAACATTGCACGAACTGGAAAATTCTATTTTAAACCCTGTTGGAAATGTAATTTAAGAAATATAAGAACCAAAAACGACTCGTGAATGACGCGGGAATGTCCTGTAAAATTACCTCTTCGTTTTGGTTTTAATGCGGCTCTTGCTATTTAAAACGCCACGTCTTTCATGATGTTGTATCTGTAGTTTTTCTTTCTCAAATAACCGTTTAAAACTTGCAAAGAGAGAGCGCAGCGAACCTGGCTCATAATCTTTGTTTTCTTTCTTTCTCGTTCTCGTTTGAAGAAATTTCTTCTACGGACCTTGATTCGCCTTTCAACGTCAAAAATTCTCTCAGTCAAGCGACGTGCTGTTCGGGTTTCTTTTTCGATTCGTATTTTTATTTTGTTGTTCTTGTATGAAGTCCTCGACTGGAGCTCTATCTACAAACCTAGGAAGAAGCGAGTTAATGGCGCCAAAACTGATCCCACTTTTACGACCAGCGAAGAAAAAATCGTCTCCGGCTTGTGATTGGTCGGACCATTTCATTTCACTAGTGAAGAAAATGTTCCAACCAATCAGATTGCTTCTAGTGTTTCACAGATAATTTTTCTCACAGATTTGTAAGAAGTAAATCTCAGCACCTATGGAATAAATTGTATTTCCCGTACACAAGACATTCCTGAGTCATTCACGAGTCGTTTTTGGTTCTTATACTTCTAGCGACATTTCCAACAATGTTTAAAATAGAATTTTCCAATTCGTGCAGTGTTGTCTCATTTTAGTGAAATAAATTTTGAACGCATTTTATAACTCGACTGTACGTAATTTTGAGTCAGTATGCTCCAAAATAAAGCGTCTTGTGTTTTGCGTCTTGTTGCGGTATATATATCTTGATTTTTCCAGCCCAGCGTGATTCATGATCAATCAGTAATATTTTGTAAGGAGTGAATCTCGGTACCTAAAAAAATAAACAAATTACTTCATCGTTAGTTCGTCCGCGCTCATTAACCATGAAGTAATCTCTGTTGCAGTGACGATTTTTAAACTTGTCTAACTAACCCGTCGATGCTTGAAAGATTTGGCGGTCTGACTCAGCAGTGCCAAGAAAGGCTATGCCCCCACAATTTCACATCTTAATATTTATGACAAAAATAAGACCAATCGACTGTATTGATCCCACCGTCTGCTTGGAGTTAGCAGGAGGTTCGAGTTACCCGAAGGTAAAATTACAATAAATGTTTGAAGGAAATTTAAGGGAAGTCGATTTCGGTTCGATCGAGTTTACGAGGGTTCGAGTCATCGGAAGTCGACTGTAGATGTATTTGTCTATGTCACTTACTTAATGCTATTGTCGCTATTTACCTGTACAGAAAGAAGGCAAGTATGACCCTGAACTGGATCGTCAAATACGAGAGTGGATCAACGAAGTGCTTGGTGGGCAAGTTCTTAAACCTGAACCAGATTCGAAAGAGTTTTATGAAGCACTGAAGAGTGGAGAAATCCTTGTTGAGTAAGATAAACCTGATTATTATCTTGGACGTTTATCATTCAATAAAAATTCTTGTTTGCGATATCGGAATAATCATTTGCCGAATGGAACGCTATTTTCAGACAAACCTAACTCACTCCAAGTTCCCGTGCGTTCCTTTATACCTCTCCGGCTGTTCAATTTTCAAACAAAGCGAGAGAGAGGTATATGGGGGGTTCTGGCACACAATAAATTTCTGTAAAATTTGGGTTAGATTTGGGTTAGATTTTCTGTCAAATTTAAGCCATTTTTTCAGCACAATAAATTTCTGTAAAATTTGAGTAAAAACAAAGATTAACCAAGGATTTATAAAGTGCGAAAAAAAAATATTTGAAATTATGATCTAAAGATTTGAAATAAACTATTAAAATGGAGCAACTACGCGGTTTATTAATGACACAATTGAGACCTCTAGCTAAATGGTATAATATTGAAAAATGGTATCGAATAAATAAAGAACCACTTATTGAAACGTTGTGGAATATTACTGAAGTCAAAGATAATATTACAGAAATCATAAATAATATTCAAGAAATTATTGAATCATTAAATACCAATCCATATAGAACCGATCAGAATACTCCTCTGCCAATTCCTAGAAATAATGTACAAAATGATACACTAGAAAAAATTAAGAATAATGCAAAATCTCGTAAGAGGCAAAAAAAGTATCATCGTGAAAAAAGTCAAGAAAGAAATATGAAACAACCAAAACTTGAAAATAAACTTCCAAAAACACAACTAACAAAAAATTTTATGAATGGTGAAAGAAATTATGAAAAGGAGGGTGCAAAACCAAAAACAAAACCCACTCCTAGAAAAAATATTCAAAAAAGAAAACTCGCACCTAATTTTATAAAACCACAAAAGCCATCAAACAAAACTTTTAATTGGGGAAATTATTCATTTAAGGTGATGGCTAAAGATGAGTTTTCAAAAAAGCTTGCAGAATTAACCAATGAAAATGTATTAAAACTTACTAATAATAAACAAACAAAACCAAAAAGACAGGTAAATATATCTGATAGTGTGAGAGATGAATTGAATGAAGAAAAAGAAGAAGAATTCATTATAAAAGAACTAGAGACAGCATTGAATAGATATTTGAAAGTATATAGGATAAATGGAAGGAAAGGGTATGATCCTAAAACTTACCTAAATAAAATAAAAGAAAAAGTTGTGGATTTAATTAATAATAAAAAGAAACCAATAAAAATAAAATTTATATTAACAACTAAGTTAATAAAAGAGTCTCCAGATACAAATCGTATTGAAGAAGAGGTTAGAAAATTCTTTCATTCACTTACAGAAATAATTACTGATTCTGATGATATAACAAAATTGTATGATACTATGGCAAATCACATACTAAAGGAGTATGAAAAATATTTAAATAATGGTTATAAATGGAAATTTAGCAATATAATATGCCTTGATATTGGAATAACACCATACAAACCGCTTAAGGGAAGTTCATATATTCCATTACCAGCAAAATTAGAAGCAAAAAAGGCAATTATTAACCAACAGAATTTTAATGATAATGAATGTTTTAAGTGGGCAGTAACTGAAGCTGTATTTCCAAGAGATAAAAACCCTCAAAGAGTAAATAATGAATTAAGAGAAAACTCAAAGAACTTTAACTGGACTGGAATAGAGTTCCCAGTTTCATTAAAAGATATTGATAAGTTTGAAAGGCAAAACCCCTACTATATTAATGTCTTAGGATATGAAAATGATTATGTATTTCCTTTAAGAATAAGTGATAATCAATTAGGAGATAATGTGATCAATTTAATTATGATATCAAATGATGAAAATAATCACTACTGTTGGGTAAAGAGTTTAAGTAGACTTTTATCGGCTCAAGCTAGTAAACATAAATGTAAGAGGCACTTTTGTGTTAGATGTTTTAACTCATTTCGGGAAATAGATTCATTAGAAAAACATGCCGAATACTGCAACAAAAACAAAGCAGTTAGGATTGATATGCCAAAAGATAAAAATGGAAATCCTTTATTTATTAAATTCGTTAATTATAAAAATAAAATGCGAGTGCCATTTTTAGTGTATGCCGACTTTGAGTGCTATCCAGAGAAAATTGATATAGATATAAGTTGTCTAGATAATAGTAAAAGCTTTACTCAAAAGTATCAGAAACATAAACCATCTGGATTTTGTTATTATATAAAGTGTTTTGATGAGAATATATTACCAACAAACTTTGAAAAACTTGTAAGATATACTGCAAAATCTCCAGATGATGATGTAGCACAGATATTTGTAGAATATTTAGAGAGAGATATTAGAAGAATTTATAATGAAATAATAAAACCAAGAAACAAAAAGTTCTATTACTATAAAAAAAGTAATATGGCTGAAATAGATAAAAAAGACTATGAAAATGCTAAGAAATGTCATATATGTGAGTGCGAATTAGGAGAAGATAAGGTATTAGATCACTGCCACCTTACAGGAAAGTATAGAGGAGCAGCTCATAAAGATTGTAACTTGAATTTCAAGATTCCAAAGTTTATACCTATAGTATTTCATAATCTATCCGGATATGATTCTCATTTATTTATTAAGAATCTTGGAAAAACAGAGGGTGAAATAACCCCAATAGCAAAAAATGAGGAAAAGTATATATCTTTCTCAAAAAAGATTGTAGTTGATGAATTTATAGATAAAAAAAGTGGTGAGAAAAAGATAGTTAAGAGAGAAATGAGATTTATAGATTCATTAAAATTTATGTTAACCAGTCTTGATGGTCTAGTTGATAATCTTACAAAATGTGGAAAGTGCGACGCGTGTAAACCAGGAGATTGTATAAAGAAATACATTGAAGATGGTAAGATAATTAAGTATGAAGGTATTGGTAAATGTGGCCGATGTAAGAATTGTAATTTAGCTGAAAGTAAATGTCTTTCACCATCAGATAAATACCTAAATGAAGTTAAAAAGTATTTTAAAGGTGATGAATTAAAGCTAGCGTTAAGAAAGGGTGTATATCCATATGATTATATTGACAGCTTTGATAAACTAAATGAAACCCAACTTCCACCAATGGATGCATTTTTCTCAAAACTAAATGATGAAGATATAAATGAAGAAAATTACCAACACGCTAAAAATGTGTGGAAAACTTTTAATATGAAAACATTTAGGGAGTATCATGATCTATATCTCAAGTTAGATGTATTATTGTTGGCGGATGTATTTGAAAATTTTAGAGATGTTTGTATTAAAAATTATGGATTGGATCCTGCTTGGTACTACACCTCGCCTAGTTTATCTTGGGATGCTATGTTAAAGTTAACGAAAATAAAATTGGAGTTACTAACTGACATTAACATGTTACTTATGTTTGAACAAGGTGTAAGAGGAGGTGTATCTCAGATTTCAACTAGATATGCTGAAGCAAACAATCCATATATGAAGAAATATGATCCAAACAAACCTAAAAAATATATCATATATATTGACGCAAATAACTTATACGGAGGAGGAATGAGTAAACCACTACCTACTCATGGTTTTAAGTGGTTTGAAGAAGAAGATTTTGGAAATTGGAGAAATATACCATGCGTAATCGAGGTTGAATTAGAATATCCTGAACATATTCATGATTTACATAATGATTATCCGCTAGCTCCAGAGAGACTTGTTGTTAACAATGTAGAAAAATTAATCCCAAACCTAAAAAATAAAACAAAGTATATAGTTCATCGAGAAACTCTAAAACTTTATGAAAGTTTGGGATTAAAAGTTACAAAAATTCACAGAGGTATTAAATTCAACGAGTCTGCATGGTTAAAACCCTACATTGATTTGAATACTAAACTAAGATCTCAAGCAAAGAATGATTTTGAAAAAGATTTCTTTAAGTTAATGAATAATTCTGTATTTGGTAAAACTATGGAAAATATTAGAAAAAGGGTAGACATTAGATTAGTTACAAATAAAGAAGATGCAGAAAAATTAACAATAAAACCAAACTTTAATCATTTTACTATATTTAGTGAAGATCTGGTAGCTATCCATATGAATAAAAAAAGATTAACATTTAATAAACCTGTTTACTTAGGTATGTGTATTCTAGATTTAAGTAAAGCAATAATGTATGAATTTCATTATAATTATATCAAAAATAAATATGGAGAAAAGGCTAAGCTGTTGTTTACAGATACAGATAGTCTTGTATATGTTATAGAAACAGAAGATTTTTACAAGGATATAAGTCCAGATGTTAGAAAAATGTTTGACACAAGTAATTATCCTAAAAACCATCCGTCAGGTATAGAGACGGGCATGAATAAGAAATTAATCGGAATGTTTAAAGATGAAGCTGGTGGAATGATAATTAAGGAGTTTGTGGGATTGAGAGCGAAGTTATACGCTTATATGACTGAAAATGATGATGAAGTAAAGAAATGCAAGGGAATGAAGAAAGAAGTTATAAAAAAGAAAATAAAATTTAATAATTATAAGGAATGTCTAGACACGGGGGAAAAGCAATATAGAAATATGAATGTAATTAGAAGTCATTTACATGATGTTTATACAGAAACAATTAATAAAGTTGCACTATCTGCTGATGATGATAAGAGAATAATTTGTAAAGATAAAATAAGTACTTTAGCCTACGGACATTATAGTCTCAAAACAGAATCAGGCGGAAGTTCAGTATCAAATGGCACAACTTGAATTTCTTCTCTTACAAAACCTCGCCTTGGTCCATCTATTAAATAATATAAAACCGGCTGATTAGGTGAAATCACACTTCTAGAAAGATTATAAACTTTGATACTCCAAATAGGATCAGTAGCCCGTCTTTTTTCACCACCTTCAAGTTCTCCAGGAGAAAGTAAGTATCTAACTTTAACATAAGATGGTAATCTAACCTCATCAAGCCCAACAACTCGATTATACTTTTTAGGTTCAATATCAACTTCTTTCTGTTTTATAGCATCATCAGGTTCTTTACCAGTTATTCGTGTTGGCGTATTATTCAAAGTTTTTAAAATATCTGGTAATCTTTTCACCCATACTCTTGATCTTTCATCACTAATCATTTCTTGCGCGTATTGATGGCTGAATAATCTTTCACCTAATATTCGGTTTGCGTTTTCAACAAATGCTTGAGCTCTATGATTTCCAGCTTCACTTCTTTGAATGTTTACATTATGATAATTCATAAGTTTTGTCACATCGCCCATAAATTCTCTCCCGGGATCAGCCATTAATGTTTTGGGATATTTTAACTTTCTAGAATATATTTTTTCAAAAGCATTTGAAATTTCTCTGCTTTCTTTTGAGGTTAATGGTTCAGAATCTTTGTATCTAGAGGCCACATCAACCACAACTAATGCATATCTATAAGTCTTTCTTCCAACCCTATCATGCGGTAAAAATAATAAATCCGCTTGGTGAATTTGATTGGGTTTATCCACGGCCCAGTGCGGCCTAGGTATATATTTTGGTGCTGGTAGATAGATTTGCCAAATTGCCTGTTTTTCAAGCCATTGTTTAGCCAAATCTTCAGTTACTTTCACTTCGTGGGAGGGCTTTGCCCGATTAGCTTTCTCAGCTAATTTATTAATCGCAGAATATCCTTTCCAATATCCATCAGTTGAATAATATATTTTTGATAATATTCTTTCGTTACTCATTTAAAGATTACTCACCCATTCCTTAAAATAAATATGACAAACGTATCTGAAAAAATTAACCCAAACAGGATTCCAAGAGAGCCACTCGGTTTGAAATCGGAATCAACATTGCATAGAATTACGCTAAATCCATCATCAGCTAATCCGGGAGAAACACTATATATAAATATTCCTAAACTTTCTGAAAATTTAGTGATTGTACCAGGAAGCGTATATCTAGTATTTAACTTGACTGTTGAAGGGCATGAAGATAACACCCTAGTGAATAATGTAGGTAGTAACCTTGTATCCAGGCTCAAGGTTCTTTTTGGAGGTGAAATGCTCCAGGATACTCAAAGATATGACCTATTTCAAACATACCATGACTTATTCTTAACAGAGGAAGAACGGGAGGATAGATTAAAACAAGGTATTTCGTCTGAAAACATGAGGAAGCTACGGACAAATGCGGGTGATAAGGTAGACACAGATGCAAAGGAAGTAGCACTTGCAGTAGTACACAACACCAAGTACCATATCCCACTAAACCATCCTATTCTCAACGATCATGGAGTTTTCTATCCAAAGGCATTAGATCATCAAATAATCTTTGAGATTACACTAGCTCCAGTTAACGATATTGTTGTTTATTCTGACAAGACAAAGACCCCAACTTACAAAATCACAAACCTTGAGTTGGAATATTCTTGTATATCAAGCGAATACTTAGCTCGTGAGGCACAAGCAGCTTATCAGGTTGGAAAGGGATTTTTTTACGAGAATGTCACTCTACACAAAACTTTCATAATATCAAGACCCACAGACAGCGTGATAAACCAGCACATTAATCTACCAAGAAGGTCAATTACGGGGATATTATGTTTGTTTACACTACCATATGGCGAAGGAGCACGTAACTCTGAATTTTTTTTCAATCCAGGTATAACATCAATCAATATCGATGTTAATGGTGTACCAAACCGTTTCTACTCTAAGGGAATGGTACCTTCAGACCTATGGGAGTCGGTAAAGAAACGTTTCAGCGGCTCCTCCCGATGGTCGGTAAAGGAAAAGGATTTTTATGGCAAAAAGTTTGCTCTGTGGTTAGATTTGAGAACTCACCCAGATAATGATATTCATGGAGGGGGTCTAGCCTTAAATAACGCACAAGATGGTGTAAAAATTGAAATGAAGAGAAAAGTTAGTGGCTCTGGCATTATGACTTGCTACATGTTTGTGGTAGCCGATGCATTAATGGAAATCATGAATTCAAACTTACGCTCTATAATGTATTAGTTAAAAGAAAGACCCGAAGGAAAAAAATATGGAAGAATTAAGAGATAAAATTCCTTTTCATTGCATTATAACGGGCCCGACAAATTGTGGTAAAACAAAGTACATAATTGATCAACTCCGAGGTCCATTCCGAAAAGTTTTTGAATTCATTGTTTTAATTTGCCCTACTTATGCTAAAAATAAAACCTATCATAATTTTGCTCGGGGGGATAAGCGTTTCTTTGTATTATCGCCCGATGCAAGTAACATAGATGAGATTAATGAGTTATTAACTGATTGTCAAACTTTGTTCTCTGGAACAAAAACATTAATAATTTTAGATGATTGCGCCGTTTCTACTGATTTGAAAAAACGATCAAATAAGTTTATTGATTTAGCATTCTCTGGAAGACATCATGGATTATCAGTTTGGGTTCTCACTCAGCAATTAACTTCAATAGCAAAACCATTCCGTGAAAATGTAGCTTGTGTGGTCTCATTCCATAATCCATCGCAAAAAGGTATGAAGATGTTTTTCGAAGATTATGGGGGTGATTTAGACCCTGAAACTAGTAAAAAGTTTGTACAACTCTTGAAAACTGAAAAATATTCTAGGCTTTGTTTATGTTTACGTTATCCATTCCAATGTTATTTGGAGATTCCTGAAGTTATAAATTTCCGCTTCGCGGGGCCCTAACGAACTTAAAGACCTGACTGTAGGTAAGAAAATTGTAAAATGACAGAAGTTGAAGATTATATTCGCCTGGAAGGCGGGCCCGGCTCCGCCGATATTGAAGAAGAAAAGACTGATAATAATGAAGTTGAAATCAAACAAGAATCCCTTGCCATCCTCGCAGCTCTTGGAGCAACAAAGGAATATTTGGGAGTTGATATGAGTCTGGGTGATGTAAAAAAATTATCTGTAAAAGATGTTGAAAAATATTATAATATATACCAGGCAGTATTGGGAAAGAAAATTAATGGTGGATTAGTAGATTCATCTCTTCAATTAATTTCTAAAGTTATTTCTTATATGGTTCCTGTGGATGATATAGAAGCTCTTTGT
Source organism: Ricordea florida (assembly GCA_949710005.1). NCBI lineage: Eukaryota > Metazoa > Cnidaria > Anthozoa > Corallimorpharia > Ricordeidae > Ricordea > Ricordea florida. The sequence goes on from OX453272.1 coordinate 43,638,355, forward strand.
AAAGATTTGAAAAATGATGATTTGGTTAATCGCGAACTGACAAACATTGTAGGTCTCTTAGCATTGAAAGCAGGAAGATTGGCAGCACTTGCTAGCGGTATATTCCAGGTTGCTAAACACATCAAATTCAACAAAATTCAACAAGTTAAAAGTACAATTACAGATGATTCTAACAAAACTGAACAGGATACTAAGCAAGATGCTAATGGGTATGATACTGTTTACTAAGCATGCCCATTCCTAAGCGGTCTAAAGATTTCTTAATGATATGTAAAATAATGTCTGACCAAACTGAACGAATTGAAGGAGGAACAGAAGTTGAGCAAATTACTAGAGATCCCTCCAAAGAGGAACAAAAAACAACAAGTAATGTTTCTAAAAAGAAAGACCCTAAAAAGGTTGCTGCTGGTAAGAAACTGGCGGAATATAATAAAAAAGCTAAAGAAGCATTAGCTAGGGAGACCCTACGGGACGCGGAGCAAATGAAACGTGAAAGGGAACAAGTGGTGCAAAATGAAAATACAGAAAGTGAGTATAATCAAGAAAAGACAAATAATGAATCTAAAGCTTGGCTTCCGGAGCTATCTTTTACAACTGTATTATCTATTGTAGGAATAGGGTTTACAGCATTTGATATTTTTATGAGATATTATAATAAATCCCCGAAGGAACCTGAAAATATTACAATAAAAACCCCTCAACCAGCACCACAACCTCCTAAAATCGGAATGATGTAATTAGAAAATTATTTTTTACTACAAAACATTAAAAGGATCTAAAGATTTCTTGCTGATGTAGTAAAAAAATTATGAACACTGAAAACAAACTTGTGAAAACTGTTACCGATTCAGCAGTCCTTATTGGATTAGCAGCTTTAGTTGGATATGTAGCTAAAAAAGCCATGAGAGAATCATTTATGAACGATCCCTCCTCCAGCATTACAAGCTATGCCAAATGGGTGGTTGTATTGTCGGGTAGTATGTATCTTAAAACATATTTAGAGGATCAAAAGATTTTACCGACCTAAAGGGGAGGAACCTCAAATTAATTATGGCAACAATAGCAATGATGTTAGGCGGGGCTGTATTAAATGCAACCGCCTTTGTTGGTGGATCATATCTTGCAAAATATCTTTCTGGTGATGAAACAAATGCAGAGCGAATAAGACACGATAAGGCATTAGAAAAATATCAAAAAGATTACGCTGAATATCAGGAAAATAGACAGAAACTAATTGATTGGGAAATTAAGAAAAAGGATGAAAAATATCAGGCATCAAAAAATCTTTCAAAAACGGATGAAGCTTTGAAATTATATAGTCAAATGAATGAACCAAAATTCTCTGATTATTATAGACCCAGTGAAAATCAAAAGACGGGTGAGATGGTATATGTAGGTGGGGGTATGTTGGCGTTGGGTTATATGGCTAGTAAATTCTTTTAGTTAATTGCGTTCCAAGCCTAAAGGGTCTAAAGATTTCTTACTGATGAGTAAAAAATCATGGAAGAAGAAGAACCATTAATACCAAAATTTGAAACAACTGATCTAGACGATGATGATAAAGAAACAATTCAAATGGAACCAATATCATCCACCACTAGGGTAATTAACCCTGATGATGCGGTGGCAGAAACATCGTTTGGCGGTGTTAGAGTTGATGATAAAGAACCTCCGCCTATTAATGAAAGTAAAGAAGACAATAGGCCGCGAGCTTTACAAAAGATAAAAGAAAAATTCTACAATTTCGACCCACTAAATTCACCATTCAGTGCAAGAATCGATGATGTGGGAAGGGTGTGGGTTAGATTGACTGATCGAGTTGATAATAGGGAGCATTTACTAATTGACTCTAATGGGGATTTAGTAAAAAATTATGAACTACTTCCTGTTAAAATTAAGAGAGCACTTGGTATTGATTCTCAGTCACTTATTATAAATAATGATGATCTTTCATCACAATTGAATGAAAAAAATAAAAAAATTAGGGATTTAAATAATGAAATGGCCGAGTTAAAATCACTTTTAGAAAAAGGTAAAAATGATATGGAAATAGAAGAGTTGAAAGCTATTATTGAAAAACAACAAACCAGAATTGCGAAAACTGAAAGCTATTTGAATGAGTCTGATAAATATAAACTATTTGCTAAAGAACAGATTGATAAACTTAGAGTTGAATTGAATAGATACAAAGATGAAATAAATAATTATAAGAAGCAGAAATCAAATTTAACAATTTTAGAACGCGGTAAAGAAAGATTACAAGCTAAAGTTGATAAATTTCTAGAACTATCAAGAAAGAGTATTATTTACAACCAAGAACAATTAGATGATATTGAGAGTAAAAATGAAGAAATAATTAAAAATCTTCCATTAAGAGAGAGGTTAAAGTATATATTCAAAAAGTATGGTTTTACAGTATTTGCAGTTGTGAGTGCTGTTGGTGCAATTATTGGAGTTATAGTTTCTAATCTTTCCAAAGGTCTATCCACATTAGGTAGGGGTGTAGGTAATGGGTTTAAAGCTATTGGTAAAAAACTCGGCGAAATATTACCTGGAATGGTTGGGGCGATTGTAAGCTTTCTTTTCAAAACAGCAGGTGAGGTTATTGGATTTTTAGGTAAGAATGCTTGGCTTTTGATAATGGCTGTAGTTCTATATTTTGTGGAAAGTATAAAGAAGAGTAGATAGCCTGGCCGTATCTATTTAAAGATATCATGTTGATCAGTAAATGCAATATATGGACGAGTATAATAAAATTTATCCTAATGCGCCTGTTAATTCAGACCCGAGTTCCTCATTTCAGACTGTTAATTTCAGACTACAAAAGTCATGCGAAGTACTACAAAATCTTGAGAAGGAAATTAAACGTTACGAGGATGTCAGGAAAAAGTATAATCGGGCGAGAGGTATATTTACAAAAATAAGTGTTTGTGGTGGAGTGATTTCAGTTATCCTATCTGCAAGTGGATTGAGTACCTCTCTTACTGGTTTTGGTGCTGTTGTTGGTATCCCATTAGGTGTTGTTGGCGGATTTTGTGGGGTAATATCGGTTGGATTCGGTTCGGCTTCTAAAAAACTTTCACATAAAGTTGGGAAGCATGAACAGACAGTTTCTTTAGCAAAAGCAAAAGTAAACACTATTCAAGACTTGGTTTCAAAGTCACTAAAAGATAACGCTATATCCGATCAAGAATTTTCTCTAATTTTATCAGAGGTGGATAAGTTTGAAAAACTAAAACTCGAAATCCGGCAGAAAAACAGGAAAGATACAGAAAAAAACTTAAACATGAATCAGTTAAGAACAGAGGTTCGGGCGGAAATTATAAAGGAGTTAACCGGTCCCGAACTTGGAAATTTTCATATGAGAGAACGCCAGTAGGATGGAATTGTTATGCTGGTATTAGAAAAGAGGTGATTTAAAAGCAACATGTTATGAACAAAAAATGTCATTATTCAATGATTTCAGAAATAAATATCCAAAGGCTGATCAAAGTCAATTTGAATTTGTATCTGATTCGTATGGTGGATATATTAAATGGAAAGTTGATGGTACAACAATAATGTCAAATGATGATCCTACTGGAAAAACATGGACTGATAATCTTTCTAATAATTTGAAAACATTATTATGGCAAGATTTAGGACTGAGCGAAGCGAAGAAATTAGAAAATAAAGTTAAGGTTAGTTCATTTCCAAAGAGTTTATCATTTACAAATCAATCTTATCCAATACCTGGAGTTAAATTTGATGACATGGCCCCCGATGTAACAAAAATGCTAAACTTTTTAGATATATATGTTTCAGATACAAAGAAATTCACTGCTCCTATGAGAAACATATTTAAATCACAAGTTATATCATTTTATAGCGGTAAAGAGAGCAGAACTTGGTTGAATAAACCTAATATTAATCATTGGCCTCAACAACTAAATATGGCTGTATGGTGTGCAACATCTGGATGCGGTGTAAGCCTTATTGAAAGTTTAAATTATCCAAAAGTTATTAGCAGTTTTATGAAGTTTCATGTGTATTTCACAATAAGAAGAATATTGTATGAAATGAGATTACCATTGCCAGGCGAACAAACTTTTTCTTTGAAAAATAACCCCTATAACAAAAATTCATATAATCGATTATGTGCTGAATTTGGTCTTAGTAATAATCAAGACTTTAAGGGATTAAATAAACCTTTAGCAGACTTTAGATTTAAAGGCGGAACAAACGGTGGATTGGGAGATGTATACATTAATTACGGTAAAGGATACATACCTTCAGGAGAAGTTCATGGTAAAGGAGGAGGAGATCAAAATGTTAGAATTATAAGAAATTATGATCCTGAAGCTAATATATGGCCGAGCGATTCAGCAAAATTTTCAGATGATGGAGGGAAGAAAATAGATGGTAATTTAATCTCATTGCTCCGAAATATTGAATTTGAGGATTTCAAATATGCGTGGTTTATACCAGAAAGCGGTCATGGAATAACAAAGGCCGGTTTAGGTAGATTGAATCGATCTGTTGAAGCTTTTGTTTACTGTATATTAGGGTCACAAGTTAATACTAGAAACTCGATTTATGGTAATGGTGGTGGAGCAATCGAGGCGCAACAAGAATTCTTAGCTTTATTTGAAAGTAGTGTGATTGAGAATGACATTTCTAGCTCTATCCAAAGATATCAATTAGCTGTACAAGAAGCAAAATTACGGCTTGATTTAGCTATTGCCCCAGGTTTGTGGTTGATGCCAAGTAATATGATCATAAATACAGAGAGCGTGGTTGGATATAATAACAAACTTATGAAAGCAACTAATGATATGAAATTTGGAGTAAATAATTCGCTAAACGTGGAATCAAAACCGGCTGGAATAAGTCATAACATGGGATCTTCAAAGTTAAAGTTACCTCATAGAACTGAAACGGAACCAAAACAATCGACGAAACAGGAAATCGGCGGTACCAGCTCCACTGAAAATAATATTGACTCAACGCAGCATGAAAAGAATATATTAGCATTGACAGTTGTTGCGGGTGGATTAGCGTGGTTTCTATTTCGGTAGTTCATGAGTATTTCACGTGATTATGATTGTTTGCAAATTAGTGTTCACGTGTAGAACAATAGATTGCATACTTTTACGACATAGCAACAAGCAAAATGTAAAGTGGTTTTAGAATTGAAAAGTAGATTTTATGTTTACTTTAAAAAGGCCTGTTTCTAACGTCGCTCAGGAATGTGATTACGTCAATGCAAATTTTTGTTATGTAACAATGGCTTGCTTTATATAACTTAATGTTTTACGAATGTCGTTATATGGTCGATTATAGAAAATTTAAAAAGATGAATATTGTTTAATCAAACAAAATGTTAAGCATAACAATTTATGAGTCTGAAACTAGAATTTATCTAGATCCTCCTCTTAAAAATCTTCGGGAGATACAACTATTGGATTGTAATATACAGACCAAACGATTGATTAATTTTAAGGATAAACAGATAATATTAAATGATAAGAATCAAGCCGTCATAATAATTCAACCCGGTACCTATTCGCTTCGTAATATTCAGTCAATATTTCTTAATGATCCTGATGTGGAGAAAATAACAATAATTGAGTCTAATACTGTTGACTATCTTTATTCCAATAAAAATTTTAAAGTTAAACTTACTAGAGGTTTGGGGTTTGGTTTAGGCGTTCCTGATATCATAAATCCTGGTAAATTATACCCCATAAATATTCAGATTAAGGAACCGCTGAGACTTATGTGTAGTATAGTTGATAATAAGTTTTCATATATGAATAAAACCAAAAATGGAGAACTTGTAAAACTGTCACCATCACAACTACTTGCAAACATACCCTCAAAGGATTATCCAACGATTCCAGTTCGAAAATATGATACTCTAATAAACCATTTTGATTTAGCCATTTTAGACAATGAATGGAAAAAACTTGATCTTAAGGGGTCTCCCATAACTTTTAGTTTAAGATTTAGATAAATTTTTGTTATGTAACCCTTTGTTGGGTTACATAACATTAATTTTATGGCCCACATTCTTTACAATTTTTCCTACGCTTATTGTGTTTGCACATACATATCCTACAATGCCATATTTGTTTTTCATGAATACATATATCATATCCTCCACACTCTTTACAAAACTTTTTCTCTTTATTGTGTTTGCATAATCTAGATCCGCCGCAATCCTTACATACATATTTATATTTTTTGTGTTCGCATATTTGTGATCCCACACAATACCTACAGTGATATTTATACCTTCCATGAACACAATTATATTTATTTGTTTTATTATTTTTATTTTCGGGTAAAAGTTTAGTTAGTGTGCCGTCTATATCAAACAACACATCAATTAGTTCTGATTTACACATTCGATACCATCCTTTAATACCTTGTTCGCGAGCAATTTGTTTAAGATTTTTCACATTTTGTTTTACATCCATTAGACTTTTAATACCTTGCTCCATTTTAATAGTTTATTTCAAATCTTTAGATCATAATTTCAAATATTTTTTTTCGCACTTTATAAATCCTTGGTTAATCTTTGTTTTTACTCAAATTTTACAGAAATTTATTGTGCTGAAAAAATGGCTTAAATTTGACAGAAAATCTAACCCAAATCTAACCCAAATTTTACAGAAATTTATTGTGTGCCAGAACCCCCCATATACCTCTCTCTAAGCGAAAGCCGAAACAAAACAAAAATGACCAAAAAGAAAGCACCATTTCGGTCGGGCCACATTGACCGGTCTCTCGGGACCACCTTTAAACGTAGTCCCAAATATCCCGATCGGACCGAACCGAAATGGACCGTTCCATTTGGCTGCCTACCTGGTCGAATAGTAATGCACTAAGCAATGTTCAGCCCGAAGGGGGGTGGGGAGGGCATGGGCTGGGGATTTTTACATTTTCTTTAAAAAAAATCGAATACCCCACCCTCGGGTAGATAACTGACGGGCTGATAAAGACGACAATATTTGCTTTAATTGCTAACCTCGCTATCAAATTCCCTTGGTTAGCCCGACCCCCCATCTCCCCCCCCCCTTTTCTTCCCCCACCCCCTTTGGGCTTAATATTGATAGCTGCATAAGCGACCCTTGATTCCGTTTTCGTTCTTGGGTTGCACAGCCGGCGTTCAAAGGAAGGGGATGAAAGCGAGTTCGAGGGCGAAGCGTCATTGCCCGCGTTCCCTTCTCTTCGCCCTCGCGCTTCGCTTTTGAACTACTCAAACTCCGTTGCTCCCTCACCTTTAAGTCGCCGGCTCTGCGGGCTTTGTCAGTCTAGTAGATTTTAAAAAGTTGTTTAAGTGGTGATAATTCAATAAACCGTGACATTTAGAATGTGACCCGAATTAGAAGTCAGCATTGAGGTTATTTTAAAAAGCTTGCGACAAATTCTACCCTTTCCAAAACTACCTATATCGCCGGGCACCAGGCATGGATAATAATAAATATTCAGTGTGTTCTGACCATACAAAGATATACTACTAACTAGTTTTGCAACCCTTTCTCGTGGTATACCGTGGAGTATCCCACGGTTTAACCTCGAGAAAGGTTTGCATAACTATTGTAGACCATGCCATAGAAAATACATACAACAGTTGAAAGAAACTGTCGATAATCGCAACGCACAATGGGAAGTATTATGGGGATAGTTTCTAAAGAAACTGGTGCTGCGTCGGTGGGGAATTGAATTGATTAAGTTATACCACCGCAAGGTAAAAGGGAGGTGCTGACGTTTCGAACGTTAGCCCTTCGTCGGAGCGAATGAGAGGATTGTGGGTTACGTACAATTTATATAGAAAAGTTTGGAGCCATGCTATTGGTGGAACCATAGTGTGTGAATGGAAGTGAATAAATTAGATGAATGATTAAATGATGAGAAACGTTCGTTGATACCGTGGGGATTAAGAGAACCGACTTGGAAGATAAACTTCTGTTCTAGGTTTTTACGGCTTTCCGTGTTGCCCTGATGCCATGTTTTGAGACTCCCATAGTTGTTTGTTGCACTCGTCTTCTCACCTCACCCATGTTAAAAATTCCATTCCATACTCTCAATTCCTTAGAATTTTTAGTTAGAAGTACACTAAAATCAGACGAATCACCTGGCACCTTCAACTGCACACGCAAAAGATGCAAAACTTGCCCTTTCATCCACAACACAGACAAAGCAACAGGACCTAAACGATCGTTTAAAATCACCGACCGTTTCACATGCACTTCTGCCAATGTTATCTATTGCATAAAATGCACCTCATGCAAGAAGATATACATTGGCGAGACCGGAAGAAGATTAGGTGACCGTTTCCGCGAACATCTGCGTGAGGTCGAACGAAATGACAAAGATGCATCTAAACCTGTAGCGCGACACTTTAATCAGCCTAACCACTCCAGTCATGGCATCAGGGCCACACGGAAAGCCGTAAAAACCTAGAACAGAAGTTTATCTTCCCACTCGGTTCTCTTAATCCCCACGGTATCAACGAACGTTTCTCATTCATTTAATCATTCAGCTAATTTATTCACTTCCATTCACACACTATGGTTCCACCAATAGCATGGGTCCAAACTTCCCTATATAAATTGTAGGTAACCCACAATCCTCTTTCGCTCCGACGATGGACTAACGCTCGAAACGTCAGCACCTCCCTCTTACCTTCCGGTGGTATAACTTAACCAATCAATTCGTTTGATTTACCCAATTTCGTACGCAGTGGGAGGGTTGGGTGTGATACCGTTGATTTGCACTGATCGATGGGAAGGTTCGGTGGAATACTGATTGGCTGTATTTCCGTTTGGTTGTGTTTCCTATAGCATGATATAATGGTGAGGAAGTTTTGGCGCCTGCTAAATAGGCATTAGGTTGGGCACGTTAGTGTGCAGTTCGAAGCTTTTTTTTAAATCGTAACAGTAAGTGGGGGGGGGGGGTGGTATTTGGGTCATTTTTACTAGGTATTTGCCGCTGGCCTCTCAAAGCCCCTGCACATTATAGTCTGTTTTGTGGCCAGTTATAGATTAGTCACTTGGGAAAATGTAATTTACGCGATCCCAGCTAAGTCACTTTCTTTTTTTATTTTTTTTTTCCTTTATGTAGGTAATCCTAAAATGAATTGACACATTTTTGAATGAATAACAACTTTCGGAGCTTTTTAACCGAGACCATCATGAATCCCTTCTTAGTAGAATTTTCCAACTCCAAAAATCCGAAAATGTGCGGCCCTATGATTCCAGTAACTCTATTGAAAATGCAGCCCCATCGTAGTCGATCGAGTCGTGAAGATGCGACCCCTTCTGGCGGCACATCCCTATTGGCCTCTTTAGCCTACGTGTAGCCGCACCCCCTCCCCCCCCCACCAAGGAAAAAACGGGAGGAAGGTGCGGCTACACGTAGGCTATAGCCTCTTATAAGTAAGTATATAAGGAATATCTTTTTTATCCTTTTTCTTCAGTCTGGCTAACGTGCTTGGTGCTAAGAAAAAGAAAAACTCAAGCAAGATGGCATTTAAGATGGTTGGTATTTTTCTATGTTTCTTTTCTCAATCAGTATATTTATTTTCTGTATTTCTTCTTTTAGGGAGTAAATGGGAAATATTTTCTTCCATCTTTATCATTTACGTTCGAAATTATTACAGTCAATACTTCTAAAGCGTTTCTGCGTAATTATTGTCTTTTATTGGTGCAAATATTTGTTTTAGTATTTCCACAATTTAATCTAATTTCGCTCCTCTAAAGACTGTTTTCGTTGGTAACGGAATCAAAGCTGGAGTCGTAAGAGCGCTTGTGACCTAGTGAAAAGGTTTACGGTCGTTTCTCCCGATAGTCGGTTCTCCCGGACTCGAGTCGTTTCACCCGAATCTTAAACGTCGATTAGCCCGAACGAAAAGTTGTTTCGCCCGGACTTAATAATCCCTTCGCCTTATCGAAAAGTCGGTTCTCCAGCATTATTTTTAAGGCGTTTCAATTAGTAAATCAGTTGTAAAGTTTGCGTCGATCAATTTCTCTACGATTAGATGTACTAAGTTTGAATTCCGGGCAAAGGTGTATGCTGGTCTGTACATGTATATGGTTCAGTTAACTTCTTTATCGAACACGGATTATGTGCCACGAGATGTGGATAAAATAGTTTTAATTCAGGTAAATACCACACTTCTGTGAATTCTTACCTAGGTAATCTTTAATCTTTGTTTGTTTTTGGACTCCTTAGTCCTGTTATTAATCTTGTTCGGGCGAGACGACTTTTAAGGTTCGGGCGAGACGACTTTAAAGGTTCGAGCGAACTGACTTTTAAGGTTCGAGCGAACTGACTTTTAAGGTTCGAGCGAACTGACCATCGGGCGAAACGGAGTCTTAAGCGGAGTCCAGGTCATAGCCTCGACGAAATCGAAGCACAGGAGGGGATCAGGCAGTTATCGTGACCAGGTCGAGGGTTCGAGTCCTGTTTCAGCCTGTTGCTTTCGCGGGCTAAGTCCCATTTCCTAAGATTTTCGGAAATACTCAGAGGATCAAATCTTCACTTACGGAGTTATGGTATTGCCTCAGTTCGCGTATCCGTTCTAAGGGACTTCAAAAACAAAGGTGTCGGGAAAGCGTGACTCACATATTGCGTTATTGAATATTAATTGTTCGCCATGAGTAAATGTGAAGCGAGGAACGACGGGAGGTAGTTCCGCGACATGGGATTCACAATAATGTAAACGAGTCCGTAGTTCATTTTTAAAAGTTACTGAAGAACTGTATTTGTTACACGCGTTGTAGGTCGCTAAATAAGGGGAAAGGACCTGCAATTTTGAAATGTAGATTAAGATTATCAATGGTAATCATACGGTTTCGAGTTCAATTTGGGATTTATTTGCACAAGCGAGTTTTTCACTAAGCTTAAATTGCACGAGCCGTTTCGGCAAGTGCAATTTGAGACCTTATGGAAAAATCACGAGTGTAAGAAAGTCACAAATTGAACGAGAAAATAATATGATTTCCTCTTAATGATATACATGAAAAAATTTGGATTAGTAATTTGCACTGATATTATACTTTTTGCACTGGTATCACACTGTTTGCACTGGTATCACACTTTTTGCACTGGTATCACACTTTTTGCACTTGTATCACACTTTTTGCACTGGGCACTGGTGTTACACTTAAACTCCCCTGCTCTCAGGCAATCACGGTCGAGTATCTTTTTACGCGCGATGCCAAAGTAAAGAATTCGGGAGAGTTCCTTGGTTTTCTCATCGTAGTCACAAATGGTCGTGTTTTTTGCGTCTTCATTGGCTCCTGTCCACGTTGGAATCTCGTGCAAGGTTCGATCAGTATAAACACCGAAATGCCGATCAACCACAACACCACCGCAATGTTCATGAAATGTGGAGAAAGAAGTTCTCTAGTCGAACAAGTTTGTTCACTTGTCAAATAGCGACTGGAGATTTAATTCTTAGATTTATTATCCCAGTTTTTTGGTTGTATTGAACCGTAAATTTTTGCATAGAACGTGCATCCAACTGGGAACCTGTCCTTGCCATCGATTGAAACAACGAGTTTGCCACTCGAAGTAATGAGTTCACCAACTGAACCAACGAGTTCGGCGGCTTGTCACAGTTGAAAGTTATCAAACGAAGAATTCAACCGGTTAGCAAACAGTCTGTCCAAGCACAAAATTTGAAGCACCTTTCACAAAGTACGATAAATCGGTAAAAGCGTTCGAATAGGGTTTATTACAGAGTCGGTCTTGATAGATCATTAGTGGACGCAACCTCGTTCCCAGGGCCTCTCGTACTCGGACCGCGTGGCGAGAGAGAGGGACCCTGGTCTGGTCTGGTCACGTGTCTGCTAAATTTTAGCAGATGACAAACAAACAGAAGAAGGGAGGGGCCTGAGATTGATGTAATTGTCTCCACTGTGCCTGGGTGGGAAAGTAGGAGTGTTGGGAATCAAGGTAAACATGGTTAACGCTCGTGCATTTGACATCAAGTCTAAAACACTGTCACGGTCTGAGGTCACATGTTGAGTGGAAATCTCCCACAAACGCCAAAGAAGGTATATCAGTCAATCATCGGGTAACACAAATACAAGTTTGTGCCGCCTGTGTAAATCGGTCGGACACTTCGTTTTGGAAGAGTCTGTTTGGTAAAGGGAAGTAACTGCAGAATACCCTGCCACATTCACCGCATTACTGAAAACTGTAGCTACGCGGTACGCCGTGCAAAATAAATTCAAGGTTTTCATGTGATTTTCGATTTCACCCTTAGAAACGAGGTATATATTCTCTATATTATACATTCTTTGTGTAGGTTTTTCTGCAAACGTGTAACATATTTCAATTGAATTAATGTATCATTCATTACCGTGTAGCCAGCTACGCTGAAGTTAATCGATGTGACAGGGTATTCCGCTGCAATTAAGCTTTATGGCAGTCCTTTAATCGAAGACAAACCACTGCCCCCTCTACTGTGCCGACCTTTGCGAAAGACGGTTAAAGAATTTGAAATCTTCAGAGTGGCGATGAAAGTCAGTCCTCATTCCTTCCTTGCTTTATAAAAATGTTTCGGGGTGAATAAACACGATCATAGCCAACATTTTTCAAACGACTAAAATTGGTGTCGCCGACACCCAGTTCCTAAACTGTCGGATTTTTTTTTCCTGTTCACAGGTAGTGCTGCAGTTTTAAAGGATCCTTATGATTTGATCTTTGATCAGAGCGATCAGCGTAGAAACCACGATCACAACTGCGCGAACTTTCGATCTCTCTCTCTTTGTCTCTGTCTCTGTCTCTGGAAGTGTACGGAGTCGCCTAAGGAATGTGTTAACGTAATTTGAGTCATCCCTGGTCTTCTAACAGACGTGTCCGTTTAAGAATCTGTAGAGAGCTCGTGGGCTGGAGTTGTTCGCCTTACTAAAATGTAGTGTACATGTATTTTCAATGTGCAGTGTTTTCAGAAACCCACGACGCAACTAAATATAAAATCCCTTTAACTGTGCCTTGTATTTTACTTTCTCATCCAGATGGAAAACATCGGGATGTTTTTGGAATTCTGTGACCAAATTGGCGTACCGAAAACTGACGTGTTCCAAACGGTTGATTTTGTATGAAAATCAAAACATACCACAGGTACGTTTAGTACGAAGCGCAGCTGTCACGCAACGTTGCTTGTCACGCAACGTTTCTTCTTCAGGTGGAGAGGGACGTTGCGTGACGAACCAAAAAACGGCTTTAAATGTTAGGAGTAAGTTTGCTATGTTGCAGTTAGTATGTAGAAAGGCTTGCATCCAAAGAAAAAAATATATATATATACTTCGCTTTGATGGCTTCCTGTTATTTCGTGAAGAATTTGTTTGTGGTATAATTGTAATGGTGTTTTATTATGTCATTGACAGGTTATCAGTGGACTGCATGCCTTTGCCCGTAAGGTGCGTTGTGTGAGCTCACGGTCAAGTATTCACTACTCTATATAATAACGATAAAGTTAACAAGAACAACACCAGAGGCTATTATAATGAAAAAAAATTATAATGATAAATTATAGACCTTACTTTTTTTACTAGAATTTGTAAAGTAAGCACTTTTTGTGTGGGATACCTGTGGTATCTCACACTATTGTCGTCGGGTTATGTCGTTAATGCTAATGTGTAATTTTTTGTGTTTGGTTGATATTTAGCTCTGAAGCAAACAGTGCACAAACCATTTCAGGGCCCTTGGGCTCACTAAAACGTAATGGCCGGCTTTTATATATTCTTTTGTTTTTATTTGAAATTGACCTTGATGCCTCGTTCAAGGTAAAAAATTCTTTTGAATTTTAGCTTAAGAACAAGGCATCAAGGGATAATTTGATTAAAAACAAAAGAATATTTAAATGGCGACCATTTTGGAATAAGGTGTATAACATTGAACTTGGTAATACTTGTTCCCGTTTCAATTCTGCCATTCTTATTGTTACTGACACTTTGCATCATTACCATTTAGTGTTTCTTAAAAAAATTCTAACCCTTTAAACCCAAATATCATCTTTCCATACATTTCCTAAGGTAATTATGATGAGAATTTGTTTAACAATCAAGGTCCTTTTTACTTGTGGATCATTTTCTTTTTTCACACAACGAGAAAGAAATGAAATGTTGGACACTCGTTAAAATGCATTGAACTTTCTCATCCACAGTGACATGCACAGACAGTAGTGCACGTTTAGCATAATAGTCATAGTAGTAAGTCCTAAAATGACAAAGAAATCAACATCTTCGTTCATTTTCTTTGTTTGTGTCATCCAGGACTCAATTTCATCTTGAATTTTAATGTATTGAAAGAGCCATATTGTAGTAGCCATCAAAAAGTTATACTGCCTTCATGTCATTGCTAACATTGTTATTGTTAGTAGGAAGCCTCATATAATGAAACGTTCACCAATACATGTTGCAGTTTTCCTTATTTTGCTGTTATCGTTTTGATCTTATTTGGCAATTAATCACAACTATAACAAAATTCTCAAATCTGATTGGCTATCAACTGCCCTGATATCAGCCTTAATAGGACAGTTTAATAGGACAGTACGCGTCATGCCTGAGTAATTGGACAGTACGCGCCATCACACGCGCGCTTAAATGACTTATTTTTTCACTGCTAGCAAAATTGTTAAAGTTATGATTAATTGGTAATAAGACTTTGTGTCGTCCAATTCGGTCTGCAATCATACTCGTGATTAAACAACTCGCATGATTACAGACCAAATTGGACTCAACTCAGTCCTATTACCATTACTAGTTACCTTGCGTTTGCTTTAATCATTGATGTGGACGTGGGAATAGTACAACATCCAACCAAAATCGCATGCGACTTTTCCGACCTTAGATACCACAATATTAAATGATTTTTTGTGTTATTGCCTTATGCAATGCCCACTGCTGGCAATAACTGCACACAGTACTGTCCACACTTCACTTCTAGGACTGGTCCTTTTTTTAAAGTCTCAGTGATACCAGCATCCAATTTCTCATTTCAATATCCAATGTTCATAACCATTTAGGTTATGAGAATAACGAAAATGATCACCAAAAGAGAGTTGCATTGATATTTAAACAAGTTCTCCTCACTAGTAACATAACAAATATATGAGAACAATTAGGAGAAAATTAATATTGATACTGGGGCTTAAATGGTTAATGAAGATATCAAAGAACACATAATCCAGCCAATGTTTTAGTGAGCACATCTAGTCACACCGATATGGTGTGTGCACTGTTTGCTTCAGAGCTAATATCAAGTAAACACAAACAATCAATTTTCCACCATATTTTACTCACCAAATCAGACGAAAGTCGGCCAATCGAAGAAATGCTACAACAATATACAAAATAGCGTTTCCAACGTGGATCCAGAATGCAATACAATCTTAGCAACTCATTATCATTAACGAACATAACCCGATGACAACATTTTACCAAATCACACAGGTAACAAACTATGGTACTGTAATTAATGCACTGTACATCATTGTGACAAACAGCGATCTGGAGCTTTCATTGGTTAAAATAGGATCCAGAGGCTAATGTGATTTCCTGTCAAATGCATGCCTAAGGCAGCTCAAAAACAAAGGAAAAGTCTAAATCATAAAACCTGAAAATGTCCACGGTCGCCTACAAGAATGTCCAATTTTTTTAAATGTGTCAATATAGGGGTCATACCCGGTGTTATGTAATTTATTCATTTTCTTTGTTAGTTAGGGTTACGTACATTGTTAAGAATGCTTTGTGTCCTTTGTTTTACGTCAGTTTTGGGAGTAAATTATATTTCACCGGGGATGAGCCCGATATAGAGTTTTTGTGGGAGTTCAAACGAAGTTTTGTAAAGGCAACCTTTTTTCCGCCCTCGCTGGGAGCCTGTTCGCAGGCTATCAGTTCTCCTTTAAGCCACCCATATAGCTTATCTATTTAAGGCACCTTTTGTGGGGCGGTTTGATAGAGGGGGTGTCTTAATAATGTAGATTAAGTTGCAGCATTATGGGGATATGCGATGTGATAGCTTTATTCGGAAATCGTAATCTAAAGATTGAACTTCAATGTTACAATTGCTTTTTCCCTTCTAACGGCTTGTGCATGTACCCGGCTTATATAACTTATACCAAAGTCGAAATAATTCACTCTGCGACAGCTCCAGTCCAATCTCAGGTTATATGCAAAGTTCGAATAACAGTAAAATGTAACAATTTCATTCACGTGATCGATCTGATCGGGTGATAAGACTTCATTTCACCGGGAAATTGTACGTGATCTTTTCCTCTTTAAAAAAACGAGTGGCCTTGAAGTTGGGGTAGCGGCTTGTTTTAGGCTTAATAGAGGCTGCCAAGGTTTGTATTCTGCTTACCTTAGAGGACTGGCTGACACCAGGAAAACCTTTATCTCTGCCTTGACTGTTTTTTTTAAAGTAAGATTTATTCACTAGTAAGTGAATGCGTCGGCGGTTTTCTGCCCTCTTGGATAGTGTTACGCATTTCTCACAGCTGTCAATTAATCTACAGGCCTACACTATTGGAAAACCTGTCCCACAGTTGGGTCCTAAAGAGGCCGTGGCCCAGAAACGCGAGTTCACAGAACAACAACTCAAGGAAGGACAAAACATTATAGGGCTCCAGATGGGATCTAATAAAGGAGCCTCACAAGCAGGTGATCACTTTGGACGTCCCAGGCAGGTGGCTGGGGCAAATGTTTACAAGTGAGCCCACAAAACGCTTTGGTAGCGCTCATAAGTTTTACAACACTTGTTTAAACTCGCCGGTTTTGTCGTACCGCTGTTAAAAACCATAATGGACTTGACGATTTCGATGCAGTAGTTTTAGTATATTGTGACTTTCGTAAAACGCGGGTTTATAGTTCAAGGCAATTGCTAAATCCCATTCTTGTACGTACTACCTTACCAGATTTGTATTTGTTTGGAGTAAACTTTTATAGCCATACTGGAATGTACTGTTGAGATAAACACTATAGATTTGAGAAATAAATTCTTCGGGTTTGTCTTAAACCTATGTTTGCTTATTGCGTTCGTGCCAACAGCGCATGCACACTCACAATCTCCCTAACATGGTTCGCGTCCCCTTGCCGTCGTTCTCGAGCGCTTATTAAGGAAATGACGGCTCTGGGAACAAAAAAAAAAATTTCTCGGGCTTTCCGAAGGAAAGGTTCGAGTTGAAATTCCGGCTTTCGTTTATATTTTTCCCACAAATCGCAGTTAGGTCCTTAATACGCATACGCGCCGACTTACTTCAATCACATGAGTGCAACAAATACAAAGGGCACATAGCAAGGTGTTATGACGAATCAAGGAAAATTCCTATGGCCGAAAGTAAGCAAAAATACTATGCATAATACGCTCAAATCACATACGAAACATGCACACATCGTTCGCGGTAGGTCCACACTAAAAGATGGCAAATGTTTTCTGAACGGGTCGATCCGGGAACTTTATGAGTAGTATATGTAAGCTACAAATACCACCAGAAACCTCTGCCCAGGGATTGGCCTGGGATAGTGCTTTATAATGCATGGTAGGCCACCATTTTTCAGTAGTGTTTACAGGGGTATACAAGGGTTTACAAGGATATACCTTTGTAAACCCTTGTATACCCCTGTTAACACTATATATGGTGACTATATGGTGGCCTACCATGAATTATATGCCATTCTCCGCCATATCCCCCCAAAATCCCATACCACTCTGCGAGTCATACATCCCCTGCTGGATTCCCACCATATCCCCCAAAACTAACTCTCCGAGGCATCTGCACAACATTCCTAACACCCCCCTCCCCGGTGCATGTCACCAGAAATTCTACAATATATTCGCTGGGCGATTCCCCTATCCATCATCCATATACTGGCACATTCTCTACAATAGTGTGCAATAGCCAATACACTATGGCACACCAATCTATAGAGGACGCTGACCAATTTTTCTCCATCAACCATAAATCTATGGAAAATGTTGGTCAATGTTCCCTGTAGCATCTCAGGTACTACCCATCATAACACCACCCACCGGGATCTATAAAATCTACAAATCAACCCAAGCATGGAGGGCGCCAGCCCTGTGTACCCCAGCAGTATGCTCAATAAAAATCCAGTACGGTGCTTGGCAAAAGACATTTCGTACAGCATCTCTTGAAATTTTCATAACAGCATGGTGTTACATTCTGCACTAGCCCTTTGCAGAGATCAAAGAGGCCATAGAACATCTGAGGATGGGCAAGGCAGTTGGAGTTGACGGAATTCGTCCAAAGATCCGACTCTTGTAGAGTTCACAGAGGCCATAGAAAATCTGAGGATGGGCAAAGCAGGAGGAGTTGACGGAATCCCTCCAAGGATCCGGAAAAATGGGGCCCCGGGGTTACACGCCAAACTCCTCGAGCTCCTCACATGTTGCTGGGAGCAGGGCAAGCTACCCCAGGATCTCGGCGATGCAGTCGTTATCATACTGTACAAAAACAAGGGAGTGAAGTCTAGCTTCTCCAATTACCTTGGGATTACACTGCTATCGATCGCAGGCAAGTGTTGCTGAACAGACTGATACCCACCATTGCAGAAGAGCACCTCTCAGAGAGTCAGTGCGACTTCCGAGTCAACAGGAGCACTACTGACAAGGTATTCGTTCTCCGTAAGCCCCAGGAAAAGTGTCGGGAGCAGCACAAGGGTCTCCATTGTGGGGATAGTTTCTAAAGAAACTGGTGCTGCGTCGGTGGGAAATTGAAACACAAGAAATTGGATAAATCAAACGAGTTGATTAAGTAAGTTATACCACCGTAAGGTGAATGGGAGGTGCTGACGTTTCGAGCGTTAGCCCTTCGTCGGAGCTCCGACGAAGGGCTAACGCTCGAAACGTCAGCACCTCCCATTCACCTTACGGTGGTATAACTTACTTAATCAACTCGTTTGATTTATCCAATTTCTTGAATTACAAGGGTCTCTATGCCACGTTCGTCGACTTAACCAAAGTGTTCGACACTGTACGTGAGCAGGAAAGGTCTGTGGCAGATCTTGGAACGACTGGGTTGTCCCCCAGGTTCGTCAGCATGGTCATCCACCTGCACGAAAACCGGCATGGCCAAGTCAGGCACAGCAACGACCTCTCTGAGCATTTCCAATTTCAAACGGCGTCAAGCAGGGCTGCGTCCTCGCGCCAAAACCTTTTTTTTCATCTTCTTCAGCATGATGCTTCAGCAGGCCTTTGAAGACCATGACAACGGCGTCTACATCTGTTATCGCACTGACGGCAGCCTGTTTAACCTAAGACGACTACAGGCCCACACAAAGACGCTAGAGCAACTAATCCGAGAGCTGCTTTTCGCCGACGATGCGGCTCTCCTTGCCAACACAGAGTCGACGCTGCAGCGTATTACATCATGCTTTGCAGAGGCTGCACAGCTCTTCGGTCTGGAAATCAGCCTGAAGAAGACGGAAGTTCTACATCAGCCTGCACCCCGGGAGGAGCAACTTGCTCCTCACATCACCATCGGCCAGGTAGAGCTGAAATCAGTCCACCAGTTCAGCTATCTGGGGTGCACCATCACCTGAGCTGCCAATATTGACAAGGAAATTTACTGCAGACTAGCTAAGACAAACCGTGCGTTTGGAAGACTCCACAAGCGAGTCTGGAATAACAAACATCTAAAGAAAACCGTGTACAGAGCAGTCGTTCTGACCACATTCCTGTACGGCTCTGAGTCGTGGGTCCTTTACCGTCACCACGTGCGACTACTTGAGTGCTTCCACCAGCGCTACCTCCGTTCCATCCTCAGCATCCAATGGAGCG
This sequence comes from Ricordea florida, assembly GCA_949710005.1. NCBI lineage: Eukaryota > Metazoa > Cnidaria > Anthozoa > Corallimorpharia > Ricordeidae > Ricordea > Ricordea florida. Next base: position 43,658,158 of record OX453272.1, read on the forward strand.
ACTTTGTAACCAACACCGAAGTGCTGAAGCAGGCGGAGGTTAGCAGCGAAGAGGCGATGCTACTGAAGTCCCAACTTCGCTGGACAGGGCACGTCTCCAGGATGGAGAGTCACCGCCTGCCCAAGATTGTTCTATATGGAGAACTGCCCACTGGCCACTGCAACAGAGGGGCGCCTAAAAAAACACTATAAACACTGCTTAAAGAAGTTCCTCGTTGCCTGCAACATCGACCTTCACCAGTGGTCCAACATTGCTGCTGACCGTAACGCCTGGCGGTATACCATCGACCAGTCCGTCTCCTCCTTCGAGTACTCCCGTAGGGCTAAGAGGAGGATCAGGAAAGCTCGCCAGACCACAAAATCACCAGCTCTTCTAGACCAGACCCTTGTCTGCAGCCACTGTGGTCGAGTCTTCCCGTCACGCATCGGACTCGTGAGTCACCAACGAGCCTGTAAACGACGTGGACAGATCCTTCCTAATCTTCGTTCGCAAAGTCAAGCCATGATGATGATGAAGTTTCTTGCTAAGCACTACAATAGGTCTTAAAACTCTAGTATAGGACCTCCTTAAGATCACCAGTCCACCGACAACTGCCATTACCGCATTGGCGACCACAAACCTGTAGCATGTGATATGCCTGTTCCGGCTACTTTCCGTCTCCAACTTCACTCCAGCAGGGCCGCTGCTTGAGGTCAATCCTCCACCATGAAAACCACCATCTGATTAAGTCTGTAAATCGATCCATACTGCGTATTTGTCGTTGATGTAAAACTCGTTCTCCATGATGGAGCCGCATCGAGGGTTGAACCGTTTCTTCACCTCTTCCTTAACATCAGGTGGGGTCATTCCTTTGGAACAGAGATGATTTGGTATACCTCCTACGGTAATGTGGATAGATGTCATCCCCAACTTGATAAATCGTTCTCTCGTTCTCGAGCTCCACCCACAACCTCCTCAGTGAATAAACAAAATCCCCGATACGGATCTCCTTGGTACATTCACTTCCTCATGGATCGCTCCATCGTCCGTCTGAGGAATGATGAAGGCTTACTAGAGAAGGACATACTCATAAAGGAATCCATGACCCCCCTTGTACAGGGTGGAAATTTCATTCGTGAAGTGGTCGCTTAAAATACATTTATATTCCAATTCCAAGCTTGAGAAGCAGCGAGGGTAGTTCTAAAGGGGCTCTCATAGTCTCCCTTGATGAGGAACCAAATCGAACCGAAGTCATGTCATTCCCTTCTATACTAGCTCTGTGTTATTGAATCCATTTTTATGTACACTTTTTATAGGTTAGTCCCACGAGTCACATGATCTTTTAGGTTAGTCACTCACTTCAAATAACGTCTGTGGTAAGGATACTTAACCAGAAATATGAACCGGCGGACTCTGTACTTGTTGATTTAGAGATAGGGCCGGACGGAAAATATCAGGCCCGAGACGAATACGTGTGGAGCCCCCAACGAGACTTGAGCCTATATTGTGCCAGCATAATTTTTGGCTTTTATCTGAATTTAGCTCTGCCGGCATAATACTTCAGTCAACGTCATAAACTTCAGTCAACGTCATCAATAACAGTTCTTTTCAGAACTACTTACACCAGGACCATCAAACTCAACAAGCAACTATTAAAACCCAAGTAGCACAATTTTGATGGTACGAGGCATATAATTTAGAGAAACCAGCTTATTCTCGTTTCCAGCTGGGTAGCACGTTAAGTACAGTCTACGTGATACAAATATAGTAGCATGTTTGATAGCACCGGTCAGCTTGTAGTCGTATTTTCTCCAGTTAGTTAGTTCTTCATAGTTTCCGTAAAGCTTGTCATGTCGTTCCAATGGCCAATCACTTGTGTTGTTTCTGGCAATTTTCTCACAAGTCCGGCATTTCTGCATGTATGGTGCGGGGAGCAGTTTCTAAAGAAACTGGTGCTGCGTCGGTGGGGAATTGGAACACAAGAAATTGGGATATATATATATATATTACGTCCAAAAGTATAAATACTCCCTGTAATTTTCAGGTCACTCTCGCTCTCGTCATTTTAGTTTAGGCGTTCTGTGTAGTTCTTCGTTATTTTTCTTTCGTTGTTCCATGTAAAGTAATCAGTAATTTGTCGTCAGTGAATAAAATCTAATCGAAGAAGGAGTAGTTATCACTGGGGGGGGGGGGGGGGGGGACCGCTATAACAAGCACTGAGAAATGAACGTCCGAGTAATTTTTTTTTCGCAGCCGAAGTCAGACAAGATAAAATTATTTGACATTTTTAAGAAGACTTGAACGTATAGAACCAGTCAAGCACTGTTTTAATTGGCTGCGATAGGAAACCAATTAAATACACTAAAAGAGTGATTGAATCAATTCGTGCTGCCTGATTAACTTTGTGCAGCAAAAACGTTCAGTTCGATAGAGTCTTCTCATTATTCGACACTGGAGTGACAGGTGATTCATACGGTGTATTTCTTATGTGCCGAAAAAAATGCATACATTATGATTATTGTATTCATAAATATCCCTATGACTGTTTTCATGCAATGAAGCCTTTGGATTCGACACACGGTGCGCTGTCTGAATCAAATGTCGCGGCAATGTCACCCTGAAGTCGGACCTAACTTGCAATTTGGTTCTACACATGAAGTACGGTATCTGAACCGTTGTAGGCCCTATAGAGGATGGCACATGGTACAAAACCAGTTTCTCTGAACTTCTTTGATTCTCATTGCTGGGGGACAGGTTGTGTTACCTCCAGTGCAATTGATCACCCCTAACAACTTGCTCATTTACTTCTGGGCACAGGCGAATGATTTCTGCGGTCACACCCTGGGACCGAAATCAGCTGAGAAAAACGAAAGAGGCTTTACTGAAGAACAACTGAAGTCCGGCCGAGATGGACACATTGGCCTACAAGCTGGGACGAATCAGCTGGCCAGTCAGAAGGGACAAAACTTTGGCTTGGGCCGACAGATCGCTGGGAGTGACGCCCACTGCTCGTACTAAACAATATTAAATCTGTACAGTGTAATTGATTTCACAGGTTTTGTAACGCCGTGTCGGTTTTGCTCTTTTGTCCACGAGCCTAGAAAGATTTGTAGCTTAAGGCTGTTTATTCTTTTTAGTGTTGTAGTGACAAACTCGTTGCTATCACGCTTTGATATACAACTAGTCGCGTTTGGTAGTAAGATAACCCTACCCTTTAACGTTTTAGGAGCTTATTTCACTTTCGGATTAAGCCGACCTACCAGAGCCGCCATAACCTTGGCCTGGGCTGGGAGATCGCCGGCTCCGCGGTAAAATTTTGATATCAATACTCTGCACGCACGAGTCCAAATATATCCAGTAGCCTAGGACCAACAGACATTACTTTTGTAGTCTTTGTAGTTTTGTACTCTAAAAAATTAGAAGTAGGACTTACTTGATTGTCCATTCAATAAGACAACCTTTTTTAAATTTTCAGGCATTATCGTTTTTGGGGATCTCAGCAGTTTTGGTTGCAGTAGTCGTGTACAACTCAAAATCGCATTTTTTCAATAAAGTTCAGCTCCATTTTTCATCGTCTAGTTCAGTGTTGTGACTTTGAGTATCTATATTTAGCATTATTAAAGAAAGGCCTGCTAAAAAAGGCTAAACAAAGCGAAACAATGCCTCAATAAGGTGGTGTAGGTGTGTCGAATGCTTCCCACCCTTAAGTCGTGATCTCCACAAGTTACAAGAGTTTAGTTTTGAAAGTTTATTCGATCACACAAGTCACAATTCACAAGCTCTCCATAACGCTTTCCACCTGTCTCTTTCAAAGATCATGTGATAAAAAACTACGTACAATTTTTCGGCGCTGTCAAGAATCTCTCACTGATTGGTTCTGGAAATAACATTATAAAGCGTGCTTCACCCGTAGGAAACACATATTCCGGCAGATTCTTACAGCCATCGACTACGCAACACTGATGACAGATGAACAATATCTACAGCTGCAATACCTATTGTAACAGTATTCGATTTAAATAACAATGCACACGTCACCTACAACAATTATTCTACATACATACATTTACATACAGTTTACATGCATTTTATTTTATTGTGTTGTGAGGTAAGAGTACAATAACATGCCCGCGGTTAGCTAAGCTAATCTAGGCAGGTCATGTTTACAGAAAATAGATACAACTAAAAGTAACAAGAGAACTAAAGAAACTAAGATTGACAATAATGACTAGAGACTACTGATAAACTAACGGTATTTATACTAATAATAAATAACAACAGTTATGACAAGAGACTACTGATACACTAAATGATATTAATGATTACATACTAAGTAAGAAGACAATAAATTCAACTTAACTTTTTTTTCTTTCCAGTCAGTTCGCTCCCTGCCTTCTCTTTTTTTCAGGGTCAGAATTTAACATAAGCGACTTAAGTAGGGCAGGGTGGGGTTTGAAGATTGCATTTTACTATAGCGAGATAGTAATCTCACGACTAGCTCCCTCGCATTATGCTGTGTGTACCTGTTGTGATTGGCCGAAAAAGTCTGAGATTAGTTTTTACTGACTGCCGAAAAGCGCTCCATAAAACGCAATAGAACATTTTGCTATTTACAAATTTTCCAAGCTCAAAACATACCATTCATTATTTCACAATCCTTTGACTTTGACATTCAAATCTTAGCAGTATGCAGGATGTTTGTCCCATGAACCTAGTTTAATGGCCTTGTCACAGGGCCCACGAGTCTCCTTTTGCACAGTGGGAGAGCTAGCAATCGGAACGGTTGTTGGTTCGACTTCTATTGAAAGAGCTCGATTTGTTTTTTTTTTAGAGTTTGCCTGTGACACGATGAAAAATACATCTTTCAGGTCTCTGGGGACACAGAGTGCGTCACGAGGACGCACTCTGTCTCACACAGTGAAAAATTTCCATTTAGCAAAACAGTATAAAGCCAGAGATGGTGAGAGTTACTGGGCACGAATGTTTAATTTCGTTATTTTTAGTCAGGACGTTACACAGACGTGACTTCATAGAGGTCGATCAAAGTGAACTGGCAAAGTATTTAAAACGATGGCGTGTCGACCCTTCCATCCTTCAGCTGCCGATGGCAAGAGCAAGGTAATAAAATACTAGACTAACAAAGAAGTAATGTCAAATAAATGTATGGTCAAAGGTGCGGTAAAACGAACGATTCTGGACAGAAAATTCACTACAAAGCTCGAGCACCTTTCTGCGTCTGTCATTATCTCCAGTTTCGAATATCGTATCAATATCACCGCTCCTTGAGAGTGCTTAGATACGTTAATGGCGGGAATCAACGGAATTTTAGCTGTGAGAAATATTTAAAACAAATATTTAAAATTAGTTTTCTCTTTGTCTGATATAAACCTGATTCGCATATGAATCACCGGAGCCAAGTTTTTCTAGCACCTCTTCGGAAACAGAGCTTATATTCGCAACTAATAACAAATAAGCTTACATTCAAGAAAAGAATTTTCTAGACTAGAACTAGATGTTGTTGCTGGACATCTTTTTCAAACAGTGTACATGAAAATATGCTCTGACCATTCTAAGAGAAAATGTTCAGACTTTTCTTTACTGAATCGCTTCAGAGAAAGTTCAGAAAGTTAATGTTTCTGTCGGTTTACGTTTTCGCCGATACCGACAACAGCTGGCAAAAGTAATTGAATAAATTAATTATGAAGAGTTCCCTTTTCCCACAGAAAGCTGGCCACGTTTGTCACCAAGTCTTCACTAAACTTATTCTCTTGTTTGGTAAGAATTATATTATTCACTCTATCAGATGCTTAGGTGTAAAATTCTAACTGTTTTTGTTCATCGGTTGCAAAAGCGTTTAGCTTATTTACACATGCTGATAGATAGCTGGGGCCCTGGGCCCCAGCTATCCCCATTATGCCTTGGTTACATGCTTATGGCGTTAGACCGGCTCTTGGAAGCATTTTTAGTTAAGCTACATGGCAACATTGCAAATAGCTTCCACTAGGAACTTCTTTCAGAGC
>OX453272.1:43666656-43924156 GCA_949710005.1 Ricordea florida
CCCAAGAGTTGCCCTGGTCCACTAGTTTCTTCTTTGACTGTCTTCTCTACGACTTTCAGGTCTGTTCCGTAGTCTACATATTTCACCCCAAAGTGAGCCATCAGTGTTGGAAGACTCCACGCATATTGCGGATAGTCTCGACCCAGAAAGTCAAGAACTTCCTGCCTCGTCCCCAGGCGCCGGTCAGTTTTCAGTTGACGCGGTAAGGCGGGAAAACAGGGGGCGCGGGGGTAGATGGTTAGGGAGCGAGCCGCTTTCTCGTTCGCAACAGTCCCACAACGCCAAGCGATCCGCGAACTATCAATCCCATAACGCAAAGTGCACCGCACGCGACCAGGGAGCGGCGCCTGGGGACGAGGCTGAAGAACTTCTTTACGAGTCAAGTTTTGGAGCACGTATTTCTGTATGTCAGCTTTCAGGTTCTCGTCGTTTTCCCAGCCAGTATTCCGAATTCTACTCATTTTGGACGTGGGACGTTTCTGTTTGGACTTCTCGAGCGATTCCTCTTCGATATGGGTCATCCGGGTCTCAAGCTCGGCTGAAGTCAGCTGATTAAAGCCTTCACGGGCTACGAGAACGATGGGCCACTGCACTATGTGGCTTATCAGGCTTATGAACAATAAATGGTACCCTTTGTGTTTTCCTCTCTCTTGCTCACAATATCTACACTTAAGTTATCATATACTGCAGATATCAAGTACCTTGATGGATCAAGAGCTTCTAATCACCTCTCTTGTATTAAATATGCGTGCAAAGCATCTTGGTCTATGATAACGACAGGCCACGTGGAATAACGTTTGTTTTTTTTTCCTATGTCGATTTCCAATGTTGATTTCCAATGTTGATTTCCAATGTTGATTTTCAATGTTTATTTTAAATGTTGATTTTCGATGTTGATTTTCAATGTTGTTTTTTAATAATTATTTTCAATGTTTTTACTTTTTCTCTTTTTTTTTTGTTCGATTATATTGTTTTTCAAAATATTTTTAGTGCTTAAATTATTTTTCTTATTTTTTTTTACTTTTTAATTAGTCAACAAATATTTTTTACTTTCTATATTAATTCTTATTACAATATTATTTTTTCTCCCTTTTTTCCATTTTGATTGCTTATATTTTTAGTTTCTTTCCATTTTTTATTCCTTTCTCCTCAAAAACTTACATATTTTACTATGATAATGCTGGGCCACCATGTTTAGTGCTTTCGGAGAATCTCGAATCGAAGAACACAGAATTTTCACCGAGGAGAAGGCAACTTATTTCTACCATTGCAATACTTTTAAACTACTCCTAAGAGCCCGGTTCAAGTAGTTAAAGTAAGGTAAGCAACTGAAGATCAGTGATGAACGATCATTCTTGTCCTTGCGAACTTTGGGAATCTTCAGCTGAATATGTGTGTATTGTTGGTTCTGACAGAACCATGAATATAATAACACGTTTTGGTAAGATTGCGGCAAGATTTTCCAATAATAACCCGATACTTTTTTAAGCATACATTCAGAGAACAATAGAATGCTTCGGGAGTAGTACCATTGTTTATTCGAGTTTCTATATTTTTTACTAAGTCTTTCTTTAACCAGGCTAAATTCGTGGGGGTTTTATTGTGAAATGTTTGTTTGGAAAGCGCGTTGCAACATTTGCCATGACTAATAAAAGAGCTAGACCTGAAGCATCTCGTTATAAATTTGATGCCAATAACTGGGGTCTCTTACCTGCTCGAAGCAGAAAACCTCTTGTATGTTTCTCTACTGTTTGACATTGTCAAGCTGTCACGACATTCAATTACCAAATGTGTTCCATCGCATTGTTATTTATATTAAGCGGTGTCTCTCTACAATACAACAACAACAACAGTTTATTTCTACTACTGTAAACTAAAAGAATTTACAAGATTGTATTTATAAATATATAAATTAAACAGTACAGTAATTACAATACAATTCCTGTGGCAATACATCTCCTGTGGGAAGCTTAAGCCAAAATATTGGTTTTGACAGACAATTTGCTCCGATATCTCTAGCGAGAAGGTACTGTGTCGCTTGTGCTAAACTGCTCTTAAGTACTGCCTTAGTAATAACACTGGTTTTCAACATTTCTCGGTTGGCAATGTGTTCAATATATCTTCTTATCTAATGTTCACGTGTACAAACCAATGTGAAGTACGTCTGAAAACCAAATGCGTGACAGCCAAATTTCCAACGTATTTAGTTTGGATACGCGGAGGTTCTCGTTAAATTTGTTCGATAAACAATTTTCAGCCATCTAGCCAACCACAAAAATTTTACAGTGAACAATATTCAATAGCCAAACCACACCGTGTGGTCCCTAATTTGAGGCTGGCTTTCACGAGAGACGGAGTCGGAGTGGAAGTCGTAGTCGGAGTAGTAGGAGCGCTTATGACCCAATGAAATTTGAAAATCGGAGTCGTAACCGGAGTCATAAGCTCGACGGAGTCGGAGTCGGAGTCGCAAAAATCAGAACGGTTCAGGGACGGCTGTTCTCTGGCAGTTTACAAATAAATAAGTAGACCCAGAGGAAATCAAAATCATAATCATAATCTTGAAATCAAATAAAACGTATTGACGTTCGGGTCTGCCTAATGTGCGAGCCAGCGAGCCATGCGAGTCATGCGAGCCAGGATGCGAGCCATGCGACTGGCTAGGGTGCGAGCCATGCGACTGGCTAGGGTGCGAGCCAGGCGAGCCAGGGTGCGAGCCATGCGAGCCATGGTTTTAACGTGAAAAATATTAAATAACGAATATTATTATCCAACTGCAGCGACTACCGTCCAAATAACAGTACAAATATACCTGTAGCGATATTGTACAGTTATTTGTACGGTAGAAAACCTGTTTGCCGTACAGGTCGGCGTGCGCACACAATACTGTCACACTCTCCCTCTTTCACTGATAAATCTATTTTTACTGGATGTTTGGTGTGTAGTATCGCTTTATATTTTCGCTCGTTTGCATTTTGACTGCCCTACAGGCTCGACAAAATACGACACAACTTGTAAAATATAGCGGCGCTTGTCCACCGCTAGCTGGACCGCAAGAGATGAGGAAACGCCGATACTGGGACAAATCATAATTTAAATATATATATATATAAATAAAATCATAATTAAAAAAATATAAATATAAATAAAATCATAATAAAAATGTAAAAAAAAGATTTATTTAAAGTTTTAAATCATGAAATTTATCAAAAGATTTTATCAAGATATTTTAAAAATAAAAATGAATTATTTAATTATGATTTAAGAAGAAGGAATGAAATACTAAATGGAACAAAGAAATATCGATCAATTAAAAGATTATCAATTAAAACCAATTGTAAAAGAATTGAGAGTAAATCGTTGGTACCGTATAGTTAGAGCGGAAAAAATCGAAGCATTACATCAAATGGGTATTATTACACTTGAAGATTTGGAAAATTATCGGCAACGCCTTCTTGATAATATACCACAAACTCCAGAGGTGCTAAATGAAACACCACAAAGTCCAATTTCTAGTACACCACCAGGATCACCACCTCCTTTACCAGGTACACCTCCAGGAACACCACCAGAAACACCACCACCCACACCAAAAATTAAACCTCCACGTCCTCCACCACCTAAACTTTACAAAAAACAAACCCCCATACCTGCTCCAAGAAAAAATATACCAAAACAAGCGCAAACCCCCATACCTGCTCCAAGAAAAAATATACCAAAACAAGTGCAAAGACCAATACCAGCTCCACGAAAAAATATTGTATCTAGTTTTATGAATGAAGCAAAGAGTTTAATGAAAAAAATTAAGGAAGCAAAAACAAAAGACAAAACTTTTAATTGGATAAAAAATCAAATATCGAAAATAGTTGATAAAGTTAAATCTAAAGGAGATGATCTTAAAAATCTTATAAATAATAACAAGCAACCCAAAAGACCTATTCCACCACCAAGAAAAAAGAAAAATAAAAAACAGTCTAAACCTCCCATACCCGCTCCAAGAAAAAATATTACACAACCTCAAACTAAAACATATACTACAGAGGGAGAACCAATTATTCATGAAGAAGAAGATTTTACAATAGAAGAAATTAATACTGCGTTGAATGGATATATTAAAAGTTATAGAATAGATGGTAATAGAGAGGATGATCCTGAAACATATATGAATAAAATAAAACAAAAAGTTATAAATCATATTAATCAACAAAAGAAACCAATAAAGGTAAGATTTATATTAACATGTAGGTTAGTAAAAGATTCTTTACTTTTGAATAAAGATGTTGAAGAACAAGATAGATATTTTCACTCACATACAGAAACAATTACTGAAGGGGATGATGTAAATGAATTATTCGATGATATGAGAAATCACTTGCTAAATGATTATGAAAGATTTTTATCAAACGGTTACAAATTTAAATTTAGTTATATACAATTTTTTGATATATATATTGATCCATTCGAACCTCTTGTTGGTAGTTCATATCTTCCTACACCTGAAGTAATAGCAAATAGAAAGGCAACTACAAATCCTCAAAATTATTTTGATCATAATTGTTTTATGTTGTGTGTAACTATAGCTGCATATCCTCCAAATTGCCATCCTGAGAGAGTAACTAAAGAATTGATAGAAAAATCTAAAAATTTTGATTGGAATGGGATTGGGTTTCCATTTAAAATAAAAGATGTTGATAAGTTTGAAAGACAAAATCCAAAATATAAAATTAACATACATGGATTTGGTAAAGTAGGAGATGAAGTTTGGTGTAAAGAGCAGGTTTATCCCCTACATATAAGTAGAAAAGAAACTGGCATTTTAATTGAAGTACTTTTAATATCTAATGATAGTGGAACAAGCCATTATATTTTGATAAATGATTTTGGGAGACTTGTAACATCTCAAGTTAATAATCACCAACATAAGCGTTTTTATTGTCGTAGATGCTACAACTCATTTGATAAAGAAAAATCATTAAAAGAACATGAAGAATATTGTAAAAAAAATGATGAAGTTAAGATAATTATGCCTATAAATGAAGATAAAAGTCCAAAACATATTAATTTCACTAATTATCAAAGACAAATGAAAGTGCTATTTATTATAGGTGTTGACTTTGAAAGTTTTTTAGTACCAATTCCTCATACTTATCCAGATGATAAAAGTAAAAGTTACACTATTAAATATGAAAAGCATATTCCCTCAGGTTATAGCCGTTTTATAAAATGTTCTGATGATGAAATATTAGATGGTGTAGAACTTGATGAAGAAATATTCATAAATAAAGTAATGAATTATACCGCTAAATCTGAAGGTGAAGATGTTGGTAAAATTTTTATTAAAGATATTATAAATGTTATGAAAGTTATTTATAAAAATATTATTAATCCTAAAGTTTATAAAAACAAAAATAAGACGTTGAAAGATATGAGTGAAAATGATAAAAAAGATTATAATAATGCTACTCATTGCCATATATGTAAGGATGAATTAGATGGAGATAAGGTAATGGATCACTGTCATCTTACAGGAAAATATAGAGGTGCAGCACATAATAGTTGTAACTTAAAATATGAAGTCCCGAAATTTATACTAGTTATTATTCACAATTTATCCGGATATGATTCATATCTTTTTATTAAAAATCTTGCTGAAATAGATGGTGATGATGATTTTAAAATAAATTGTATACCCATTAATGAACAAAAATATATCACTTTTTCAAAAAATATTGTAGTTAATGAATTCTATAGTAAAAAGGATAAAAAGATGGTTAAGATGAAACGTGAACTTAGATTTATTGATTCCGCTAAATTTATGCAAACCAGCCTTAGCAGTTTAGTTGACAATCTTACAAAATGTGGAAATTGTGAAACGTGTAAACCTGGAGATTGTTTGAAGAGATATGAAAAAGATGGAGAAATTATTCAATATAATGGTATTGGTAGATGTGGAAAATGTGAGACTTGTATGCTAGTTGGAAAAAGATGTCTTTATCCTAAAGATGATAAATTAATAGAAACAAAAAAGGAATTCGGTGATAAAACATATTTAATGTTGAGGAAAGGTGTTTATCCATATAGGTATGTTACTGGTATTAATAAACTTGATGAAACTGAACTTCCACCAATAGAAGAGTTTTATTCAAAATTAAATGATGAAAATATATCACAAGATGATTATGTACATGCACAAAATGTTTGTAAAACTTTTAATATTAAATCAATGAGAGAATATCATGATCTATAGAATAAGTCAGATACTTTACTTTTAATAGATGTGTTTGAGAATTTTAGAGATAATTGTATTAAGAATTATGGTTTGGATCCTGCTCAATATCTTACAGCTCCCGGACTAGCTTTGGATGCTGCATTAAAGATTACAAATGTTAGATTAGAGTTGTTATCTGATCCTGATATGTTACTTATGTTTGAGAAAGTGATTCGAGGGGGTGTAGCACAAATATCAAATAAATATGCAAAAGCAAATAACCCATACATGGGAGAACTATATGATCCTAACAAGAAAACAAGTTATATTATAGATGCAGATGCAAATAACTTATATGGAGGAGGGATGAGTGAACCACTTCCAACTGGTGGTTTTAAAATGGTGAAAGAAGATGAGATTGATTTTATAAATTGGAGAGAAACACCAGGTATATATGAGGTTGATTTGGAATATCCCGAACATCTTCATGATTTACATAATGATTATCCTCTAGCTCCAGAGAGAATGAAAGTTAATAAGGTGGAAAAATTAATACCAAACCTGAATAATAAGGAAAAGTATGTAGTTCATTATAGAACATTGAAACTTTATGAAAATTTAGGATTAAAAATAACAAAGGTTCATAGAGGTATTATATTTGAAGAGTCAGCATGATTAAAACCTTATATCAATTTGAATACTAAATTAAGATCTCAAGCAACTAATGATTTTGAAAAAGATTTATACAAGTTAATGAATAACTCTGTCTTTGGTAAAACAATGGAAAATATTAGAAAACATGTTGATGTGAGATTAGTTACAAATCGGATAGCAGCAAAAAAATTAATATCAAGACCCAACTATCTATATCGCACTATCTTTTCTGAAAATCTTGTTGCTATTCATATGAAGAAAATTGAATTAGTATTTAATAAACCTGTTTATTTGGGTGCATGTATTCTTGATGAGGCTAAAAGGATAATGTATAATTTTTATTATAATTATGTTAAAGTAAAATGGGGAGAAAATGTTGAATTACTTATGACTGACACCGATAGTCTTGTATGTAATATAAAAACACAAGATTTCTACAAAGATATAAGTGCTGATGTTAAAGAATGGGTTGATACTAGTAATTATCCAAAAGATCATCCTTCAGGAATTAAGGCTGGTATTAATAAGAAAGTATTGTGTATGTTCAAAGATGAGTTTGGTGGTGATATAATAATTGAATTTGTTGGTCTACGCGCAAAGTTATACTCTATATTAACGATTAAAGATATAGAAATAAAAAGGTGTAAAGGAATTAAGAAATCAGTTGTAAAGAATGATATAACTCATAATGATTTTAAAGATTGTCTATTCACTGGAAAACCTCAAATGAGATCTTTTAATAGAATTGGAAACATAGGGCTTGATCTTTTTGGTTTATCAGTTAATAAAGTTGCATTATCTGCTGATGATGATAAAATACTAATTAAAGAAGATAAAATACATACTTGGGCTATTGGACATTATCGTTCCAAAACAGAATCTGGTGGAAGTTCTGTATCATAAGGAATAACCTGTAATTCTTCCCTAACAAAACCTCGCCTTGGTCCATCAATTAAATAATATAAAACAGGCTGATTAGATGAAATCACACTCCTAGAAATATCATAAACCTGAATACTGAATATGGGATCAGTTGCGCGTCTTTTTTCACCACCCTCAAGTTCACCAGGAGAAAGTAAGTATCTAACTTTAACACCAGGAGGCAATCTAACTTCATCAAGACCTACCCTACGTTGGTACATTTTTGGTTGAATATCTAACTCCTTCATTTTTATAGCATAATCAGGTTCTTTACCAGTTATTTTCGTTGTTGTATTATTCAAAGTTTTCAAAATATATGGTAATCGTTTTACCCATACTCTGGATCGAACATCACCGATCATTTCTTGTGCATATTGATGACTAAATAATCTTTCACCTAATATTCTGTTTGCGTTTTCTACAAATGCTTGTGCTCTATGATTTCCAGCTTCACTTCTCTGTATTTTCACATTATGGTAATTCATAAGTTTTGTAACATCACCCATAAATTCTCTTCCAGGATCAACCATTAATGTTTTAGGATATTTTAATTTTCTGGAATATATTTTTGTAAAAGCATTTGAAATTTCATGAGATTCTTTTGTGGTTAATGGTTCGGCATCTTTGTATCTCGAGGCAACATCAACCACAACTAATGCGTATTTATATGTTTTTCTTCCTACTCTATCATGTGGTAAAAATAATAAATCTGCTTGGTGAATCTGATTTGGTTTATCCACAGTCCAGTGTGGTCTAGGTATATATTTTGGAGGTGGAAGATATACATCTCAAGTTGTAACATTCAAATTTGGAAAACAGAGTAAAAAATGGTTAAACGCTCCTGATATGAATTATTGGCCTCAACAACTTAACTTTGCAGTTTGGTGTGCAACATCTGGTTGTGGTATAAGTCCTTTTGAAAGTCTAAATTACCCTAAAGTAGTGAACAGCTTTATAAAGTTTCACATATATTTCACAATAAGACGAATATTGTATGAATTAAGCCTTCCTTTACCTGATGAGCAACCCTTTGTAATAAATAATAATCCATATAGTAAAGTTGCATATCAACGTTTGTGTGCAGAATTTAACATATCGAAAAACTCAGATTTTAGATGGAAAGGTGGTAGAAACGGTGGATTGGGAGATATATTCCTTGATTATGGTTCTGGATTTCATGGAAAAGGTGGTGGATATCAAAATGTACATATTGTAAGGAATTATGATCATGAAGCAGATCAATGGCCTGGTGAAGGTGGTAAATTTGCTGATGAAGGTGGTAAGAAAGAAAAAGGTAATTTAATTTCATTTATCCGTAATGATGACTTTGCTGATTTCAAATATGCTTGGTTTATCCCAACAAGTGGGCATGGACTCACTAAAGCTGGACTTGGTAGATTGAATCGATCTGCGGAAGCTTTTGTTTACTGTATATTGGGATCGCAAGTTAACACTAGAAATTCGATTTACGGTAATGGTGGTGGAGCGATAGAGACACAACAAGAATTCTTGGCTTTATTTGAAAGTAGTGTGATTGAGAATGATATTTCCAGCTCTATCCAAAGATATCAATTAGCTGTACAGGAAGCGAAATTACGGCTTGATTTAGCCATTGCTCCTGGTGTATGGTTGATGCCAAGTAATATGATAATCAACACTGAAAGCGTGACTGGTTTTAATAACAAACTTATGAAAGCGAGTAATGATATGAATTTTGGAGTAAATAATTCCCTAAACACTGAATCAAAACAGGTTGGAATAAGTCATAACTTAGGATCTTCAAAGGTAAAGCCGATCGAAGATCGGGACCGGCAAAGCCGAAAGTTACCTCATATAGCTGATACAAATCCAATCCCTTTACTAACCGAAGCGAAACCAAAACCAAAACCCACAACCACACAACATGAAGATAATATATTAGCTTTTATAATTGTCTCTAGTGTATTTGCGTGGTATCTATTTCGATAGTTCATAGAAATTTAAAGATTAATATGGAGTAATCAAACAAAAATGTTAAGCATCACCATGTACGAGTCTGAAACTAGGATTTATTTAGATCCTCCACTTAAAAATCTTCGAGAGATACAGCTACTAGATTGTAATATACAAACTAAAAGATTGATTAATTTCAAGGAACAACAGATATTGTTTAATGTTGAGAATCAACCACTAATAATAATACAACCTGGTACATATTCATTGCGTGATATTCAATCGATATTTCTTAATGATACCGATAGGTCAAAGATAACAATAATTGAGACAGACACTGTTGACTATCTTTATTCCAATAAGAACTTCAAAATAAAACTCACGAGAGGACTACAAGTTGGTTTAGGTATACCTGAAGTTATAAATCCTGGTAAATTATACCCCATAAATATACAGATTAGGGAACCGTTGAGACTTATGTGTAGTATAGTGGATAATAAGTCGTCATATATGAATAACACTAAATATGGAGAATTTGTGAAACTCTCACCATCAAACCTACTTGCAAACATACCCTCAAAGGATTATCCAACAATTCCAGTTCGAAAATATGAGAACCTCATAAACCACTTTGATTTAATCATCTTTGACAATGAATGGAAAAAACTTGATCTTAAGGGTTCTCCCATAACTTTTAGTTTAAGATTTAGATAATTTTTTTTGTTATGTAACACAGATAAGCGTTATATAACTTAATCAGAATTTACATATATGGTAACATTAAATGAACTAACAATAAAATTATTAATATTATAATCGGTAATATCACCACCATAATAATTCATTTCATTAATAAAATCTAATAAATCTCTAGCAAAATCATCATTTAATATATCATCTAAATCAAATTTTTTTATATTATCAGAAAAATCAAAAATCTCTTCTTTCCCATTCTTATCATTATACAAAATTTCAAAATAAATCACTTCATTTTCTTTATCAATAAGACCAATATTTTTTGATATAGTGCTTGTCAAATCTCTCTTTATTGTCTTCATAAAATGATTAAAACAAAGTCTTTTTTCATTAAGATATTTCAACTCAATAATTCCATTTTCATCCATTTTGTTATTTCATATTTTATATCTTTAAATTATGATTTAATTTTTAATATTCTACATTCTTTACAACTAGCCTTTTGTTTACCATGTTCACATATTTGTGATCCACCACATTCTTTACATTGTTGTTTTTGATTATTATGTATACATATTTGTGATCCACCACATTCTTTACAACGATACTTACTTTTATTATGTTTACAATTATACGTTCCTTTACACTCTTTACATTGATACTTATTTTTATCATGTTCACATATATAAGATCCATCACATTCTTTACAGTAATATTTACACTTTCCATGAATACAAATATATTTATCATTAATAATAAATTTTGTTATTATCTTAATACTCTCTTCATCTGTAAATTTTTCCAATTCTTTGATTAAATTTTCTTTATTCATTAAATAATATTTTTTAATTTTCAACTCTTTAGAAATTTTTTTCAATTGTGTTAAATATAATCCTTGTAAATTTTCCATTTAGTATTTCATTCCTTCTTCTTAAATCATAATTAAATAATTCATTTTTATTTTTAAAATATCTTGATAAAATCTTTTGATAAATTTCATGATTTAAAACTTTAAATAAATCTTTTTTTTTACATTTTTATTATGATTTTATTTATATTTATATTTTTTTAATTATGATTTTATTTATATATATATATATTTAAATTATGATTTGTCCCAGTATCGGCGTTTCCTCATCTCTCCGCACAAAGATCCACGGATAAACACAACGTATATCGCTCCAAACGTCTTTAGGAACGCCTTCTTTATTATTGTATCATATCGTGAAACTAAAACAATTGATTTACGAAATTAGGGGCAAGCAAATAGCTGAGATATATTCCAGGTAAATCAGATTTACATTATTGCCGGATCTGGCGAACCTTTCCTTCTTTCGTTATGACTAACAGACAATTGAAGTGTAATTTCTTTCCTTCCGAGCGCGGATGCTTGCAAAACTGATCAAAGGGCATTTTTCGCAACATGTGTTCTGTATGGAAACGTGATACAACTTAAGAGCGCGTGACGAGCCACCTAGTGTGACTTTAGAGTTAAA
This sequence comes from Ricordea florida, assembly GCA_949710005.1. Lineage (NCBI taxonomy): Eukaryota > Metazoa > Cnidaria > Anthozoa > Corallimorpharia > Ricordeidae > Ricordea > Ricordea florida. The sequence goes on from OX453272.1 coordinate 43,678,561, forward strand.
ACAAATCAAAACAAGGGAAACAGATACGTGCTATAAGAGCACTTACAAAAAAAAACCTTGATACTACACCAAAACATCTTATATGATCATGAATAACGCTGTATAAAAAAATAACGAGTTACATGAGTTACATGTAGCGACGGTTTTAATTTCATAGATGAGTCTAAAAAGTGAATATATTTAAGTGCGTGACTGTATTTTTTTCGTGTTATTTATTTATTTATAAAGTTTTTTTTTAAGAATATTATTTTTTGAAAGAGGGGCAAATTGCGAAGAAACCTAAGTAAAATGACTAATCCATTGGCATAGTCAAGGTTCAGATGCTGACATCAATACTGTATAGATTAGATAACACTATCAAAGTCACGCATTCTTTGTAGCCTTTAGAACACGGTGGAGACAGAGACGTTCTTTGCACCCTGGCTCGCATGGCTCGCACCCTGGCTCGCACGCTGGCTCGCATGACTCGCATGGCTCGCACCCTGGCTCGCATGACTCGCATCGCATATTAGTTGTGTACAGTATTCTAATATTTGGCAACAATTGTAAACGATTATTTTTTGATTTCCATCCATTCAAGACTTGTACATACTGCAATTCGTGATAATAAAATGGCCTGTAGATACATTGTTACATTGTTATTGTCTTTTAGCAGCTTACTTCATATTTTGTGAGGCTATTAAAACTGAATAAAAAAATTACCCGCGACATTTACCCGCGACCCGCGACATTTACCCGCGACCCGCGACCCGCGAAAATTAGATACTCCCCATTAGTCGAGGGCGGTGAGTCGTGAAATCCATTTAGCTATCCACGAATTCAGCGGAATAGAAATGCGTCGTTTAGATTTTAGCTTGTACTAGCAAAGCAGCGAATACAGGATTTAGTTTTTACGAGAACGCCAGGAATGTTCTAAAGGTTATGGCTCTTTGGAAACTTATTTAGTTCTAGAAATGTGAATGTATGAATTTTCATATATTTGAACTGCGGAAGAAGGATTTTAAGAAGTGAAATGAATTGTCGCAGTTGTGCACGCACCTTAAGCAGTTGCGAAGATAGGGCGTGAAAACAATTCAGGCTTGAACAGGATTGGAACCCATGATGTCAATTCTCTCTGTGGCTATGTTTACACTGTAAACCGCTGTACCGATACAGAGTGGATTCGCTTCACCCTTAAATACATCAGGGATCCCTGCCCTTGTAAAAATTTCATCGAGCTTTGGAATAACGGATCTGGCTAAAGTGGATGTGACTATTTCCACTTCTGGAAAACGGCTGTATTCGTCGATAACGGCATTGTCCTTGTTCAGGCGCACGTCGAGTTGCTGGAGCCATTTCAGTACGCCGCGGAGATTCTCGTCAAGCTCCGTCTGAGTTTTCCCGAAAACGATGATATCGTCGGAGATGCTCCTACACCCTGGCAGGCCTGTAAGTATTTCTTCGATTACGTTCTGGAAGATCTCAGATGCTGCATTTATTCCAAACATCAGACGTTTGTATCTCCGAAGGCCTACGTGTGTGCTGAATGTGGTGATGTGACGACTCTCCGGTGCCAGCTCGAGTTGGTAGTATCAAGAGAAGAGGTGTAACTTTGTGAATATTGTCGCTCTGTTGAGCTGTGCAACTAAATCGTCGATCGTCGGCGTCAGGTTCTCTTCTCGCTTCACAGCTTTGTTCGCCTCTCTCATGTCTACGCATATCCTTACTTGGCCAGAGCTCTTGGGGACTACGACGATGGGGCTTACCCAGGGGGTTGAACCTGTCACTGGCTCGATGATGTCCAGTTCTTCTAATCCCTTCAACTCCTTTTCGACGTCTTTTCTGACATGGAAAGGGACTCTGCGGTGCGGTTGCTGCTTGGGTTTGACGTCAGGATGTATGTGAATCTTGATTACTTTCCCCTTTACTTTGCCGATTCCTCCAAAAAGGCTTTCGAACTCTCCGTTCGCGAGGAGCTGAGAACTGCAATCGTTACCAAAAATGTTGGACCGACAGGCGCTTTTTCTCGTTCACAACAAACGACAATCACTACATCTAACTTCTCCCCCTCCCCCTCCCCCTCCCCTCTCAATGTTGGGTTTTTATCACCAAGGTACTGCGTCTGATAATCCGTTTAATGTAATACCAACATTGCTTGAGGGTGCGAGGGAGGGGAGGGGGACGCAAGATTTCGCATAATCCCAACATCAATTATGTAAGAAAACAAGGAATTCGGACAATCGGCCCAAGGCCTTTTGGCAAAGATTGTAGTCTTGGCAGTTTTGACTTGGTGCATGATCTTGAGGAAACCTAGCTGTTTAGCAGTGTTATAACCCAGGAGGTTTCCTGAAGCACCTTTGACGATGTGCAAGGTAGTTTGAATGCTGTTGGCGTTCGCGGAAATTTCCGCCTGGATGGGTCCCAGTACAGGTAATGGTGTAAGTGACGTCCTTGTTTAATTGTCTGAGGATGTTCTCATCGATGAGATCGACTGATGCTCCGAAGTCGATCATCATGTTCACTTGCTTTCCGTCTATCGTGACGTTGCACATAGGTTGTGTCTTGGCCTATTCGTCTTCCTCATCAGTGTCTTGAGGAGTGACATGTCTTACTGACTTAGGTGGATTTGTTCTGCAAACGCTGGTAAAATGGTTTAGTTTGCCACATGATCTGCACTTTTTGTTTGTTTCTGTTTCTTTGTGAGGGTATGTCCCACCTCAGCTGCGTGATTCTTGGCGATTTTGCGGGCGGCGCTCCCAGGTTTCATGAGACCGGTTAAGTTGAGGTTCTCCCACAGAGCTTTACGCCAAAGGGAGTTTTCGGTTGTGTTGGCGTTCCCTTTCTATGTGGTTTTACCGCGTTCACAGTTTGATCCTGATTTTCAAACTCATTTGCTTGTATTTCGCTCAATTCCAGGGCTCTCCCAGGTTTCATGAGACCGGTTAAGTCGAGGTTCTCCCACAGAGCTTTACGCCGAAGGGAGTTTGCCTGGCAGTTCAGGATGATTTGGTCTTTGATTTCGATTGATTTCTTTGTCTGGATTTGCGAAATCATGGGTCTTTGCTAGGCTTCTCAAACTTGTGTGGAAGCTGTCTGAATCTTTAGTATGTGTAATCGCATGGGCCCGAGGGCAATAGGCCCTTTGCAGGATCTAGTCACATGCCTGGATACCACTTAGCAACGCCATGCTGGGACGCAAGCGTTCCAGCGCCATTTGTAAAACAAAGGCTGAACACTGAGGTTGTTGCGTGCGATCAAGCGAGACAAGTACCTTTCGAAAAGATTCCCATTACTACGATAGCGAATAATTTTTCTCTTACACAAGTTGGCTTTGACCTCTTGTGCTTTTTAACTGGATTCACCGGCAAATAAGCGACAATTTTTCTTCGATTCCTGCAGCAAGTCGGCGAGTGAACACGTGTCGACATGGCGAACTCTGAAGGTAGGGAATAACCTATAACTTTTTGTTATGAATTTTTACTTTCCTCTTTTCGCCACTTAACTTTCTTACTGTCTTTGGAGGCCTTCCAGAAAAGGTTATTGTAGCGTCGTTGAAAGTATTTGGTGGCCGCATCTGGTGGCAAAAATTGATTACAGTAACAGTGATTTCTGTTTCATACTTGACACTTTCAAGTAAAACAACACATCCCTCGATAACGATTTCTTTGTGAAGATTCGAAAATAATAACTGTTCCTTGCACATGTACAGCTGGTGAAGGAACATCGAATATTCTGTTGGATCCGTGTGATGGCTCTCAGTCTCCAGTTCCCAAGAAGAAATCGAAAGGGGGAAGCTATCATTGCTGTGTGCCAAATTGTACTGGAGACTCACGGTATGACAGCTCTTTATCGTTTCATCGAATACCGAGCAGACCCAGTGATGACACTTTAAGAAAACTGTGGCTGGTCAAAATTAGGAGAGACATTGGACCATTTTTCAAGGTACAACTATAACCAATATATATGTTTACCTCATGTTGCTGTGGTTCTTGTTTATTGCTGACATGGCCTTCTATTTTAATGTGAATGAGCTTTTCATCCGAAGCCAACCGTTTACATGTTTGCTGGCTGTCTTTGTACATTTTTTTCGCGTTAGCAGTAAAGTCATTATACATTATTAAAGCGCATTGCAATACATGGCCCAAAGTATATGCTCCAACTTTTTTTTCTTACTTTATTTCCATATTTCTGGGTTACAGATTACTAACAAGACCAGAGTGTGCTCTAAACACTTCCTTCCTGAAGACTATAAGCCATCTGACAATTCTGGACGCCGCCTATTAAAGGAAGGCACTGTTCCAACAATTTTTGACTGGACACTACCACCAAAGTCAAGAAGAAAACTTGTTCGTGTTGTTGACAGGTATGTTGCTTACTTACCTCTCATATACCCTGGGCATCATAAGACATTTCATAACAATGAATTTCAGTGTAAGATTACATTCTCAATTCAACACATGACAGTCACCTCTCTCTAAAAAAACATAATCCTTTTCTTTTTGGTCCTTGTACATGTAGTGGCACTCAAACCGATGAGAGTGAGACTGATGAAGGAGTTGGAATTCCTGGTGAGTGCAGAACAGCTATTATAGAACCAGAACTGTCAGAACTTGAGGCAACCAGATCTCAGCTCTCGGTTGTTCAAGCAGAACTGGAGGAACTGAGAAGGATATCTACCACTGCTGCCAGGGAAGCTGATTCAGCCATTCTTCAGGCTCAGCAAGAACTCAAGAGACAAAAGGAGCTTGCTGCACAGGAGCTTGCACTGAGCAGATTTGGACTAGAGAGGTTCTCCACCAATGATGATCTCATTAAGTTTTATACAGGATTTTGTTCCTACAAACACCTAACTATGTTTTACAATTTTGCCAAGCCTACTGCTGAAAAAATGACATACTGTTATGCTTCTGGTGTCTTAGATAGTCGCCCTAATTCCCGGGTAATGTTATTGATAGATGAATTATTTATGTTCTTGGTTAGAGTGAAATTAGGCCTCTTTGAGCAAGATCTTGCACAACGTTTCCATATCCATATTTCATCAGTGAGCAGGAAAATTACTACTTGGGCCAATTATATGTATTTTCTTTTGGGTTCTCAGTCTATTTGGCCTTCTAGGGATGACGTAAATGCAAACATGCCTGAGGAGTTCAAGGAACTCTATCCAACAACAAGAGTTATTCTAGACTGCACTGAGATTTTTGTGGAAACACCATCATCTCTTCTCTTACAGTCTCAGCTGTACTCGTCTTATAAAAGCAAAACCACCCTTAAAGGTTTAATAGGAATTGCACCACATGGTGCAATTACATTCATTTCTTCTTTATTTACAGGTGCCATATCAGATAAAGAAATAACTAGATGTTCTGGTATAATAGATCTCTTAGAACCTAATGACTCAGTTATGGCAGACAAGGGTTTTGACATTGAAGGGATGTTAAGGGAAAGGGGGGTGGGACTTAATCTCCCTCCTTTTTTGCAAAGCAGGGACCAGTTTACGGCTAAACAAGTGCATGAAACTAAAACTATTGCCAAGCTTAGGATCCATGTAGAAAGAGCAATTAGAAGGATAAAAGAGTTCCACATTTTTGATTCACCAGTGCCCCTGTCGATGGTTGGCACTGTCAACCAAATATACACTGTTGTCTGTTTACTAACAAATTTTCAGGGACCCCTGATTCTGAAGGGTGGCGGTTCTATTGACAATGATTAGTTCTAAAAAACAAGTAATATTTATTTATTAGTCTACAACAATGGCTTACCACGATTATGTAAGAGGATCATAATATCGAAGAAGTGTTCACAGATGATATGTATAATAAAACATTATAATTATCTTACACAAAACAGTGATTGAACCTACTAGTTACATGTGGGCAACTTAAAACATAACAACTCTCACTGGTGGGAAGAGGGGAGTAGAACAAAATGATATTAAGTATAATTTTCTCCTTTACGTACTTAAAAAATAATTACTAAGATTACTGTTGACAATTAGTTTAAGAAATAATTGAAGAAAAATGTGTCCACCTTATCCTTACTAGCTTGAAAGAAGTCTTTATCAAAGTAAATTCTTTGGCAAAAAAAATCTGTATCAGTCATGTAGGAAAAAAAATCACACCAATCAAGACCAGTCAGACCAAGCTGACATTGAACCTGTGAGTAGTATTCATGATTTTCCTTCAATTTCCTCTCCTGGGAAAAATTCTTTCATTGTACGTTCGCATGAATATGTGTTGACTTTTCCTGTAAAACAGCTTTCATAAGTCATCATGAAATGAGTGCAAAAACCCGTGTTTTGAAGTGCTGCTGTTTGTTGTTTGACTGAACTGAGTTTTGAGAAAGTTCAGCGCTATTAAATCGTGAGTCATGATTGGCTTATGATGACTTTAGAGAGAAGACATGACTTGATCACGGTACTAAAAGCATGCTTTTTACCTCAAAGACTCCACTCTACTAAAAGTTATTTTATAAAAGCAATAGATCACACTTTCTATGGGTTTACCGGCGTGATAACCCACTTGGTATGTTGGGAGAACACTCGAAAAGCTTGTAAATCACTCGCCTTCGGCTCGTGATTTACAAGCTCTTCTCGTGTTCTCCCAACATCCCGCGTGGGTTATCACGCCGGTAAACCCATAGAAAGTGTGATCTATTGCTTAAATCAACAGTGAACAGCAAAAAGACTCAAAATGTATTTATGTGAACATTACACCTTAATCGGAGTCAGATTCTGGGAGAAAAATTCTTTTGTAACCTCGCTTGCTCTGGCTGAGACTTGCTTGGGAAGAATGATTCCCAGCTATGTTGAGAGTGACACTGCAATGGCTGAAAGTGTAGATTTGACTCGAAGCTGAGTCGGGCTGTGTTTGCACTGAGGACAGTGGTTGAAGTACTTGTCTTGTCGTGGCATTATTTGTGAGATTGTCGATGATGTTGGACATCACTCTTTGCTCGTTTTCATCACCGGAGTCGTAGTCATTCAAACCTTGCTCGGAACTGTGACCAGTAATGTTTTTAATCTTGCATTTCGGAATGCCGGAGCTCTTCAATTTCTTGACAACCGTTTTTCTGGCGCTGTGGTTAGTAAGCTTCTTGTCTGGGCAGGTAATATAAGTTTCAGAGGTGAGTTTTCAGCTCTGCGAAAAATTGGGTGAGCGCTTCGTTCAGCTGTGACACTTCGTAGCTCTCAATTTCAATAGACAGTACTTAGTTTTGTGTTTTTGTTCTCGCTACCGTGCTTTAGTTCCTTAATTAAGGTTCCGTCGGCTTCCACGAAACGGGAAGCCGTTGTTGCAAAAAAAATTCATCAGCAATAACGCTTCGTTGCCAAGCAACTTATGACCAATCAGCAGCAAGTAATCATGCCCTCTTGATTACCTAAAGTGCCCTCTTGATTAAGAAAAAATGCCCTCTGTCTAAGCCAATCAGCGTTCAGTAATTTTGCCCTGCATGTGATAAGTTGGGATAATTGCCTTTAGAAACTAATATGGCAATGGCGGTCAGGTGAGTTGCAGTGCAATAAAATAAGGATGCTATGACTGCTGACAGTGCAGATAACAATACTAGTATGGTGCTACGGTGTTGGTTGAGTGTTGTTTTTACATGAGTGTGAATGTCCGTGTCCGAGAGCCGCCCGAAAACGTACGGAAATGTGCTCTTAGCTAGACTTTGAGGAAACCCTTAATCGCGCCCACGTTCCACTGAACCGCGGCGATGGTGGTTGACGTTCCATTGAACTTTGGAAGCAACACCATTTATCACGGGTATTACAGGAGCTTCACATCCTTGCCAAATCACCCCAACCAAAAACACTAGACAGAAGAGTCGAAACGTCGGGTCATTTATTATTTTAAACCGGCCTGTCATCGAACTATGCCTCATATGAATTTTTTTATTTAACTGGTCTTTTTTCTCACTCCTGGCCTGGTAGTGATCAGTAACCAATTTCTCTTTGCGATAGAAATACAAAGCATCGAATTTAGGTAATGAAAATGCAAGAGAATGATCACCAACGATGACTGTGTCGCTGTTGTACTAGATTCTCCCAACTGCTAAGATATGAATTGTTCAGGGACCATTAAGGAGCATTTGATCAACTGATCGTACGTTTACGCTTTTTTTAATACTTAGATGGCCTCCAAGTTTGACAAGGATCTAGCGAAAGATATCGCAGATTGGATCCAGCGAGTTACAGGGGTCTCGATACCAAGCCACGATGCTAATGCGTTTGGAGACGCGTTAAGAGACGGACAAACGCTCTGCAAGTAAGGCGGTAATTGGGATGGTGATACCAGCCAAGGGGGAGGGGGGGTTGAAATCTCTTATATTTGCTATATAGGTATGTGCCGCCCAATAAGGTATGGTTTTTGAGGTGCTCTGAGGTGCTCATAGGGTCTACTTTTTGCTATTGTTGGTATTGTTAGAGTCATTAAATTGCGGTATGCACCTCAAGGCGCAAAGCGAAAAAGATATGGTCTATTAAAACTGTCTACTTAACGCCTGAATACACCTTAACAAAGGAATTTTAAAAAGGGTATCAATGCAAAGGATATCAACCTTGACGGCACACACCCATCCTAAATTGTCGGGAGTACCCCCCCCCCCCTGCGGAGTACGAGATCCTATGGTCAATCGTGATCGCTCAAGGTAGCATTGCAAAACCTAAGTAATCGCGGAATTACTTTCGACGGCACATTGGGTTGCATTCCTTTGGTGTGAATGATCCGAATCTAGCTGGACTTCTGATCCGAGATGGATCAGAAATTTTGATGTGCCATGGATCATGGCGCATCAAAAGAACCGATTAATCCTTGTCCAGGATTGACTTATCAGTGATCCGTGTGATCTCGGTTCACAAGTACAAATGCGGATCATACCGAAGGAACGCACTTTGAGAAACCGCTTGAAATGTTTTAAATTGTTGCAAATTCATAGATGGCTTCCCTACATCAATCTTCAAGTGCTTTATATTACATTGGCGCAGAAGGGTCATTGCTGAAAAAAAGCTGCTGCAAATTTAAACTTTTCTGCAGATTTAAAAAACGTTGCTGCAAATATATAACGACAATCGCTTTGAAGAGTCATTCGTCGCGAAGGAAAATTTTAAATTTTACTGCAATTTGAAATATTAAATGGTGAAATGTGACAAGTGACTCTACATTTACCGAGTGATATGGCAATTATTTTGTGACAAGAGAAAATGAGGTAAGAGAACGCATCTTCCATACTGGGTTCTCTTACAATGATAAGAGGACAGAATCTATTCTTAGATCCGGAAACTATTTTAACTGACCAATGGGCTGATGTCCTTCTCGTCACGTGGTTGTAGTTTCAATAGATTCTGTCCCCCTATCATATCAGATGGAGTTATGTTCTCGTTCCTCATTTTATCTTGTTTGTTATGATAAAATTCTGTGAATGCTGAGCTTACATATAATTTCTTGTGGTTGCTTTTTTCAAACAAGTTTGGCAAATAAAATTAAACCAGGAGCCATTAAGAAGATCAACAAAATGAAGACCCCATTCATGCAGGTAAGAGTTCACGAGTACTTTAAAGCGAGTAGCCTGTGCCAGGCTCTCGGTTCGTGGGCACAATCGAAACAGCGGGCGAGCGAGGTCAAGCGAAAATCGGCGAGAGTCTGGGAAGAAAAAAATAGTTCTTACCAGACTCCCATCGATTTGTGCTCTCGCTCTCCCGCTTTTCGATCGTACCCACGATCCGGGAGCCTGGCACAGACTATAAAGCGAGTGGTTCAAGGTTCAGTACTTCAACATTTGTTCAGTAACAAAGATTAACCTGTGTTGAACGATTTTGTGGTTTGTTGAACTGATGTTTCTGCTCAGTTTTGAATGACACATTCAATTTTTGTTGAGCAACAAGCGCGGAACACTGTCTTTTTTTTCAGTATTGGCGCCAAAATTAAAAATGGCGGACGGAAGTAGGTTACTATCGCTGTGCAAGTGGTGTCGCTGTGCTCTTGAAACGCAGGCAGAGGAAACGTAAAAATCGTAAGACTTGGACTTGAGAATGACTAAACTTCATTGGGGACATATTACACTCTGGTGGCGGAACTCAGAAACCTCGACGTCTCCTGAGTCACAGGGATTTTCTTCGTATGGATATTGAGGGTCTCCCAGGGGTTTTGGGGAACAAGGGAACATTGGCAAAATATCGAAGGGAACAAGGGAACATTAGCCAATTTTTGGGAACAGGGAACAAAATTTTTTCATTTTTTGGGAGAAAATTGATGGGGGGGGGGGAGTAGCTGGTAAGCGGATTTGATAAAAGGGGAACAATTTACGAAAATGTGTGGAAACATGGGAACATAGGGCAATTTTGGAAGGGAACAAGGGAACAAGGACCCCCCCTGGGAGACCCTCGATATTACATCCTTTGAGGAGCTAATTGCTTGCTATAGCTTTATCTCTTACGTCTCGGTTCTTGTAGTCTTTCATTCGAATGTCATACAGTGTAGGACATATTTCATATAGACTGATGAGCCAGCTCTCTTGTTGACTCCGCCGTCCATTCCAAGCGTTTCTGTGGCCATTTTTAAACATTCAGGAAAGCACGTAACACAAAACAAAAAAGCGATTGGTTGTTGTCATTCAACAAGCGACAACGAGTTGAACGGAGTAGAGCCGTCTCTATCATTGATATTATAGAGCCGTTTTTTACTGTGCTGACTGTCTTTTTAGAGGGTCTCAATAAGGTGGTGGCTTTTTTACGACTAACGGCTAATTTATTTATTTATTTGCTTTATGGTTAAAAGTAAACTTAAAAATAAACAGCCATTTTTCTTAAGATTAATAACTAATTTTCATTGGAAAATTTATTTTTTTGGCTAGAATTTTGTTTACGATTAACATTTTTACGGTTCATGGTTAAAATTATCCAATTTTTAGGCCTAATGGGGTCTTTTACGGCTAACGGTTAACACTGTACATACCCTCTTTTTAAGGGCCTGCTTACATGGAGGTTGGCGATCCCAGGTAGGTGAGGGAAAAGAGCACTGATCACCAAAATGCGTCGTTCGCCCATCATTTTTTTCTGTTTATGTGCTTAGCGACCTCGCAGCAACTTCTAGAAACTTCACCCCGGGGTCCTGGGGTTGTAAGTTTGCATGAAAACGCGGGTTATTTTTCGACTATGGCCAGGCGGGTTACCTCACCTAACTGGGATCCCTACCTCTCATGTAAACAGGCCCTAAAAACTAACCGACGCAAGATTTTTAAGCCAAACACTCATTGTAACATGCAATAATTAACTTACTTTTTACACTGAAAAGGTGTGATACCCTTCAAAATGCTGTATTTCACTGAAGCAAGTTCCCTCGGTGATTCTCTTGTTAACGTCTGTTTCCATTCTTAAAATTGAATATTTTTAAAATGTGTTGCAATCACTAAATAAGTACAAGCCGTGAAGGTGTGCAAAAGTGTAAAGTATACAAAGGTCCGTGTATAATATGGTTATATACGAAGGTCCGTGTAATAATATGGTTATATACAAAGGTCCGTGCAATAATATGGTAATAACATGTTAGTGCAAGCAAGCATGTGACACATAATTGTATAACACCCTCCCTATTTCAAAAGAAAAAAAAACAAGCAAAAAGAAAGCAAAGAAAACAAGTCCTGTCAAAACAGTCTCGATCTCGACTTGACGTAGTCTCCTAAACGAGTTCTATAAGAATAGTTTTTTTATATGACGTAGTCTCTGAATCTTGAAGGCCGTCTGCGTTCACGTTGTGATCGGCGCAGTACAACTTAACTTGATAACCACTCTTTAGATTCACCTTCGTTGAACCTGTTTCTATAGAAACGTACTCCATTAAACGGTCGACTCCCGATAACTCACGGAGTTATCCGTAGTTGAGTACAAAGGACCGGTAATAGGGAAAAGATGCTTTCCTTTTCATACAGAGTACGTTATAAGTAAATTTAATTATGGAGAAGTCGATAGAAACTGGTCCGATATATTTCTAAATTACTTTATGTTCGAGTTAGTAAGGTTTCGTGTTATCGGGAGTCGACTGTATCTGTTATTCATTCATTTATTTACTTGTTTGTGATTTTTTGCTATTTTGCTATCACGTTTTCTGTTTCTTCAGATGGAAAACATTGGTTGGTTTAGCGATTTTGTAAGAGAATATGGTGTTCAAGCTGAATATGGATTTGTAACAGTTGACCTCTACGAAAAACGGAATATTCCCCAGGTAAGTTCAGTTCATTTCACGTATATCGGGGAGGGTAAACGCTGTTGGAAATCACGTGGCTTAGCAGATGAGCCCAACGCGCCATTGGTATTGAGGGATCGTGACATCTATCAAATAGATGAAGAAATCACGAACTACATCACGCTGCATCACGAACTACATTACGAACGCTGCATTACGAACTACAACAAGAGACTCTTCCCGAAATCATGGCATTCCGCAGTGGAAACGTTCACGGTACACGAACGCGAAGGGCTTCCACACGCTTACATCCTTTCAGTTTCGCATTAATGACGTGAGCGTTCGCCTAGAAATTCAAACGGACAATTCAACGTTCGGATTTCTCACTCTGATGAAGGTAAACAATTCAATTAACGACAATAGATCGGATAACTCCAAAAAGAAGTGAACAATAAGTTTAGTCATTTTGCTTGATGTGGAATGAATCCTAGTATATCCAGTACACAATGTTTTGACTCTATTTTGTTTCTTTAACTAATATTAACGCGTTTTATTTTGTCATTTACAGCTGCTTATTGCCTTGAACAGTCTTAAAGCGAAGGTAAAGGTTGTTAGTTTTGTTTTTGACATAAGAGACTTTCGACGTACGTCACATTATAATAATAGTAATTATAACATTAATAATGCTAATAATAATAATCCCTTTATTTAAGTGCCGATATCTGTATTTAGTACTGCTGTGCTACTTAGGGGCATTGTAAATAGAGAAACAAACATTGCAAATAGAACATGAACTTCGGGAAGAATTCCAACTGGTCTGAAGCGGACCAGTTCACGCTATTTGCAAACGTGGTCGAGGATTTGAAACTCGATGATGAATGGCCGTGTTACAAATCCAGCTAGTGTTGAGGCGGGACTGGAATCAACCCTGGGACGCCCAGATTTCAAGTCCGGCGCTCTAATCACGTGACCACTCGGCCACGCTGCCTCCCTTTGTAAGGCGAGGTTTTCAAGAACTACTAGTGAGATAGTACTCCCGCGTATATAAGTGGCTGTCATTTTGGCGGGAGATTGCCACATCGATTTCATCGTATCATTAGCTGTATAAACTGTGTTCCTCTCAGAGTTGAGGTTTATTAGTTACAAAAACTTCCGAACTGGAATTATTTTGGGGAATTGTATTTCATTTAATAGCTGCTATGGTAACCGCCGAGAGGTGAAATTGCCGTGGTCATGGCCTGTAGAACATATGAGGGTGTTTATGTTGGTTTAAGTTTTATTTTATTTTTGGTATGATGTATAATAATGAGTTTGAAACAAAGGAAAATAAAATTTAAACCAAGGATAAAACTGAATCACAAAATTTACATTAGAAAGCTTTTCCTGGCGCTAGTTTCATACCGGGATGACTATTTGAATTTCGTTTCGTGTTTACAGGGTGACTGTCGATTACAAGAGAGAATGGGATTGACTTGAATTAGGCATGCCCTACCCGTTTCAGTGCACTGAAATGCCGAATTTTACTTTCGAATCGAGGAATCGGTCCTCATTTACATGTTGCCGGTACGAGCTTTTGTACCGGAACGCGCTTTCCGCTCCTGCATACAAACCGGAGTGACCTCGCTCCGGTATGAGTCGCTCCGTCATGACTTTTCCGGTGGTATCATGTAAACGAATACAGAGCCACAAAAGAGAACCGAAGTGAACTCCCGTCGGGGTGAAAATCGCCCCCGGCTCATGTAATCACCCCGTAATATACTGTGGAACTGGAACAACGTTTTCACAATTTCTGGTTCTGTCCTCGTATACCAGTACACAAGGGAATAACCATTGTATTTTCTTTGTTTTGGAGTCATTGTTTAGTTCCAGTGTATTGTTTGGTCTTTTGTATCGGCTCTTGTGTACCCGTACATGAGGACAGAACCGAATTTCTTCACAAACCGACTTGGAATTGTTTTTAGTTGTAGACAACCAATATTCTGTATTCCTCTTCGAAACCCAATTTAATTTGCTATAGAACTTGCTATTGTCAAATTTCGCTACGTTTTTCAGTCGCAGTCATGATTGGTTTGGATATCAGCGAGCATTTTTGGATTGATGTTTGGCCGTTTATTACACTTTGGGGACATTTGGGTCAGTTTTGAAGCTATTTTTGTGAGGAATGGAATCGTGCTTTAACTAGGGAATACGCCCGGGCAGGAGCCCATGTCATGGGCTCCTGCCCGGGCGAATTTGATTGGGCACGTTATCATGCCATCTTGGAATTGAAACTATTTCTTTGAAATCCTTTTCCACTTTTGATGTTATCTCCATCTTGAGTCACAAAAAACTGGGTTCTGTCTTCATTCACCTGTACACAAGAGCCAATACAAAAGACCAAACTAGACATTTCAGCCAAACAATGACTCCAAAACAAAGAAAACACAATGGTTGTTCCCTCGTCTAAAACTAGGTCCGCAATGCGTACATGTGTAGCTTACAAGGCCACGTGACAGGCGCTCGACTCTAGTGGACAAATAAATGGATAAATAAATAAATCCGATCGTGCCATAATGTGGCTATGCTGAGCAGAAGGGGGGAGGTGCGTCTAAGGTAATCATGGTTGTGCAGCGAACATTGTATGTAAGCCTCGCATTAGGATTCTCAAATATTTGGTTTTGTTTCTTGCTGATGTCACCATCTAACTTTATGTCCTGTTATTTATTTTTTATCAGGTTGAGGAAAAAGAAGGATAGGAAACTTAACTTGTAATCATATCGACTTTTCCTAAAAATAAATTAATTGAAACCAAACCCATCACAGAAGTATGTTGCTGTCATGAACGACTAAGAAATTTGTTATTGTTTTTCTGGCTGGATCAATTAATTCCTTCCCTAGAACTTACATTTTTTGTGGCACTCAATCTCGTTCCCTGAGCCCGCGTCTCTTGACCAGCAGACGGCGTTCCCCACCACTGGTCAAGGGCACACGAACTCTGGAAACGAGACTGTGTAGCAGCAACAACTCTCGCCCATTTATCGAGTAGTAGTAGTAGAGGATACCAACATCACAATACAGTGGTTTACAGAAGGGTCCTCAAAAGAAAATTACCATAGCTAAGAAAAACAACAAATAAAAAGTATATAAAATCAAGAGAAAATGAGGTAAGAGAACCCATCTTAAAAAGGGATAGAATCTGTCTTTAGATCCGGAAACTATTTTAACTGACCAATGGCTGATGTCCCTCTCATCACGTGGTTGTAATTTCAATGCACCATGTGGAAACCGCACTGCCATGGAACGAGATATAAATAGATTCCGCACTAAAAATAGATTCTGTCCCCTTATCAGGGGGTTATGTTCTCTTTCCTCATTTTCTTTTGATAAAATCAAGGAATATACAAGTAAAAAAATCTCAGAATATGTACAAAATTCGGGACAGAAAAAGCTAATTAAAGCAATCATAAAATGGCTTTTGATAGGCCACGTTTAAATGAAGTCAGTGACTCTGAATCTCTTAATGAAATATCTAATCTATTCCATATAAATCTGAGCAGAAATTAATTGAAGACCGGTAACACCAGGTTCTATTGGCGGTGGATTTGCGGATGTTATTTCTAGACCTGGTATTATAAGTGTGAAATCGCCATTAAATGAGATTGGTACTGTATGGCAGAAATGGTTATTGAGTAATTTATAAATGAAAACAGTGCGATGTTCCAGTCTGCGGCGCAATAAAGGTTTCCATTCAAGTCTCTTTAGTCCTTGTGTAGCTGATGAATGCGGAGGAAGATCTAATATGAGACGAGCAGACTTATTTTATTTTGTAACACTTGTAGCTCGAACATCAAGGAGGCGTTTCCCCTGTCACCCCAGATTATGTCTCCATAATCAAAAAGAGGTAAAATAAAACTATTAAAAAAGTAACTCTTGCACTAAGGGGAGGGGGGGGGGCATGACTTAATACGCCTCAAGAGGCCAAATTTTTTAGTTATTTTGCTACACATAAACCCAATGTGATCTGACCAGGAATACCTGTGGTTAATCACTATACCCAAGTACGTATAAGACTCTACGATGTCAAGAGGGACGTCATCAGTAGAAATACAAATTGACTCAACTTCACTTAGGCGAAAACTGCTACCTATTAATAAGAATTTGGATTTCTTAACATTCAGAGTAAGTTGATTAGATCGCAGCCATTTACATACATTTACAAACACATCCAAGGTCTTCATTGATCTTACTTTCTAAATCTATATCCATAATAGATTAATAATAGAAGACATAATACAGAACAGTGTCATCTGCATATAAAGTAACATGACAGTACTGCAGAGCTTTCGGTAGATCGTTCATGAAGATTATAAACAGTAGTGGGCCAAAAATGGAGGCCCTGAGCCACACCAATCGAGACAGAAGCCGCTTCGGAGCACATATCATTCCGAGCTGGTTTCTCGCTTCCTATTCGTCAGAAATGAGGTAAACCAGGTACTAGCACCAACTCCAACATTTGAAAACCTCGCAAGCAGTAATGAGCGATTCACGGTGTCAAACACTTTGGCAAGGTTCAGGAACACAGTTCTGGTCAGACAACCATTTTCCATGGAATGAAGGACCTGATCAGAAAACGTAGAAGCAGCAGTAATAGTAGATGAGTTTAATCTAAAGCCAAACTGATTAGGCGAAATCAAATCATTCTTTGTTCAATAGGTAAAAAGTTGAGTATTAACCACCTTTTGCAATATCCTGCTAACTGCTGGAAGTATTGAAATCGGTCTGTAATTGTAGACATCTTGTTAATTACCTTCGAAAGCGACTGCGCACAAATTGAACTTGTTTTTTTCTTTTGTTTGTTCTAGCTTCTCGAATGAAATTATTTAGGAGAAATTAACGATGCAAAAACGAGCCATGTTTCGTCTGATTTCCAAACATGTCACGGTGTCTGATTTCCTTTACCTTTCGCTTACGCATTTCTAATGAGTTGGAGAAGTTATGAGGCAATACACAAGTTATGAGGTGGCAGTTACGTTATCAGTTAAAATTCAACGGGTTTAAAACAAAAGAAGATCAGCGACGAGTCTTGTGAAGGAAAGGGGTAAACAAAATTTATTTGAAAGAGTAACATTGGACTTAAGAGCAATAAAGTGATTATTCAAAAGGCGTTTTTTATGGATCCTCCTGGTGATCTCTATCAAAGTCGTTTAAACATAGTCGGTGATGGCAGTTCTTTATTGGTTCGTTTTTCCTTGTCAATTAGTGGAAGTTTGCGCGGCCTTTTTGTTTCTCTCTTTGAACTCCTTTTAATAGGTGGTAGGTTGTCAAAGGTACGCGCTGACCAGGATTTGTTATGCGCTCCCCCAAATCCATAAAGATTTTCCTTGCTTCTGTCTCTTACCAGATTCTTAGCTCCCGACGGCATACCCCTAGAGATGGGGCTTTCTAAGCAAGGCTGGTACATTAGATAAACCTGTTCGTCTTCAAATTTACAACCTCTGTTTTTCGTCATTTTGCTTTGTCTCTGTTGTTGTAATGGTTCACAAGTGGAGTTTCCCTTAAGACGTTTTTCCCTTGTGCATGTCGGCGTATCCTCGTTGACAAACCGTACACCGGAATTTAGGTCTTCGTTGTCGCTGTTATCCTCGGAGCCAAAAACACTGGGAGAGGTTGTCAGCTCTGGAGAGATGTATTTTCTGTGCCTTTGTCTTGAAGCGGGACTTTCTTTCGTGCGGTCTACAAGAGCGGGAAAAGTTGCAGTTTGTGATTGCTCCTTACGACAAACTTTTGCTATTCCTCTAAGGCGGTGTTTTCGCGAGCGTTTTCTCTCTTTTATCGGCCGTGGATTTTCATCCTCAAGCGATTTTGATTGACGATACATATCCAATACGCACTCAAGGCAGCGGTCGGGGGAATTTTCAGTAGAAATGTCATCGAATCACCAATTGTGACGACGTCGCGCGCGCTGGGATCGATGGAAGCAATCGCGAAAACCAGAATAGCAAGTTGCAGAGGACAGAGTAGTCTGATGTCCCGGATGAACACTAGCGACGGAAAAAGTAGGGTCGAGTCGAGTCTTGATATTGCGGCCGCCTTATGGGAAAGAGTATGCTGAAACAAATAAACCAAAACAGAAAATACAGGGAAGTAGCTGGGATTTTTCAAAGGGACGGTCACACTGTGTGACACGCAGGGTACTTACCAGAATGGCATGTCGACATCTACGCCGTGTTTTGGCAAAAGTGAGATTTTTTTCGGATGAGCAGAGAGCGTGGGGGAGGGATAAACCTACGAAATAGCAGCATTGATGAATTAACTTCCACATAAAACTCTATTTTAGTTCCACAAAGAGGGGGGTGGGGGTGCGGGGTCACGGGCACCTCAGGACTTCCCCTGGCTACCCCTCTGAAATAAATGTCTTGTAAGTGTCTTGGTGTCAGGCCAATGAGAATTTTTCATTAACTGTGCTTTGATAGGTTTGCGGGTTGAGAAATCGGGATTCTTTCTCAAGATTACTATGCTGCACTTCGCATTGATAATAATAATAATAATAATAATAATAATAATAATAATAATTGTTATTTATGGCAATATTAATAGTAATATAATAATAATTGATAGGAATATTAATACTAATAATAGCAATAGTAATGAAAATGGTAATAATATTAATAATAATTATGCGCTCGGTTCTATTCCTTAGACTGGGGTAACAATGCAGATAGACTCAAAATCAAACCTCATGTTCCCATACAACAAAAATCTACATTATGTCTGGCGCGCTTCGAATTTTCCGCTTTGTCCTGCGAACAAAACAAAACAAATTGTTATATACTTAGACTTTCACTCAACTAAACGAGCACTGTGATTGGTTGATTCTTGGTCACGTGCCCTTGATCAAATTTAAATGTATCCCGCTCGGGATACAATTTTGCAGTTGTTGCCCGCGCGCCCGATGTACCGTCTTGTTTTGCTTGTTTTTGCTAAGGGAAAGTCTAAATATATAACAAAGCACTTAATGTATGATTCCTCGGGAAACTAGTTAATTTTGTTTTCCCTCGAGTCCAGATGTTTCCCTCGACTTCGTATCGAGAAACATCAGGGCTCTCGGGAAAACAAAACTAACTGTTTCCCTCGGGACCATACATTAAGTGTATAATGGCAATATGATAAATCCTTTATCGACCAGGCTTGTTCAGTCCGAGGCTCGCGGCTCGATATTGGTCTCGTTCTGTTTTAGGGTGTTATTGACCTCGACTACACCTCGGTCTACAAAAACGCAGAAGACAACGTGGCCAATATGAAGCCATCTTGACCTCGCACTTGGTCAATAAGGCATATTTATTATATGGCTGGTTCCGCGAGCCGGTCAGATGAGGCAAATTCTGAGTTCTGATTGGCTACCCGAGTGGGCAAAACCGACCCATCATGCCCACTCGGCGTGTCCCGCCTTGTCCAGCAAAACAAACAAAGCAAGATGGCTATTTATTATATGGAGAAGAGTGTTTTACTGGGAACTAAACCACTCGTAGATTGCATACGCCACTTCATCCGGGACCCGAGTGGCGTATTTTCCGTATGTCACCTTTGTGAGTGTCGTATCGTTCAATGACGTCACGATCCCGCCTTTTGAGCCACAGCTTTTAAGCCAATGAACGATGAGAATACATGAGACGGAACCAGAAAATACGCTCGAAGATATGAATTTTATGTTCTCGTCGCAAGAACAATATCTCACTCGTTAGCTTCGCTCACTCGTGAGATATTGTTCTTGCCACTCGAACATAAAATTCATATCTTCTCGCCACAGTGTAATATCCTCTATATAGTAAATCCTTTATAGAACAAACTTGTTCGGTCAAGATGACGGCATATTAGCCGGGTTTTTTTTTTGCAAAAAAGAACTCGGCCATTATGCAGCCATCTTGATCGAGCAAGCTTGGTTGATAACGGATATGTATCTAGGGGACACTTGGCTGTAATAAAAAGGCCATTGTCTGGAGCAAGTCTCCTAGATCCATACCCTATCAGTGTATAAATCCTTTTCAAACTGCATTGGTCACAAAAGTGGTCAAAACAGAAAAAAGTCATGATAAATTTTAAACAAAGAAGATCGACTGGCTTGTTATAAATGTGACAGTCACATGAAATATTGTAGATGACGTAATGTCAAGCCATATGCGCCTGCCTGCGTCATCCAACAAGATGGCTGCAGAAGTGAAGATTTTGTCACAACTCTTCTTTGCTTTTGTTTTATTTCTATTTGCGCAATCAGTTCAGGCTGATATTCCTGGAAAATGTAAAGTACCTGTAGGGAAGGAGTCATATCTGATCACAAATGTGTAAGTAATGACTAATCTCACTTTTCCCTTGAGAACAATGGAAATATTCGCTGCTTAATGTAGTAGTCACTTCCTTGTAAATGAAAACAACTTCATTAATATGCTTCATCTGTAGGATCTTTCATTTGCTTGGTTTTAACGAGTTGATGGTTCCTTTACTCTTTGATTTTAGGACATGGAGAGTTGTACACAACAAGAATATGTACTATATTAATATCTGCGACCAGGTTAGCAATAAAGCATGTGACGGGAACGCAGTTTGTAAATCCAGTGTGGATGATCAAAACAAGCGAGTTGAAAAACTTGGTTCAACCGCCTCAAGAAGGCTTAATAAAACTGAAGATGGAACAGGTTTTACTGTGAAATATCAGGGGGATACCTGCTCTCATGGAACAAAGGCAAAGTGGTCAACAAGAATCATTTTGCTCTGCGGGAAATTTTTGGTAAGTAGACTTTGAGTCAGATTTCCGTATCACTAACCCATACTTCATCACGCATGCTGTAGCTGAATTGTCTTGGGTAAACCACATGGAAACATTTTTTGTTTCCGAAGAACGAAATAGTACGCCTACAGCACGCATAATAAAGTATGTGGTGATACGAAAAGCTAATGAGAAGTATGATCCTCAGACGAACAGTTAGATTTACAGTACTTTTGTCGAGAATCCTTTTGTTTCCCAAGACATGAGACAGTGAGACTTTGGGGGGGGGGGGGGATAGCTCTGTTGTCACTGTTTTAAAGATAACTCCACCAAAAGAGTTTATATATTTCTATATTTCTTTTTCTATGTGTACAACTGTGTATCGCATCTCCTAGTAAGTATCCATGCTTTGAATGGTCAGTTTGGAAAGCTGTACGTAATGGCCTGCTGCTGGGTAGTTAAAAGATTTGCATCAGTTGCCAATGAAAATACATGTACTTCTTAAGGATAACTTGAGGGTGAGAGTCAGTGCGAATTTGTTTCGTTTGTGAGTGAGTTAGACTATGTACATGTAAATACCTCCTGTAATTTGATATACATTGGTGCAAAATAACCTGACAACAAGTTGTTATAAGGAGAACCTTGTAGAACCTGTTAATATTCATATATTTGTGTCATCACGCAACATGTAGAACACACTGAAGCGTGATGAAACCGAGTTAAGTAATCCCTCTATAACTATCTGTAAATACATGTACCCCTATATATAAGAAACGCTATCACAGAGCTCTAGCACTTACGTACATATGCTTGGAAGTACAGTACCGCCCAGAAGTACTGAAGCATTTCGCATGCGTGGAGTGTGAGAAAATCAATTGCGTCCCTTGCGCTTGACACGCGTACACACTTGTGTCAAACGCAAGTGCTTGTCAAATCTACTTGCACAGAACTTTACTCATGGGACAAAATCTACCTCATTAACTTCAGAAAATGTGATGAAGGAGACAAAGAAGCCAAATTATAATGCATAGTGTAACACTGAATAAGTGAATACGAAGCAAGTCGATTTTGTGTCCAAGCGATGTTGTAAGGAAAGCACGGTATACTGCGAATGCATCGGTAGATCTTTGACTTGCCACATCAGTCTTGGGTTTGTTTTGATTAGCGTTTTGTTTAAGAGACATAACAAACGATCTTGGTATTTGTCATAAGGTTTGTAATAAAGTCTTTCCTCACATGACAATTCTGTTGCCTGAACAAACATTATCGGAAACCTCTAAGCGGTGAGATGTCTACAAGGAATGAAGAACTGAATGCTAGGAATAAAAAGCAATTTTTATGAATGACTTTATACAAATTTCTGTCGTTTCTTGGTTATAAGTTGCTTGTTCTCATTTTCGAAAACGTTGAACCTGCCTAGTCTGTAGTTGTTTTGAGATTGCATTTGCCGTGACTGGAGAAGCTATCCGAAGGAGAATTGAAGTTGTTTGCCCTCAAGTGGATATCTCAAGGGAGCTCATGAGTTAAAGTGTCAGTGGTGATGAAAGTTATTTAGTTTTAAAGTTGAGATGGCTTGTCAGCATATATTTAAATTTAGAGATCACTCCCTTAGTAGACTACTTGAATGTCAAAATCAAACTGTAGTTAGGGTATGTTAAAGCCACACATATGCACACTAAGGTGGCAGTGGCAGAAGAGTGCTGGCTTTTGAGCTCAATTTTTTCATCTTTTTTACTTGTGCGTGCCCAAGGCGGGCACGAGTCTAGGTTTGGGTTGCCTATCTATCTATGTACGTCGCAAATGTGCAGCCGAGCAGGGACTGGGAAGAGTCATCACGAGTTGAATCTCAGTTGAAGCAGCATTCTGAGTTCGATTCGAAATAATATTTTCTGACTTCCTTTCCTTGTGATACTCTCAAAATGCATAAAGACGCACGCGCCATTCATGTTAGACCCTCAGTTTAAGATGTTGAACGTCAGTTTCGAACCGGGTTGTTTCACAAACTCAAAAGACAAACCAACTCAAATGTAACTTGAACGTTCATAAGCAGGGAGCTCCTTGAGAACAACTGTGAAGATTGCAAATAGAAGACATTCTGCTGAACAACATAGGCTCCAAGATGAGTGCATTTACACAAGCAAGTTTCGGCCATCATTTTTTTAAATGACTACCTTGATAAGATATTATTTTGTGCACTGCTAGCTTATTTACCAGTGTCTTGGTGTGCTCACTTGTAAGCTTATATCAGTTCATAATATCAACAGACTTGAATAAATTCTCTAGAAAATGACAGTGATATATTTGAAAAAGCTGTACAATTTACTGTAGCATTATCTTCTCGTTATGCTAAATTTCATATTAATCAGAGTGTTTGACACCTCTTGTGTCATTCCATTTGATCGAGGACCAAGTAGAGTCCCTGTGAAAGTATTGACCTATGTTTTGCACAAAAGCAGGAAAATACGGAAAGTGGTTCATTAGTATAATTTTATTATAAAAAAATTAATGTACCAATGTCCTCTAGTATTCATTGCTTTGTCAACAAATGCAATATTAAACATGAAGAACTTAGATGTTATTCCAAAATTTATCATCGGAAGTGTACATGTGAGAAAGCAAGTATAAGTTTTGTTTCTCCACCTAGAATGACTAGGAAATTATGGTGTGGAAAACCATTCGAAAGGAAACAAATCCAATAAAATGACAGTGGATGTTGGTCATAAATATTATCAATGATTGTTGACAAATCTTAGGTCAGAGAAATTAATGCTGTTGGTAATTTATCCCATGTTTATAGAAATCTCAGTCACATAATCAGTCATTGTAAGTTCACCCTCAGCAGAGATGTAGAAAAAAAATCCTGGGGATCAGTGTTAGTATCTGGGCAACTGAGCACCTAACCTTCCCCTAACCAACCCCCCCTGACCCAACTTTAACAGTAACTTTTTAACTCATAACTTGTTGGGTTAGGGGAGATGTGGGTGCACAGTTGCCCAGGTACTTACATTGATCCAATCCTGGTCCCTCTACAGTATTTGATTGCAAGAAAACAATTTATGCTCCATGTTCTCAGGGTAACATTGCATTATTCGGGTTTAATGCTGGCTGTAAATCTGTAGCCATGTCACTGTGTGCATTAAAACTATACACTGTAAGGCTCCCAGTAACTCCTTGTGCAGACTTGGTCAGGGTTTTCAATAAGAATTGTAGCAGCGGGAGAATTGTGCAAAGTAACAGGAGAATATTCTGAAAACGTTTCATGTCAGAATTTAAAACTAGCTCAGGCCATCTAAATTTGACCGGAGAATTTTTCTCTGATGCCTAATGAACACCCTTTTGGTAAACATTATGAATATTGAAAATGAATTATACTCTGTCATATCAAGACAGCACAACCAAGATTGTCTATTGTTTACAGAATTACCAGACACGGTAACAGTATTAGAAACCATTTATCAGATCTAATTCAGTCAAAGTTACACTGGTCATATTTATACATGATATCTCATCTAATGTCGATCTCCCTTTCTGTGTGTATACCCTTTGGTAATGCTAAAAACAAATTTTAGGTAATCAGTGAAAGTTATCATCCATTTCTATGAATGTAATACAGTAGATATTTATTGCAACAGTAACAGCAGTTTTAGGATATTTGACTTACATACTAGGGATCCCTTTATCCTCACCCACCCTCAAGGTACTTGTGTACAGTTAGATGTTACTTCCTTGAGTGACTTGATAAACTACTTTCAGGCATTCTATTACAATGCGACAGATACATTTGAAATCAGATTTGTGCATATTACTGAAATGTGTGTACAAAGTAATGCAGGTGAAAATTCCTTTAGTCCACACACACACACAGCTGAACAAAGTGGAATAACTTCCCAACCTATTAATAATGACCAGCAAAGCAATTAGATTGCTACTACAAATTTAAATTCCAATACAAGCAATGGTATTTTACAATATTGTCGAGCTTTCTCATTTTATGGTATTTGCTCTCCTTATTAAACCCTGTAGGTATTGGAACTTAGATACACTGGATTCAATTTTAATCGTAAAAACGTTTTTTACACTTAAAATGTGAGTTGCAAAAACGAGTATCTTACAATCAATGATTACCCCAAAAGTCTTCAAGTATATGATGCAGATATCAGTATCACCTATAATTTACAGAAAAAAAAGGAAATTTGTATCCTACTTCTAAGGTTACTGAATTTGAACTCCAGAAGATGATAATAATATAGATGATGATACTGGATTTATAGCATGGCTGTCAACTTACTGTTTTTGCTGCATTTTTCACCATAAAGCAAGAGCAACTGAGTATTTCATTGAATTAATGTCAATGGTGACTGATGTATTTGAAAAAGTTAACAATGTGCCCTGACTAATACATCTAACATGTTACATTATTACATATTTACAACAAAAACTGCTTTCTGTAGTGAGGAGGATTACTGTATTTCATTGTCATCATGCTCAACTGACTTACAAACACTACAAGCTAAACAAATATTATAAGAAAACACAAATCAATAGCACAAAAAAAGTTATTGCCGAAAAACACAAATTTAGCTATGCAAACCCGAAACATGCTCTTGAGAAACAACATTCATCATATTTGCGGTTTAACAGTCAAACATTGTACAATTCCATAAATGCCACAAAAAAAGACGTTTGCATAGCACCTAATCACACAGCTTGGGCTGCCTGCTCTGTATGTGCACGAGTAACCTTTGATTCAAGGGTCTAGTTTTGGTAGCAACAGGGTTTTATCCCTTCTACCACTGTCGCCTTAGTGCGCATATGAGTGGTTTAAAGATACCCTTACTACATTTTGACGTTGTCATTTCAAGCCACATCCCACAACTCTACCATTTTTCATACTTGAATTTCAGTTGTCAGTTTCAAATAAATAGTTGAGTTTGTAGCGGAAGTATGTTTGTCACTCTTTTCTGTATGGACAGAGGACAGGCTTATTTATTAATTTTATACTTGTTGTCTTGTAACAAAGTAGTATTGCAGAAGACTTAGTTATTTGAGTTATAGTTGTAAGATTTTTCTTGGGTGGTGTGTGGGAGTGTGAGAAGGGGAGTCTAGAGGCACTTGGAACATTAGTGCTGGTCTAATTTTTCAGAATCACAGTGTGGCATCAATCTTATATGCAACATCTAGTAAGAAGGAAACGTTTTTAGTTTGAACCATTGAAGAAATCCAGTTTCAATGTTTGCGATTTGAGACAGTTTTATACAGTGAAGTGGAAATCACATGGCAGCATGGAGATGCCAAATTTTCCTTCACATGTTGAAAAATAATACATGAGTACCTGCAGTAACAGCTGAAATATTTTTCAGCATAAGAAGAAAAAAGCGATATCTCCAAGTGAACTTGTAATTTTCTTTTAGTGTTTTTAAATGTAGTTTTGTACCGAGCAGCAAGTGGTAGTACATGTAAATCAACAAAAATTCTACCCTGCAGGTGATATCACTCTGATAACCTCTCACATAGCACACATTTGCGATATCATTTCATCAATTTGCTACCATTCAGTATAATTATCATTAAATTTGTTGAACATAATAAAAACAAGTAGTGGCTGTTAATTGATTGACTTTGTGCCAAAACAACCAGCTGACACCCCATCTCCACTGGTAAGAGTGAAGTACAGTAATGCTTTAAATTCAACATGGTTTCAGTTTCAGCTGTCCGGCATAGAAGCAAAGACCATTTATATTTGAGATTTTTTGTTGTAAATATTGTACAACCAGCAAGCAGCATCTCTTGCAGCAACAAATAGAACATGTCAAAGAGTGTATTTTCATATTGAAGCATTGAAAATAATTATGATAACTATTTTCGTGAGAGGCCGTCAAAAACTGTTAGTACAATCATGATAGTGTTTCGATTAATGGCTATGTGGCCTGCCAGTTTGCATTTGCTCATGGTGTGAAGGGTATTGTTTGATCCTGCAAGCAAAATGAGCCAGCAAAAGCATGAGAGAGTAGATTCCCTTTCCCCAATCCTTATGTCAAATCAAAGCTTTGATTGCATTTCTGTCATGTACAGGGAGCTCCTGAATATGTTGAAGAGTCAGTAAGTGACAAAGGATGTGAAATCGTCTTTGAATTTGTGACAAATGAAGCCTGCAAGAAAAAGCCAAAGGAAGTTGAAATTCCTTGTTCAACCTACAATACTAACCACAAATTGGTGGATCTATCACCTTTGATAAAGCTTCAAGGTAAAACTGTCTTTGATTTACTCTGACTGGGTTGTTACAGTGTAGGATTAGTAACTTGGGCATGCTAAGTACTTTGTTCATGATGTTTTGGGAGTGGAGGACATATAAGAAATAACTTATTGACCTGAAACCACCTGAAACCATCTGATAGAAACATGTTATCACTTCTGTCATTACAAAAATGAACCTTTTTACCTTTGTCAAGATCTATTCTGCCTGCCATCTTTGTTTTTTCGGTGGGGAAAGAAAGTCCCAAGGTTCTTTGCAAACAACAAGTAGTTCCCAGTTTTCCCACTAAACAAAATCCGATTGATAAAAAATATTTAATTGGACGCAGATAAAAACTTGGAGAAATGTTAAAAAATTAACTTTTTTGTTGGTTTTAGCTGTTTGTTGGGTGGTTTCAGATGGTTCCAGGTTTTAAATGTAGTGAATATGGAAAAAAAATACTAAATCTTCATTTGAAACATCAAGTGCAGGGATGTCGACATTTTAAAAACGACCTTCAACCAAGTGATGACGCTAATGGTTGATAGTGTGCAGTAGCTGAGCCAATCAGATTGCAACATTTGCATCAGTATGATACTACATTTTTACTAATATTTATTATAGTCAACTAATTGATCCTATTCTTCACTTGGGTGTATTTGAAAGAAAAGTTGACCTGCTCCCAGCATAGAAGGCTGGTTTAACTCAAACTGGTAGAGCATAGCAATAGTATTCAAAATGTCACAGGTTCAAATTTCGTTCCAACCAGTCCTTTTTTCATGATAAATCTCAGTTTCTAAAATTGGGTTAATACTCAGAGGGAAAAATTGTCCATTTCTTTTCTAACTGCAGTACAAATATATGATCTATTTCACACTTATTCTACAGTGATTAATAAATTCATGACTCTGATACTTCCCTTTGAATGATGTGACAAAATGCCAAAAACTCAAGTCTGTAAATTTTGGACATTCAATGTCATCTGTCATTCTGGGTGTAGGTCAGAAAAGTGTGAGCTCTGGATAGGATGGGAGTCCACCACATGCGTGTTCCTTAGCATTATTGACATAGTTGCATTACATGTAGGACCTCTCAGTTGTACCCCTGGGTGAAGAGAGACAGCACAGAGTTGAGTTTCTGTGCAGTGCAACCGCTTTGAGCTATAGCTCTTAAGAAATTGTCACTAACATGGCACTGTAACAGAATGATCACTGTTATGAAAGTCGTAATAATGATTTATTCACCAAGAAATGGGTTTATGTAACAAGTTGATAAATGTAATTTGTATCCGACCTTTTTAACTCGTGGATACGCGAAGCGTATTTGCGAGTTTTTGTGGGGACTCCGATATGCAAATTGTCACTCACTCACTCACTCACTCACTCACTCACTCGCTCGCTCACTCACTCACTCACTCACTCACTCACTCACTCCAGTGTAGACACACTTCGTAATTAGTCGGATAGAACTCGGGGGCACCGATATGAAGACGACAATTGTCGTGACCGAAGTCACGGAAGTCTGTTGATGAAAGTTCACGCTGAAAGTGTATCGTACCGTTGCCAGAGTTTGTAATGATTTTGTAGCTTAAGAGGACGATTAGCGAGGCCCTGTTAGGGGTAATTTTCGACAAGCAACATGGCCTTGAAACGGCGACATAAAGGACCTGAAATGGCGACGAACGACGAGCCGCTCACGGGAAATTACGACAGCGACCTTCGACCTTCCGAAATTGCGACGTGAAAAGGTTTGAAACTCAGACGCGCGACATAAACAACCTCACTAACAGGGCCTCATTAGCGGTCTTACTAAAATCAAAAGGAGTTTAAATGTTTCCAGTTACGACAATGACCAAATTGGAGACTGAATTTCATGAGCCTTTTACTCGGCCAGGCGCTAAACGTGAACAGATGATAACTATCCGCTTTTCCGACATCGACCGCCATCGACCGCCCCCAAGATTACAAGCAGTATATGAATTTCAGTTGGCTCGAAAGTGATCTGAAGATGAGAAAATCTCTTGCTAATGTAGTAAGCTTTGGTGAGAACTCATAGAGCGAAATTAGCACTTGAATGAGAACTTATATGAGCGAAATGAGTACTCTTTATTGAACGAAACTACTACTGAAAACAGAATAAATTGACGAATCCATGATGTGAAACCGAAGAACTTCTGTGGCCAACCTGGATAAGAAACATCGCATGTAGGACTTTTCTACTGATTTAAGTGTTAGTACTAACAGGAATGGAGTTGTAGAAGTATTGGGACGGCCAAGAAGTACGTCAACATTTACTTGTAAATATGGAGGCGGCTGCCGTGACGGAGAACCACGAAGGTTACAATGTAAGAAAGTCATTGAAGGGTTCGAAAACAGTAAGTCATGTAGAAAATGTATTAAGTGTTATATTATATACAATACACCACAAGCCGTTACAATGAAAAGTTTTCTGTGTATTGATTTCCGAATTTACCTTGAAGTGAACTAGATTGTGTTGAAGTGGGTCTGGGTTTTGGTCGAGTGTCGAGTGTCGAGGGTGACATGTCGAGTGTCGAGTGTAACATGTCGAGTGTCGAGGGTCCCATGTCGAGGGCATAATAATAAAAGGAACCAAATAATAATAAATAAAATATTAATTCTTTAAAAAAAAAATAAAAATAACTATGAAAATAGAATATTAATAGAAATAAAGAACGTACGCTCCACGCTGTAGCGATAACAATGGGGTGACAGGCCTGCACAACTCCCATCCACGTGTAATAGCCGGTTATAGCTTTGCTCTAACGTGTATATCCTTTAGGGATCTGCCCCTTTCGTACGAGACAATAGGGGGATCTTTGAATATTCTTCTAAGCAATGGTTGTTGTTGAATTAAATGCCAGTTCTGCATAAGTATTTGTTTTAAGTTAGGCACTGATGGGCGATATTGTATGACAAAAGCAAGATTCGCGGGCTTGTTTACGTTTCTGTTGTAGGGCAGCTTTTCTCTCCTCAAATGTAATTTCTGCGAGAGTTGTTGAAACAAGAGTTTCAGGATATTCTCTTTCGATGAGGTTTGTTTTGAATTGTGACATAGCAGTTTTGAATGCTGTTCCAGAGGAGTTAATACGGAGAAGTCTGAATGCTTCGCCCTTGATGAAGCCCAAAAAAAAAACTACCTCCAAACACATGGAACAGCCATGGGTACTAAAATAGCAGTCGCTTTTGCCAACATCTTTATGGGAAAGGCAGAATCACAAATTTTAAATCTAAGCGCTCAAAAACCACTCGCCTGGAAAAGGTATATTGACGGTATATTCTCTATCTGGAATATAAACAAAGACGAAGTCACGCAGTTCATTGAACTAACAAATAGCCACCATCCCACACTTCAAGTTCACGGCTGAAGTTTCTGACACGGAAACAACGTTCCTCGACACAAAAGTTTACAAAGGCAAAAGATTTGCACAAAAGTCTATACTAGACGTTAAAACTCATTGCAAAGCTTCTGAAACATTTCGGTACACGCATTTCTCGAGTTGCCACCCACCAGGGGTCAAAAAGGGCTTCATTAAGGGCGAAGCATTCAGACTTCTCCGACTGACTAACTCCTCTGAAACAGCATTCAAAACCGCTATGTCACAATTCAAAACAAACCTCATCGAAAGAGAGTATCCTGAAACTCTTGTTTCAACAACTCTCGCAGAAATTACATTTGAGGAGAGAAAAGCTGCCCTACAACAGAAACGTAAACAAGACACGCGAATCTTGCCTTTTGTCACGCAATATCGCCCATCAGTGCCTAACTTAAAGCAAATACTTATGCAGAACTGGCATTTGATTCAACAACAACCATTGCTTAGAAGAATATTCAAAGATCCCCCTATTGTCTCGTACAAAAGGGGCAGATCCCTAAAGGATATACTCGTAAGAGCAAAGCTATAACCGGCTATTACACGTGGATGGGAGTTGTGCAGGCCTGTCACCCCGTTGTTATCACTTTCCAACCGTATTTTACAGAATTTTAAATTCTGTAATCTCAGAGCATGAGACGCAGACCTTATAATTTGTTGGACGCCTGGTAAGTTTCCCGTTTCACGACCCATTTGCCATTTGTGTTCCAGTTTGACCGGAATACACCGAAAATACTCAAGCACAAGTAAAATGAAAACACGTGTTGATCGAACTTGAGAGTACGTGTGGGAGTAACCGCACACTTTTGAAAGGCTTTTTGTTTAATCTGAGACCACTTTCCAAAGATAGTTGTCAAAATAATAGAATATCTTATCTTAGGTTTCATTGCACAACGGGCCGCACGCCGTGGTTGATTTCCTGGATTATTTCCGCACAAACCATGGTCAAGTAACCTCGAATTGAACACAGTCACTAAACGTACCACCGGTGGAAGGTTGCTATCAAATAATTCTCTTTAAGTTTGTCTTGTTTTTCTCCATGAGACTGATGCAGATGCAGGGGTAATTGTTGTTACGGATCTGTCAACGCTTTTTCAGATGCATTGATCGCAACCAGGGTGATTCGCTGCCGTCGCTACAGCCTCTATCGCGGGGAGCGCGCGTTTTTTATTTCTATTAATATTCTATTTTCATAGTTATTTTTATTTTTTTTTTAAAAAATTAATATTTTATTTGTTATTATTTGGTTCCTTTTATTATTATGCCCTCGACATGGGACCCTCGACACTCGACATGTTACACTCGACACTCGACATGTCACCCTCGACACTCGACACTCGACCAAAACCCAGACTCTGTTGAAGTAGACATGTTGGAAAAATAGGCTTACCTGTTTTGCTTACTGTTGTGTGACTCATATTTACATTGTAAAAACAAGAAGTTATAAGGATAAAAACAAATATGTATTGCTGTATTAATGATGGCAAGTGGGATTTTTTTTAAGTGCAACGCTGAATATATATACCACTGATAACCTAAAATGAGATGGTAATGTAAATAAACTAATTTAACTTGATAAAGGATTGAGAGTCTTAAGGATTTTAAGATCATCACTAACATACTTTGCAAAAATGCAAGAAAGACGTGTTTGGTATGATTCGTCAGCTGGGCTATCCTACATGGTTTTGTTTATTATCAGCTGCAGAATCAAGGTGGATATTTCTGTTGAATACATTGAATAGACTTGTAGACAACAAAAACTATAATGATGATAAAATTGACAATGTCATGGCAACAAAATTCAGACCTTATTCAGAAGGACCCTGTTACATGTGTTAGAAACTTTGAACTCACAGACAGTGAGCAGCAGGATACCAGAACTACATTTGGTTTCGGTGCCATTTAATCCTGTACCCTTATGTTAAGTTATCAAATTTTTTAACAACTGTATGCTTGCCACCTGCCTTATAACTGATGCCTAGTGTAGTCAAATGATTGGCGTCATGTACTCACTGTATGTTTATTTCAAAAAGCTACTCAGCTCCCTGGTCACTTTTATGTTGTGATTATAGATTATTAAAATTATCTTCAAGTTCATTCAATCACAACTCTGAAAAAACACCTCGGTAATTTTTAAATTATTTCTTTTTTCTCTGTTTTGTAAACATATCCACGAGTTCACCATAGTCCTACTTTGATTATCCTACAGTACCGTGCAAAGGTAAGTTGACACTCGATACTCGATACCGCGAACTCGATACTCGATACCGTCGTCTCGAAACGGTCATCGAACCGAAACGGTCTCGATTATGCACGAATATGCATGAGTTTTGATAAGAAAAAAATGGTGGTTTCAAATGCGGGTTCTTTGTCATGAAAGGCCAAACTCGAGTGCAGAATCGAATTAGAAATGCTGGTCACTTCGTACTCTGCTCCAGTGGTGTAAATAACATGTCCTCGATGAAGGGAGTTGTGTTTTGTAGACATGCGAAATCCCACTAAGCGCGATTCTTTAAAGAGTTTAATAAACAAGGATGTGATAGCACAAAATGCTTTTTGTAGCTTACCGACGGTTGTTTCTGATCGTCTAACTAGTACCATTAATCTTGCTGTACGGTCGCTAGTTCAGGCGGCATGTGGTATTGTTACCATCTAGATTACAGGTACTGTGAACGTCGCACACTATAGACTGCAATTGATTACGTCTTCATACATGTAAATAAATCAAACTTATAGGTACTGGATTGAAGTTTAGCTCTTGACACACTTTCGATTATGTTCGTACAGATTTTTGGTGGCAAAATTAAAAACTTGTATCTTGTGCAATAAATTTACTGGAAGTTTTGTTGACGATGGTGGAATCTTTGAGCCCGGTGTACCTTAAATCAAACTGAATTTTATTCGAACTCTCAAGGCCGCGTTTGTCAGTGGTAGAGAAGTTGTAAGAGCATTCACACGACACAACTTTGTTGTACGTTGTGTCGCATACGGAAAGACGCGTGACAAATCGCATCGCCTAAATCGCCCTTAATGTATCTTTTGCAATAAATGCAATACAGGCGATTCGTTCGACCAATCTGCGATTTACGATCCTCAACACAAACTCAGTTATGTCAAGTAGCGAACTCGGTTATGCGGGTAGCGAACATGTAGCGAACTCGACAAGTGGCGAAACCGTCGTAAAGCATACATAGAATTAGCTGATTTAACTAATTAGAAACCACTCAAGCGACAAGCTCATTATTTCCTAATTACAGAAAAGCACTCACAAGACTCGATACTCCACTCGATCCTCGATTGTTGCGTCTCGATACTCGATACTCGATACTCGCGAGTATCGAATATCGAGCATCGAGTCTCGATACTCGACTCGATACCAAGTGTCAACTTACCTTTGCACACGCATCCATATACACATAAGACTTTAAGTCTGTCATAAAAGCCTATGTAGCCGTGTAGTTTCTCTACAAACTAACCTCTTTATAGTTAAGTCATTTAACTTAATGCTGTATGATTTTTGTGTTTTCTACATTGTAGGTGGCTATGAAGTTGCAGCTGCAAACTCCCAATATGACTTTCACATAAACGTTTGCAGAGGAATCACAAAAGAAACAACTGGAGACACAAGAGGTTGCCCAGGAAACAGTTCTATATGTAGATTTGACAGGAATCGTAACAAGTGGGATGATGTTGGAAGTATCACATTGGCAAGCAATTTAACACTTCTAAGCAGTAATGAGATAGTCCTTTGGTATAACACATCCAAAGCTGTTGATGGCTGCCCCAGGGGAAACCCGAGTACTAAGATAACGTTTGTCTGTCCCCAGCAGTTTTATCAATTGGTGAGTAAGATAACAGTGTTGAGTGTTTAACAAATGGTAGGGTTGTGAGATGTGGCTTGAAATGACAACGTCAAAATGTAATAAGGGTAAGTTGAAGCCACACATATGCGCACTGAGGCGACAGTGGTAGAAGGGATTAAACCCTGTTGCTACCAAAAAAAAAGATGACAAATTGGAGCTCAAAAGCCAGCAGCCATGGACAGCTGTTTCGGCCTTGTTTGGCCTCATCAGCATGGCACAGCTAGCAGATGAGCTCTAGGTTCCCACGTTATAAATGTCAAGGTGATGAAAAATGGTAGAGTTGTGGGATGTGGCTTGAAATGACAACGTCAAAATGTAATAAGGGTAAGTTGAAGCCACACATATGCGCACTGAGGCGACAGTGGTAGAAGAGATTAAACCCTGTTGCTACCAAACAAAAGATGACAAATTGGAGCTCAAAAGCCAGCAGCCATGGACATCTGTTTCGGCCTTGTTAGGCCTCATCAGCATGGCACAGTTGATGAGTGTTTGTTTCCCAACCTTAGCAGAACTCGTTTACAGCAGTTGAATTTCCCCCCTTTTGAAACTCTATAAAGCTGGAATGTAATATGTTTAAAGTAATATATTCTATGGCACTGGTTTTTATAAAATGGTTTTACATTTTATTTGCTATTCAGGGTGGTAGAGGTCCACAGCTCACGGCAGAAAAAGATTGCCGTTACGAAGTTCTGTGGGAGACGGAATATGCTTGCCCTCAATCTACCTTATTGTCTACAAACAGCTGTGTGCTTTCCAATGAATTTGTGAACTTTGACCTGTCTAAATTAATGCTTGAACATGGAAACTACATGGTTAATAACAGGTCTGGAAAATTGTCAAAATATGCTTTTTACATCAATGTGTGCAAAACACTTGGTTTCAGTTGTGGAGGTAAGTGCTAATTTTTGTTTTATAAACATTATAATAAAGTAATGTAATAATAACAATAGTAATAAAGAAAATGATGATG
Source organism: Ricordea florida (assembly GCA_949710005.1). Taxonomy (NCBI): domain Eukaryota; kingdom Metazoa; phylum Cnidaria; class Anthozoa; order Corallimorpharia; family Ricordeidae; genus Ricordea; species Ricordea florida. The sequence goes on from OX453272.1 coordinate 43,713,912, forward strand.
ACGGTGACAACAATAACGGCAATGATGGTTGATGATGATGATGATGATGAGAGTGATGATAAAAGGCTTTTAAAAGAAGGACCTCTTGAGTGTTGATTGTAGTAAACATTTTATAAGGAAAATTAATGATGGAAACAGACAAATAAACATGTAACGGCAGAAAAATAATATATATGTTGTGGTTCAGTGATATCCTTGGTTCAAATTTTATTTTTCTTTGTTTCAAACTCATTATTGTCACATTGCCATAACCAAAACAAAAGAAAACCAATTTTGAACCAACAATGAAATTTAAGCACAACATATACATCGGAAATTAAAAGTGTGAAAGGCACATTTTTCCTGCTAACCGATACATTTATTCACACGACCTTTCACATGTCTGCATTTGATAGTTATAATGATGAAATGAAGTTGTCAGTACATCATATAATGTTTTTATTGCTAATGTTTTGAATATGGAAGCGTGATATTTTTTCCTCACTTTACGGTACTTGGAGCTTTTGATTATTTTAAAATTTTATTTTAAATGAAGAAAACAAGACGGCAGTTTGCCAAGAGGAAAAAGATGGCTCAAAAAAATGGTCACTTGGAGTTGTCACATCACAAAAGCTACAGTATGCAGATGGCGAACTGATACTCACTTACCAAGGTGGTACACCATGCAGCTCTGGACTAAGAAGATCCACAGTTATTACATTTAAATGCGACTATCACTCCGAGATAGGGGAACCTGAGTTTAGTTTTGAAGACTATTGCCTGTACTTCTTTGACTGGAGGACAAAGTACGCTTGTCCTCCAAGTCGGCGCACTGGTACACACTGCAGAGTGGAAAGCAGCAACGGGAAGCGCTATGACTTGTCAGAACTTGTTCGTTTGGAGGGTGCAAAAAACTGGCTTGCTTTGGATGGAGAAAGTAGCACATCTGACAAACAGATTTACATCAATGTTTGTGGACGGCTCAACTCTGACGCTGACACAGCAAGATGTGAAAGGGCTGCCGCTGCGTGTATGATCAGTAAAAGTACGGGCAAAGTCACAAGTCTTGGGAGGTATACTGATCGTCCTACATTAAATCCAGATCGATCAATTAAGCTTGAATACACCAATGGCGAAGAATGCAAAAGAGATGCCCATGGACAAAGTGTGTTTACTACTTCGACTATAACATTCGTTTGTCAGCCGGGAGATTTGGAAAGCGCTCCCGTTTTGGTGAGCCACTCTCAGGATTATTGCCACTATCAATTCATGTGGAAATCAGGTACTGAGCATATTCTCTGTACCAAGTAAAATGCTTTCTCATAACTATTAGTAATTAGAAATTAGGGCAGAGATTTGGTTAAATGTTTGAGGAGGAGGAGGACATGTGGGTTTTGCACCTGCACTTTATATGTTTTGTTTCTTTTTGTTTGTTAAAAGAAGTCAAGCAAAGTTGTCTTCATAACTAGTTTATTTGCCTCATGCATGAGCTCTAATGAAGCCATTAATTAGGAACTGTGCTCGACAGGGTGGATCGATGAGACAAGGTTGGAATGCAGTGGGGAGGGGAGGGTGTAGGTGACGCCAACAGGTTGTGTAGGGGAGGGGTCAAGGCTGAAATGCAGTGGGGAGGGAGGGTAAAGGTGACGCCAACAGGTTGTGTGGGGGAGGGGTCAAGGTTGGAATGCAGTGGGGAGGGAGGGTAAAGGTGACGCCAACGGGTTGTGTGGGGGAGGGGTCAAGGCTAGAATGCAGTGGGGAGGGAGGGTAAAGGTGACGCCAACAGGTTGTGTGGGGGAGGGGTCAAGGTTGGAAGGCAGGGGAGGTGTGGGGGTATAGATGAGGAGGTTGTGGAGGGGGAGCAGAGTGCCATGATTTCTGGGAGAGTCTCTTGTTGCAGTTTGGTGATGCAGCGTGTTGTTGGTTTACTAAATACAATGATATTGTCTTTGTTTACAGCTGCAGCATGCTCTTTGGGAGTGAACATTGGTAAAGACTGTAAAGTAGAAGACAAAGAGGCTGGTTATGTCTTTGACTTGGGACCCCTTGCAAGCAAAATCTGGAACAAAACAAAAGATTTTTACACAATTGACGATAAACTCTATGAGTTTCAATTAAAGGTGAGATGCGAAACGTTTAGTACTCAAGTGCGAAATAATGTATATTCTGTGGTGAATTTTTTCTGTTGGTTCTGGACGACTGCTATCCTTGGTTTTGTGTATGGTTCCTCATTTTGGAACAAAAAATATTGAATTTTTTCACATCCTAGCGAGGTTAGTAAGGCTCATTACCATGAAAACAAAAGAATTTTTGTTTGGCCATCACTATGAAAAAGGTCTGTAAAACGTATAGATAAACAAATAACTAGAGTGCAAAGTATGCTTAAAAACTAAGTGAATATCATCTAAAATCAAATCAATACAAAGTGCAGATATGAGAAGCTAGCCCTGTTTACCGGTAGATCGACTCTTTATAGTTCACAACTTTAAACATGCTGGTAAAATATACAGAAACGATACATTTGTCTGAATAATGCAGATATCAGGGTTGTCACTAAGATTTCAAGTTGCCGGGTAATTGTTGTTAGTAGCCGGGGAAGTTGCAAGCGGTCCCACCCCCCCACCCCCCCCCCCCCCCCACACACACACACACACAGCGCACAACCACGTTTTAGGACGAAAGTAGCCGCGGGTTAGGCTCCGAGTAGCCGGGGGAAATCCCCGGCCCCCGGCCCTTAGTGACAACGCTGAGATATAGTTTGTATTCTTTGGAATAGTTTTTAATGGAGAAATAAGAGAAAACTGTGAACTGCCGGCCATTTAGTAGTTTAAATTCCATGACCGGCAGTCGGTTGTATGGCCGAGGAATTTTTCTGTCTCGTTTTTCTTACCAGTATGCAGGGGCAGGAGGAAACTGCCAACTAAAATCTTGTAGATGAACTAGAAGCGCTTCCTACTTCTAAACAATCATTTCATAGCTTGAATTCCGTGGAATAGTTTTTAATGAAGAAATAAGACAAACTGCCGGCCTTTTAATAATTTGAAGAGCCTTGCCGGCTGCCGGCCATAAATAAAATTATAGACACAGCAATTTATTTATCTATTTGTATGTGGCACACGACAACAATTTGCAAGGCAGCTTTACGTAATTTTTAATGTAGTCAAGTTTCTGTGGATTAGAATAATATGGCTCAGTTGGAAGGTAAGCCTTGCTTTTCAGAAGGTTTTTAGAATTCGGTCCCTGGTGCTGGCACTGTGTTAATTCCTTAGACAAGAAACTGTACTCCACACTGTCTCTCTCCACCCAGGTGTATAAATGGGTACCAGCGATATAATGCTAGGGGTGACCCTGCGATGGACTAGCATCCCATCCAGGGGGGAGTAATAATACTCCCAAGTGCTTCATGCTATTGAAACCGGGATAAGCTCCGGCCGTGTGGGCCTCCTGTGGCTCGTGTGCGCCTTTACCTTGCTTTTCACAAAATTTTCTTGAGATGGATTCATTGTTTCAAAAACGGCAAAATTGCATCAAGCACGCATACGGCACAGGTACAAATGGTCAAAACATTTAAAATACTGAAATCGCATAGGGTTCTTACATATTGTTGTCAATAAAGGAACTATCTTTTCGGCTTTATAGTCTAGAACTCTCAACCCAAATGTTAGTAATAATTATGCTTTTAAACTAAGGCCAATTTCAGCGTTTCGTTCGATGACATTTAGTAGGGGTCATATTTTAGTGGATGTTGTCTTAAAGGGGAAATAACAGGGCTAATGTTCAATCTCATGAGAAACTAGAGACATTCATTAGTAAAAAGGAATTTTTTGAGGTGTTGCAAAATAAAAACTTTACAGCCTTCTAAAAAGTACCTAATTTTCCATCTTCGAGGCTTACAAATTAGTCATGGCGGGCATACTCAACGGCCTTTAGCGCGGCCAGAAAACGATTTAGAATCAAACCAAAGTTATTTTAGTTATGACTTTGATAAAGCATTTTAGGCAAAATTATTTTTCACACGAAATTCAGTGGGTTGTTTTTACTGAGACAGCCTGTTAAGATAGTTTTGTTTAAGACAGGTATATCAATATAGTCATTTTCTTTGGAGAGCCTTTGAAGTAAAATATTGTGGATAATCCTTAAGACATAAACACAATCCTTACGGCATTGAAAGTTTTTCATTATTCAAACTTTTTTACTTTTTTAATGCATTGACTAATTTTTCACAGTCAGCAAGGTGATGTCAATCATCCCATTAATTTTTGGATTATGTACTAGTTAAATGTCGATCAGGTGGTAATTACAGTGTTTATACTACTACATGAGAAATTTCTGTAATTTGATTGGCTAAGAGCAGTGGTATTTCTGCTTAATTTGAAATACCTACATGTGAAAATTACAAACCTTTTGCGAGTAGTAGTATAAACAAATAATAGCATGATTTGTACGTGATATTTGGCATAAATACCACTCGAGATATTTCAAAATTGTCTCAAATTTCACTCGCCTAACGGCTCTTGAAATTACGTACAACAATTTTGAAATATCTCTCGTGGTATTTATACCAAATATCACTACAAACCATGCTATTACCTATACTAATAATATACATGAAAAAATTACTCGATTCTGATTGGCTGAGAGCAGTGCAGTTCAAGTGTAACACCAGTGCAAAAAGTGTAACACCAGTGCAAATTACACATCGATATTCTGGATTATGATATTCGTTATTTTTAAACGAACCGCTTTGAGATCGTAGCGTTATCAGCTGATCTGCATCAGCCAATCAGTAAATTAAGTGTAAAATCCGCGTCAAATGCTCACTTCCCGTCCGCAATGAGATTTTCCTACACTTCCTCCATGCGCGTTTTTTCATGTTTATATTATTTCAGCTTTTCGAAAAACTCACTCGTGCAAATTAATTCCAAATTGAACTCGAAACCGTATGATTACCTTTACAAAGTTATTAGACAATTAAAGCGAAATGACAATGTCCTTTGTGAACATGAAATTGTGTGACAACCTGAGGTTATAATTAAAACGCGGTTAAATGCAATTTAACTAAGTTAACAACAAAGAGCGAGCGTCCTTATTCAGTGTACGGTGGTCAGCGGTCTAAGGTAGGGAGCCTGCTCCACAGGATCGCATGTGCCTTGCAGCTCAGTATCAACCAAGTGGCGCGGTTTTAGGGAAGCGTGGTCGTCCGTCAGCGATTTTTGTGTATTCTCCCCTTCCATCCCTCCCCTTTCTTTTTTCCACTGCGTAGCGGTGTGACAGGTGCCTGGTCTGCCATGGTTTGGGGGCCCATGGCTGGGTTGCGGGGATTTGCCAGCCATTAGTGCGTTTCTCCATCTAGGGGCTGGCTGCCAACAGTGGAAGCCCCGGGATATCCCAGGCACCCAACCTCCACTTAGCGATGTGGGTGTTAACTGGTATAGGGTATAATGGAATAAGTGTAACATATTTAACTATTGGGTTAAGTATTATTTTTCCTGAAAGGTACTTGTATATTTAAGCATGCCAAAATCAAACTTAGAAAAAGAAAATTCGAGTTCGGCCAATTGGAGTCGAACCTACGGGATGTTCCGACTTAGAGTGTAGAAGCCCTACCACTGAGCTATAGGAGACTTGTGGGAGCAAGGCCATTAAACTAGGTTCATGGTACAAACATCCTGCATACTGTTAGGACTTGAAAGTAAAGATAACTAGTTCAGATGCTCTTACACTGAGCTATAGGAGACTCGTGGGAGCAAGGTCATTAAACTAGGTTCATGGGACAAACATCCTGCATACTGTTAGGACTTGAAAGTAAAGATAACTAGTTCAGACACTCTACCACTGAGCTATAGGAGACTCGTGGGAGCAAGGTCATTAAACTAGGTTCATGGGACAAACATCCTGCATACTGTTAGGACTTGAAAGTAAAGATAACTAGTTCAGACACTCTACCACTGAGCCATAAGAGACTCGTGGGAGCAAGGTCATTAAACTAGGTTCATGGTACAAACATCCTGCATACTGTTAGGACTTGAAAGTAAAGATAACTAGTTCAGACGCTCTACCACTGAGCTATAGGAGACTCGTGGGAGCAAAGCCATTAAACTAGGTTCATGGTACAAACATCCTGCATACTGTTAGGACTTGAAAGTAAAGATAACTAGTTCAGACGCTCTACCACTGAGATATAGGAAACTCGTGGGAGCAAGGCCATTAAACTAGGTTCATGGTACAAACATCCTGCATACTGTTAGGACTTGAAAGTAAAGATAACTAGTTCAGACGCTCTACCACTGAGATATAGGAAACTCGTGGGAGCAAGGCCATTAAACTAGGTTCATGGGACAAACATCCTGCATCGTGCTGGGATTTGAATGTTAATGTTAAATTGTTGTAAAGTGACAATGATGTTGATCCAGGTGAATTTTTTTCTGTTTTTGCAGGTATGCGGAGAAAGCAACAAGACAAACTGCAATGGCAGTAACATCGGTGCATGCCAATATAGCCGGACAGATCATAAAACCTGGAAAATTGGTGAACAAAACAGCTTATTGTATTATTACGATGGAATGATAAACCTAACTTATCCAAACGGTGATGAATGTCGCAATCATGTAAAACGGACCAGTCATATCACTTTCCTCTGTGACCCTAATGCGGTTGATGGTGGGATAGGAGCTCCGCAGTATGAGAAGGAAAACTCCTGCGTTTACAACTTTATGTGGTTCACAAAGTATGCATGCCCTGCCAAGGTTAGTGACTAACAGTCAATAATTACTGGCTTCCCTGTGGAAGTCCGTTATGGATTATTTCTCCTTAGGTTCCTAAATTTTTCTTTCCAAATTAATTCCAAACAAAGTCCACAGTTTCCATTGAAAGTCCCGTAAGAGGTACAAAACAACCACAAACATTTTTCCTGATGGCGTAAACGCTTCTCCCCAAAATCCGGGGACTTTTATTTTTGAACTGTCAATCACTTCGCGCGTGTTACATAACTTCCGGTTTGCTCTTACGTGTAACATTACTTCCGGTTCGGTCACAAAATTTCTTTTAGAAAGTTAATAAAAAAGGAACAGAAAATAATCCTTAACAGGGGTCGTTCATTTTTTACGAGAGAGGGGTGGCTGTTGGGATTTGGGTGGGGGAGGGTCATGCGAAAAAAAGATTAGGGTGGAGGGAAATATTTTAGCAATACTATTATGTCATATTAGTTTAATCCGAATTGACGTTTCTTTTGATTGGCGGGGGGGTCATTTAAAAAAAATTGGCAAGATGAGGGGGGTCATGCCATTTTTAAATTTTGCTTCTCGAATAACACCAACCCCCCCCCCCCCCCTCTCCGTCATAAAAAAATGAACGGTCCCTTAGTCTGTATTTTCCTTTTTTTTCTGCGAAGATATGAAATATCAGACTTAATAAATCGATGTTGAATAACATAAACGAGTAATCGATGGATAATCATTGAGTCATCAACTGATTAGTCATTGATTATTAGCAATAATAAATGAGTTGTCGATGATAATAATAATGATAATTATAATGAACTTTATTTGAGTGTCAACTGTATTTAGCACTGATGTACTAATTGGGGACACTGTAAAGCACAAATGAAGTCAAATGAAATCATATTAGATTAAATCAAATCAAATCAAATCAAATGTTGCTCTTTTATTTGGAGAAGGGAAAACCGGAGTCCTGGGAGCAGAGTAGAGAACCAACAAACTCAGCCCACATATGACGCCGGGGCCGGGAATTGAACCCAGGCCACATTGGTGGAAGGCGATCGCTCTCACCACTGCGCCAACCCTGCTCCTCTAAGAGATGAGAAGTCGATGAGAAATCGATGATAAATCGATGACTGACCAAACGTTTTGTGGCCTATCGGTTATTCATCAATTACTCGTTCATTATCGGATATAATCAATGACTTATCTACTGATTAACACCGTCGATTAACCAGTGATTACTCATTGATTTCATTGATGTTTTCGATTTATGAGGTCTGGGTAATAAGAACGATAACCTGGTAGAGCTTTCTCCAGTCAGCTATTAACAGGGCTGGTGTGACCGCAGAATTAACTGCGACCACTAATTATAGTTAGGTATGATATCATGAAACTTAATTACTAATCAGAACCAACCAATCCTTGTTGTTACTCATTTTCACGGGACTCAAATTTCTCGAAATTGAAGTCTTGCGAAGAAGAGTTTTCACGAAAATTAACAACGCCGAAGTGAATGCCCTGTCATATAATTCTTTAATTAATTTTGAATGGTAAGACTTTCTGTTCTGCGGCCCTTCTCTGTCAGCTGGACGGTGAGCGTAGCCTCTTCAATCACTTAATTAGCAGCGAGGGAAAACGCTTTGTTATCAAAAGATAGGTGGAAGCAGGAGTTGCTGGGTAGAAAAGGGCGAGACAGCTCTTCCTGACGAGGATCTATTTGAAGAAACTGACTTCGTGCCCCAGCTGTACAATTGAACAGAGCCATGCAGTATTTTTGTACAGGCCTGCTTTGTTGCAAAGGAACATGCCAAACTGTTTTCAATTTTTTTCTTTAGATGGTTTTTTTAGTGTATTGGACACTATCACTATGGGAAATTTAAATCAGTCGTGCTGATTTTCGGAATAACTATTTGTGAATACCGATTATTATTTTTTTCTCAAGCATCTCAGCGGGCCGGAATCCCAAATCCTCGAATCTGATTGGCTAATCGCGCGCTCGTAACCGGTCCAGCTTTTTACGATACGGACCAAGGTCCAGATTTTTATCCGCGCTATTCGCGGCAAACAAACAGAAAAAATAAATAAGTTATTTACCGGTCTAGGTCGGTCCTTATGGGAAAAAAACTGTGCCCTTGGTCTTGAGTAAGGCCCTCGGCCTTCGGCATCGGGCCGTACTCAAGACCTCGGGCACAGTTTTTTTCCCATACGGACCTACCGCCCGGTAAATAACATATATGTATTTTGACTATTTCGCGGAATTTAGTTCCCCTATAATGCATTTTAGAACAAATCGCGAAATTTAAGTCCCGAGAAATACTTCTGTTTCATAGTCGAGAAATTATGTTCCCGCGGAAATAAGTAGCAATTAGGTAGTTTATGGCATTAATGTGACAGCAATTAATGTTGTCAATTGACAGGTTACTGAGTGTGTAGCTAAGTCTGATGGTGACCAGTATGACTTGACGAGTTTGGTAAAAACACAAGACAACTGGAAAGACAGCAGTAGAAGCAGTACATTGGGAACATTCTATATCAACGTTTGTCGTGCTCTGAATCTGGTTGCTGATGTTTCTGACTGCAGTGGTACAGCCGCAGTGTGTTGGAAAAAACTGGATGGCCATGCTGTTAATTTAGGTATGAAGGCCAAATATTGTGGTGCAAATACCGTGAAAATATAGTAATAAACTGACGGTTTAAAATTGGTTGCGGCTACAGTCAAATCGTTTGGATGATAAAAGCGTTGTTGACCAAGCGAGAGTTCAAGATGGCTTAATATTGGACAGTTTCATCTTGACTGATCAAGCTTGGTCAATAAAGGATTTATTTTATAGCTAATATTGCTTTATTTTGTTTGGCTTTGTTTTGCGGGACAAAGCGGGTAATCCCGAGCGATAGATAGGCCCATCTTGCCCTCTCGGGTAGCCAATCAGAAACCAGGATTCGCCCCATCGTGCGCGCTCGCGGAACCAGCCTTAAAATAGGTAACGGGACCATATGCTGTTAAATTTGGAAATAATGGGATGAAAATAATTCCGAGGAAGGCCAATTTACTTATTACTTAGACAGCATACAAAACGTATTCAATATATTTTTACTTTGGACTTTTCGCGAAAAGTAGCCAATTTATTTTAAATGTGGGCAGTGTGCCAAAATTTATAAACGATATATCTGTTGACAATGTTGAGGTAATTGACAAATACACCGTATATAATGAAGAAGATTATCTCATTTTCGCAGAAATCCAAAAGTTAAATCAGTTTCACTCACTCTTAACTAACTTAGTGGTGTTAAATAAGTGCTAAGCTTGTTACAGTCAATAAGGGTTTCCTCTTACAACCTTGACTAACCTACAGGACGGTCTTCAGTTCATTTGAAATTGGGATTATGAAACAAGTTAATAAAGTAATTCATTACTTGTTCCTAATATCTTTGGGACGTTAAAGAACCCACACACTGTTCGAAAAGAGTAGGGGACGTAGTTCCGGTCTGTCTCTGCCTCTGGTTTCATATGTCACGCACACGTACACGTTTTAACGAGCACTTAGGAGCTCCTTGGTGTCGCGTGTATGAATAAAGTATTGTATTCATAACACCGTAAGGTAAAAAAGGGTGATGATGTTTGTGGCACTGTCACAAGCAAACTGCGGAAAATCAAATCCCACTTCTCTCAATGGGAGAAGATGAAGGTCGTAGGTTCGACTCTTGTTAGGAGAGCTAAGATTTGCTTTTTTCGAGTTCGCCTGTGACGGTGACGACAATACATCTGTCATGTACGTATTTGTTGACTGCACTTTAATTTTATATCTCGTCTATACAGGAGAAGTGAGTGAGGGCCCAGTAGTTCAGTCAAAGGGATCTGTAGTTATGAACTACACTAATGGAGACAAGTGTGCGAGTAATGATAAGCAGCGTTACAAGACGGTCATTACATTTAACTGTGATGACGGCGAGACGGTAAGTTTACTAATGCTTTGAAATATTGTATGGCGCGACGTAAACGTTTTTTCTCAAGGAGCCTCTTGACTTGTAAAAATTTCAAAGGAGTTGCTAGGTCCAAAAACTCTGTAGTCTTTTTTTACTTTTCTGCGATTGGTAATTGGCCAAGGAATTCACAACCAATCAGACTTCGGAAGTAAAGTTAGAACCAATCGTGATCAGGTCTCGGCTCACGAGACTCTGTGTTTCTGTCTTGATTGGTCCGTAATGACAGTAATAGCGGAGCTCCACAGCGGCTCGAAGAGCCGCAGAGCGGAGCCCCATAACTACCGTGCGAGGATAGAAATTGAGAAAACCATGCGTTTGAGTTTTCATGGTCATCGTGGCTAGCGGCATGGCTCGCGGGCGCGTGCGCCTAGCGACGACGACGACGACGACGATGTTGCCCCAACATGGCGGCCATAGTCATCCGGGATATTTAGCAGGTCTTAAACCGAAACGAGGCTTTGTTTTTCGCGCGCTTTTCGCGGCTTGCCGCGGCTACGCAACCTACAGCCAGCAGTCTACAGCAGTCTACAATGTTTTGCTGAAGAAACGGATTATTCATAGCGGTTTTGGAGGAAAAATTTTCTTCCTACAAGTTTTCAAGCGTTTTTGGAGGGACATAAGCATAAAGCTGAGTTCTTTCTACAAGTTTTCAAGCATTTTTGGAGGGACTGTGTGAGGAGCTCCGCTTTTAGGTTTGCCTAAATCTATTTAATAACTCAGGCCAAGTTATTACTTTGTTTCTGGTTTCACTACAGTCATTTGAACACCACCTGAGTAAACAATCCTTGTCGTTGAGAAATAAAACCTATCTAATGTGTCTGTGTTTTATTATCACAATCAATTGTTGCCTTCAATGTTCCTCAAATTGTTTGAAACAAGTAGTGAAATTCATAATTATGGCACCAGGACGGCTGGATGTTGCCGCCCTTATTTCTGTCGTACAAACATAAAGCAATTTACCATTCTCTTTCAAGGTCCTATGATTTGGAATTCTCTCCCTACTTTAATTACCTGTTCAACAAGTTTTCTTACCTTCAAGAAAAAAATGTTAAATTTTTTATTTGAACAATCTTAAATCTGTTATGCCGCACTCACACAGCACCAAAATATATACTCTTATATTATCCTTCGAGGTGGCCTCTCCTATAAGCCTTGTGGTTTCCTGAGGTCTCCTCGCCACTAACTTAGGTGTACTTAAAGTAACTATTATGTAAATGGAAAATAAATAAATAAATAAATACAGGCTTAAGCAAACCGTGGAGCGTATGGGAGAATTCGTGCGGTGATTGCTCTAACGTGACACTGAAGGTCGAGTGTTTGTTCCTGCTAGAGAAACATTGCCAATAACGTAGTCCTTGTTTACACTATAAGCTTGCGTTTTGTTGATTTGTTGAAAGGCTTCCCGCCCTCAATACGATGGAACTAAAGATAATGGTTGCACGTACAAGTTTCGCTGGGAATCGGCTGCAGCTTGCACTATAAAAAATGTCGAGGGAAAAGGTAACTGTGCTGTGAAAGACCCCAAGTCAGACACACTGTTCAATCTGCTGCCGATTATGAAAAGACCAAGTGAAATGCCATATAATATGAGCGATGGCAAAGGTGGCACCATCCAGCTTAACATCTGTGGAAGAGTTAGTGGTTGTAATAAGGAGGATAGAGCCGGGGCGTGTCAGATTGACAGTGGTGGCAAGAAGATTTTACTTGGAAAGGCGAACAAAATACTCGGATACGAAGGCGAAATTCTTACCCTTTCATACGAGTAAGTGTTGTCTGCTTGCTTAGTTGCTAATAGCTAAATAGCTCTCCCCGGAGTGTGTTTTATATCGAGATGACTTTGATTTTTGTTTCGAGTAAGTGTTGTCTGCTTGCTTAGTTGTTGGCGCAAGAATATTTAAACCAGTTTGATATGCATTTTCACTTCGACTTCGTTTTAGGGGATTTTTTACACGAAATAGCTCTCCCCGGAGTGTGTTTCAAATCGATATGACTTTGATTTTTGTTTCGAGTAAGTGTTGTCTGCTTGCTTAGATGTTGGCGCAAGAATATTTAAACCAGTTTGATATGTATTTTCATTGCGACTTCGTTTTAGGAGATTTTTACATGAAATAGCTCTCCCCGCAGCGAGTTTCGTATCGAGATGACTTTGAATTTTGTTTCGTGTTTACTTGATGACTTTGAAATATACGTTATAATTGAGTTGACTTAAATTACGCATGTTTCAGTTCTCTGAAATGCCGATTTTCATACAGAACCGAGTAACCGTTCTTCTTTTACATGATACCAGTGCGAAATTTCGTACCGGAAGGAGCTTTTCCGGCTCCGGCCTAAAAACATAAGTGAACTCGCTTCGATATGACTCGCTCCATCATGACTGAATATCATGTAAACGAACACAGACCAACAAAGAGGGAACCGGGGTAGTTACTTCATGTAGCGTACATTATAGTGAGAAGTAAGAAGTAAGATATGTCTCCACATGATAAATATATTAATATATTTATATTAATATATTTATATGAAATATATTAATATAAATATATATTATAAATATACAATAATCTACGATATATGAAGTAACTACCCGAACCGGAGTGACCTCGCGCCGGGCTGAAAGTCGCCTCGGGCTCATGCTAACACCCGCTTAGATTCTAAGAGCGCTTTTAAATTTACTGTTGAAATTAATTATACTATTGTTTTGGTGTTAAATCACTCTGATACGTGATTGGTTGAGGCACTTCCCGGCTCGACCAATCAAGGGCTAATCGTGATAAGCTCGGACGCATTTTCCCGCGCTTGATGCTGAAGTTTAGTTCAGCTAGTAGATCGTTGAACTAGTATTTGTCAGATCGCAGGTTCGAATTCCGTTTCAGTCTTTTTTTAGGCTAAATAGCAATTGCTAAACGTTGGAGTTATATTCCTTTCGTGTTCAGTTCATCCCAACACGGCTACAGTATTCAGTGGAATTTAGTCGGTGAAACCAAGAGAACGTAAAAAACAGAGGGAGACACTTGGGGCGTCGGTTGGTATTTCCGAGAGGTCCGCATGACTCCACTGTGACCAAATCCTTCCATACATCTGTATTCAATGGCTGCTCGCGGCTTTTAAATATGTATTATTGTTATCTCTAATTATGGATTATTCAGGCGCGATTTACAAACAACAGTCCTACTCGGTACGCAGTGAGCATCATTGTGAGGCATGCGGACCTCTCGGGAAACAAACTGCCGTGTCCAAAAATAACTTTTCTGAAGTTTTCATATCAGGGCTGGACTGGAAGTGTCCCTCTCTGTCCCTTATTCTCTCTTGGTGAAATATTGAATTATACAAGCAGTGGGAATTAATGAGGTAAAAGAGTTAACTGTGCCATTAACAAAATGCTTTGTTCTGATTGGCTTTTATCAGTCCTTATTTGTTGGTTGATTTGGCTGGTGCAGCACCAAAATGTCTGATTTGAATTGTCGGATTAAAGAAGCTTGTAATCGGTCAAATTGAACAGTTAAACAGCCAATGAAAATTTAGCACTAAATGCTGCTAGCAAATGAAATTTAATTACCTAGATCATACTGAGTAAGTAGGTTGCCCGATTTCAGCTTGAAGTTAAGTGGTGCAATGACTTTTATTCATATATGCTTAGTATTCTTGACTCGGAAAGCCTTGAAATGAAAGACAACGATTGACGCAATAAGTACATTGAATTTAGGCTTTTGAACTTCATTAGGAGGTTGAGCTTTATGCACCTATCAGTGTTAAGCCGGCGGGGGGGGGGGGGGGGAGTCAGGGCATGGGGTGGGGATTTGACATTTTTAAAAAATTTGCCGTTAAATTCCCTGCCCACGGGCAAATCATTCCAGTCAAATGCAACCAAATTTCCCCACCCCGGGCTGCACATCGCTGTCAAATATCCCAAGGCTGGCAAAGAAAGGTTCAAATATTCCCTCAAGGTCAGTCAAATGCCCTACCCCAGGGCCAACAAAGACAATCAAATCCCCACCCCATGCCCTGACTCCCCCCCCCCCCCCCCGCCGGCTTAACATTGATAGGTGCATTAGGCTGAAGTACTTCAGTGCGACGTCTCTAACCAAGGCCACCCAAATAAATTTTCATACAAATATCAGAGATCTGTGGCGAGCTTCTACCGACTAAGATGATTCGTTTTCAATCTTCAGTTATTTAAAGCATATTATATGCATTTTAAGTGAAGTATGAAACAGTTGTAGAGATTCTGTTGTTTAGATACTCGATCATGATTGGATAATTTGTATGAAAGTTCGTTTGGGTGGCCTCGGTTTGAGTAGACACACTGTAAGTAAGACGCATGTGTATACATTGACCTTTCATTACTGATTTTCTCGCACTTTGGCATTGAGACAATGAATTTGTGATCTGACTTTTCTGCTGTAATTGTGCTCGTAATTTCAAATCACCCGCAAGATTACTCCCTGAATTGTACTCCACTCAGTTTTATTACCGCTACTAATTGCATGAGTTGTCATGGTAATTAATGCCAAAAACCCTTAACGCTTGAAACGTGCAACGCGCTTTCACAGTTTGTCCAGATTCAAGATTTCCCAAGTACCGTATCTAGAAACTGCTTTCCCCAGTCTTTGAGCTTGTCGGTACTGTCCCGCTTCCATGGCGCGTCGTAAACTTGCATTTGCAATAATGACGTGTCCGCCATGTTTTGAGCAGAGGCGCGTATTTCCCAGTAAGTGTGTCACACTACCGAAGCCATGCAGTTGATTGGTTAATTAGGTTTTTATATCATTCCAAATATAGTACTCGGTAGATTGAATGTGGACAAGGTGTAGTTTAAGACATTCGGAGGCACTTATATGTTCCAAGTTTCATGGATTTTGTTAATATATGACAATGTTTCTGTGTTTGTATTGAAACCAAAAGGGATGGTTACAACTATGTCGTACCTGGTTCTGGTAATGGAAGGACTCGAGAAGCACATATCAAGTTTTACTGTAATCCTAAAGTACCACTTGGAAAACCGGCATTCGCCCTTCAAGAGGATCAGAAATTGCTCTTTGACTTTCAAACATCATTAGCCTGCCCGGCATCAGCAGTTCAGTGTTTGCTGACAGTAGATCAGAAGACGTATGATCTCAGTCGTTTGGGACTTACAACTGGTAAGATCTGTTCCCAACTGCTGCCTGACAGAACAATAACCTTTATTTGAGTGTCAACTGTATCTAGCACTGACGTACTAATTGGGGACACCGTAAAGCACAATTTAAATCAAATCGAATCATATGAAATTAAATTAAATCAATCAAATTAAATCAAATGTTGGTTTTTGAGAAGAGGGGAAAACCGGAAAACCGTAGAAAAACCTCTGGGTGTAGAGTAGAAAACCAACAAACTCAGCCCACATATGACGCCGGGGCCGGGAATCGAACCCGGGCCACATTGGTGGAAGGCGAAAGCTCTCACCACTGCGCCAACCCTGCTCCGCCAGAGAAACGCGGGCGTGCCTCATCAAGACTTGTTTTCTATCACTTATTAATACTGATTTGTTTACAACTCGCACGGAGAATCCAATTATTCGCAGTCTAACGCCATGTCACCCTATTATTACTATCAAGAAGCCATCAGAGAGACCTTTCTCGTGTTGTAAAATAATGAAGAAATTGTAAGCGTAGAAATCTGTGGAAGATGCATTTTTCGGCACTGGCACAGGCAAACTCAGGAAAAGCAAATCCGAGTTCTGCTAGTAGAAGTCGAACTTACGACCTTCCGATTACTATTAATGGCCTTGCTCCCACAAGTCTCCTATAGCTCAGTCTTAGAGCGTCCGAATTAGTAATCTAAAGGTGGTAGTGTCGACCCCTATTGGGCATGTTATTGTACTCTTACCTCAGAACACAATAAAATAAAATGTATGTAAACCGGGATTTTCTTTTTCTGTGTTTCCTGTGACAGTGGCGAAAAAGGCATTTTTCTCATATGATTTATGTCTTTGTATTTCAAGGTAATTGGGAAGCAGTTGATTCAAGATCAGAAAACAAACACCTTCATTATTACATCAATGTTTGTCGTCCAGTGAACCCCACCTTAGATCAGATCAGATGCCCAGGTGGTCCCATAGGAGCTTGTCAGGTTGACCGTAAGTCTAGAAAAGGATTCAACATGGGCTACATACAAAGTGATCCTTCATTCTCCAGCTCTGGTGAGCTTACATTGCAGTATTTAGGAGGCAATGGCTGTCATGGACAATTTAACAGAAGCACCAGAATTATCTTTTCATGTTCAAAGACCATGGTAAGAACACACGTTGTTAGCAAAGTTCCTATAGCAGTGAAGCTATAATCTTTGCAAAAAATATGAAACCGACAGCACTTTTGCACTCTTGGAAACCATTGGCCATCACCTCATCCAGCTTTCCCCACCTTCTCTCCTAGTGTTCAGTTCACCGTTACAGCTTATCATGTTATTTTTGTGTGGCTTACACGAAGCGTGTAGCCACATTGTAGAACAATAGGATTTATTAATGTATTTATTTATTTGTCCACGAGTGTCGAGCGCCTGTCGCGTGGTCTAGTAAGCACACGTGTACGCTTTGCGGACCTATTTTTATTAGCACCACGGTTCTATGTTTGTAAACATGTGATGACCCAACATTGATTGTGGATCTTGGGACGAAATCAGAAACTCAAAAGGAAAACCAGGAATTCTGTCCATCGGTCAAAAATATTTGGCCAAAGATTGCAGTTACTTTACCGTTAACTCTCATTAGAAGTTCTTCCTAAGGATTCTACTTTCGCAAGGTAAAAGGAAGCGGGCGCAGATGACTTATGAGGCCCACTCGACCGGAGCTTCTTCTTACCCCCTCCCCCACCGGAGATATAACGCTTGTGTGATTGAGAAGCATACCATTCAGTGGGGGGGGGGGGGGGGGGGAGGTAATCCTATTCCTAGGTGCTCGTGGACCTTGTGGCCAGAATGCGCCTTTACATTTAATGTTAAATGAAGAGTCTCTGTTTTATATATCATTATTATATATGCGTAATTGGGCAAGCGTGAAATCCAGATGGCTGGTTATTGGCCAATTTTTTTCGATTTTAAGGAAGAACGGAGCCAATATCCAGCTGTTTTGACTAAACAAGCTTAGTCAATAAATGATTTATTATATGGCAATTTTTTTGTTTAGTTTCGCGGACTAAGAGGGAATTCCAAGCGGGCTAGAAAGGGCCATTTTTACCGCTGTTGTAGCCAATTAGAACTCAGGATTCGTCCTCTCTTGTCCGCGAACGGAGCCAACCATATGCTTTCATGTGCTTTTGTATTTATAGTAAATATTTAAGGAAAATGTTGAAGTTAAATTTGAAGTTGAGCGATCGCTCTATTACAGGGGTCCCCTGTGTTTGTTTCCGAGACACCAGAGTGTGAGTATGTGTTCACATGGGAGACACCCAGTGCATGTCCGCTGACCAAAGAATACGGTACAGATTGTAAAGTGGAAGACAAGCAGTATTATTACATGTTTGATTTGTCAAAGCTGTACAACGACACTAAAGATTACAATGTCAGTGTTCGTGGTGCACCTGGCGAAAGAATTGTTTTGAATGTCTGCAAGAAGCTTAAAACCCCGAAATTGTGCCCTGGAAGTAATATTAGTGCCTGTATTCTGAAAGGTATGAATCACTAATTCCCATTTATACTTTGTGCTTGGGTTGTTCGAAACCTAGCGATGTTACCACTTGTTAAAAGCGAACGTGTAAAAAATTACTCTTGTTCATTTGATGATATAACGTTAATATATAGTTAGGAAATTTCTCCTCGAGTGTTGAAAAATATTATACAAGTGAGCGCAACAAATGAGTGAAATATTTTTCAACATGAAAAGAGAAATTTTGTATCTTCAACCGACAATGTAATTTTCTTCTTACTGTATATGATTTATTGGTATAACGAGTACCGAGTTATAGCAAATCAATAGAAACGCTATCCAGACAGTGATGTCTCACTTGTGCGGGTATTCATGTTGTGGTTCAATTTTATCCTTGGTTCAAGTTTTATTCAGTTCCTTTATAATATAGATAAGACCCTGCGCGCGCTCTGGTTGATCAAAAACCCATGTTTTATCAGAGTATAAAACGTAGAAAAAGCGTGTTTTGTTGTTTTTCGTCACATTACCTTTAATCGACATTTTTGTTAGAGATGGCCAAGAACATTTTCTTTGAAGAAGTTCATGCTGGAATTCTCTGCAAAGCAGCAGGAACGTTTGAAAATGAGATTAGTATAACAAATAAAGCAGAAGAAGTGAAAACAGTCGAGAAGTTGGTATTTTAAAATGAGGTCAGTTTGTCGATCTGTGTGCTTTGTTGTTTCTCCTCGCGGCGTGTTAAATCTATATCATAATGAAGAAGCCTGAGCCCTGTATTACACTGTGATGAAACAGTCCGGACATTTGAGAACACTCGCGAAATGTAGAAAACACTCCCCTGCGGCTCGTGAGAACACGAATGAAATGCCGTCGTGTTTTATCACAGTGTAATACACAGCTTAGGCTTCTTTATTTGTAAATTGTTTCAAACTCATCATTAAATTACCATAACAAAAACAAAAGAAAACCAAATTTGACCCGAGGATAAGATTGAACCACAACATCCACACACGTGTGATATCATTTGTTGCGATTTTCTACCACGCGGTATCCTTTTTTATTCTACCAGAAACCCAGAAGACTTAAAACGTGTAACTGTCTATAAATACTTTGCCCACCTTCAATCTACCAAGTACCATATTTGGAAAGCAAGAGAAGCCAAATAAACCAATCAGTGCCAACAAGCTCAAAGGCTGGGCTAGTAGTTTCCAAATATGGTATTTGGGAAATATTGAATCTTGACAAGCTGTGAACGTGAGTTACACGTTTGACGTCTGATGTGTTTTTTTATTCTATATGGTAATGGTTTCTTACGTTTCAGATTCTGAGAAAATATTTAAAATAAGAGGCACAGCAAAGTATGTTTGACATAATTTTATGAGACATAAGTATATGTGTTTTATTTCAGTTCTTACAGACAAGAAGATCAGTGTTGATGTAAACAGTACCTTGTCATACTACAATGGTCAAATAAACCTCACATACGCAGGAGGAACCCCGCGCTCTGAAGTCATCATCATCTTTGAGTGTCTTAACACAAGTACCAACAGTGTTCCCACGTGTGAGAAAATCAGTGGCACCCGCTATGAATGCCATTGGCTGACTCCATATGCCTGCATGCCACTGTATCACGTGCAGTGCAGTATTCGCACGGATGATGGGAGCATCGATGAGCAGTATGATTTTTCACCTTTGTCTACAAATGTGAGGAATTGGGAAGCAAGGAATACTGGATCTTTAAAGGATGATGCGTTGTATTTCATCAGTGTATGCCACTCTGTTGAGCTCACGGACGAAGCAGCCGGATGTTCTCCAACTGCAGGAGTGTGCATGCGCACTAATGACAAAAGGTACAGCGCACTTAAATTTCATTTCAGGCACGCTTCCGGTTCCGGTTCCATTAACATAACTTGCTCAGACTAATTGCATGGAAAAACTGTAGTCCCGGTCTTGATTTGTGTTTTGTAGTTCTGTTTTCTTACCTCTTGTATCGGGGACATTTAAAGCCTAAATTCATTAAGTTTCTAATCGCTGGTCATGGGTACACGGATTGTAGCAGTTATAGCAAGTTGTAATTAAACTGGTTTGATACAAGAAAAAGCGTTGGATTACTGTGCCAACCCAAACACAGACAGGTTATTGAAGCCTTATTTCAGCCATAACTCATGAAGCAAGTGTTTTGCTTTGTTCGTCGTGGAGAAATCTGGTCTTATTTAAGTGATGTCCAGTCAAAGTTGTTAAGTGTTCAACCGCAAGGAACATTCGAACGCAACACGTGTCCTGCAAAGGAAGCAAAAGGAAGAAAAGTTATATCCAGCTCTATATTTCGGTCGTAATTCAGGGCTGTCGCTAAGCGTCGGCTGCCCGCGAAATTCGCCGGGTGACAAAAAGGCAATCGCGGGCTCATCGTACCACTCATGGCAGTGACCCAAGTTTACATAAATCTATTGTCAGTCTGACCTTGGTCGTTTCAATTAGACATTAATTATCTTGTAGATATGTCAATCTTGGTTCAATAACAAGTGGACCAGTAAAAAGGGGAACAAGCATTTTCTTGAAGTATGAAAATGGTGACAAGTGTAAAAAAGGGAAGAGTTACTCTACTATGATACAGATGGAGTGTGGCAGCAAAGAGGTAACTGAACAAGAAGAAATATTAGTATAAATACTCAGGTGATTATACAAAATCGCGCGCTCTGATTGGTTCGCTATCTCGGATTATCAGCCGACAATCACCTCGACGAACAAAATGGCTACCAGTCGTTCGCGCGCTTTTGATGAAATAAAATGTTTTCGTGTTGTACAATGCTTTTTCTTTTCTTTTTTTGAAATAATCACCTGTGTATTTATACTAAAACAATTATTCGTCTCAGGCTTAGTGATTATCGGTGAATATATACCGATAATCACTTCGCCTTCGTGGAATATTTGTTAATTATTACTCTGACAATATCTATGCGTTGTTAACCAAGAGCGAGAGCCAATCAGAACTCAGAATTCGCGTTATGTTGCCCGCTTGCAGAACCAGCCATATGGAAAATATTGTTATACATTGGTGTCACAATCTTGATTGTGATTGGTTTGAAGCGCTCAGCTAATTCTTGCTAACAATGTTTCGTTGCGTCAAACCTGCAGTCAATAGTTTTCATGTAGAAGTGACGTCCTAATTACAGACAACAGTCAAAAAGTTGTAGACTTAAGAATTAAGTTTTTATAAGTTCAATGTCCGGTACAGTGACCTGAGTTTTTGTGCACGCTCTCGACTTCACGGGAACTCAGGGGTGTGCATTATATACCTCTTATTAATCGAGTGGGAGGGCCGGACGGGAAAATATTTGAGGTCACGAACGGGGGCCAAATATTTTCCCATCCTGCCCGACCTAACTGAGTCAACAAGCAGTTTATCATATGGCCACTGACTAAGTTTTTTAAAATATCGAAAATTTGTTTTCATTCTAAACAGGAAGCGATAGTGTGGCGCGCGGCAAAAATCACAAAATAGATTCTACAATAAGAACTTTTCTCTGTTTTTTGTCGTTTCAGAACGAAAAAACGGGACTTATTTTTTTGCTTTAAAGTACAAATCCACAATAAGAATTCACGTTTGTGGAAAAAGTTTGTAAAAATAAACGCAGAGATCGAAGTCGCACGAGTCACTGGGGCTGGACGGCTTTTTCGAGACCGGCTCACGTCAACCCTTTCGCCCTACACACGTCAGCTTTTACTATAGTCTTCTATGAGATTACGTGAGCGGGACGGACGGGTCATATGATAATAAAACAATTATTGGGTTCGGTTTTCGAATGATAGCGAGAATCATCCAGGCCTTGGTTTGTGTTATAATACAAATAACACAGACCAAGGGCTTGATAGTGCGAAAAACCGAATCTAATAATTGTTTAATATCATTCCTCACACGGGCACATAACCGAGTCGGTTCAGATTCGGTTGAAGCCTGGTCTGGCTTCAGGTATTTATTCGTATGTCTCCTTTGCAAAGTTAAGTGATTATGGAGGCACGGTGGTGTAGTGGTGAGTGTGAGGGACATCCGAGCTTGAGCTCCATTCCGGGGTTCACACCCAGGCGATGGCAGTGTGTTGTGCCAAAGACAAGAAACGTAACTCCACGCTTCCTCTCTCCACCCAGCGTACACGCGTATGAATTGGTATCGGAGATACAATGCTGTGTGTAACCCTATACTACGATGGACTAGTATTCTATGCTGGGGTTATAACAATGCCCCCAGGTGCGTCATGCTAAAGAAATCAGGATACGCTACGGCTGTGTAGGTCTCATGGAGGGGTGTGTATTACCTTTGCAAAGTTCAGTGCTTCAATCGACAAGCATGCACCAAGCAAATATTGGGGTATAGTCTTTTTGTAGTTAAAGCTCGCATTTGATTAACTGGGAGTTGTTCTGTATTTCAGGGTGATCCGGTGTTCGTAACCATGTCCGAACAAACCTGTGTTTATGATTTCCTGTGGATCACAAGCACTGCTTGCCCGGTGAACACCAAAAATGAAACAGTTTTCAGTAACTGCACAGCCATTAACCCTCAGACAAGAGTTGTGTTTGATTTGCGTGTTTTGACAAAAAAGAACGATAACTACGAAGTCCATGATAAAGATGGCCGTAGTTACTTCCTCAATGTCTGTGGGCCAGTGCATAATAAATCAGGTATGTGATATATTCTATATTCAATTGTTTTTCTGTGATCTGCAATCTCGCCAAAAGGCCTTGGACCGATGGACAGAATTTAATTTTTCATATGGAGTTTCTGAAGACGCGCCACCCCCCTCAATGAATGTTGGGACATGTAGAAACGTTTAAACTATGGGAGTAAAAGAATAACGTGATTTGTTATGTGGGTGACCTCCACATTGAGAGAGGAGGCGAGCAAAACCTGGATGGGGAGATGGCCAGTGGTTTCGAAGTATCAAATAGTGCCTATCGGTCCAAAAAGTTTGGCAACGATTATAGTTTGGTTGAGTGTTTGGTCCAAGGCCCGGAAATGCATCCGGGACTTCAAAGCGAGGGAATGTAAGCATCACGTGACCAAGTGAAAAGGAGGGGGGGGGGGGGGGGTGAGTGTTTGCGTTTTATGGGAGTGTTTTAAGGACTTTGTGTTGCTTCAATTGCTCCGTACTGTTGTATTTAGTTGTTTGTCTTACAAATGGGAAATCTCAAGTAAAGCCTTGAGACGCCTTCCTGTGCTTAAATCATGCTGATAATATAGAGTTTAAGCGAAACAAGAAGACCGTGTCGACAAGGACTGCACCTAACATTAGCGTAAATGAACGACAGAATGAAACTGCACATACAAAATACAGTCTTTTCAAACCTCTGCAAAACAACAACGTGAAATTTCCATTTGTTAATTTTTTGTCGAAGACGCGAATCTACGAAAGCAAAAGTTGGAATGAAATCCAAATGGCAACAACTGGAAAGTTCTACTGTATGTAAGAAACAATGAAGCAAAGTGAAGGAAGCCAACCGCCATTAGCACAGGAGAAAAGCCAAATCCATTTGTAAACTATTTTCGTTCTTGGCAACGTCGTTCCCCACTGTTTAAGTTTCTTAATAAGGGACCGTTAGTACCAGGTCACAAAACTACGTGTGATTCGGGAAGAACCATTTAAAAATTGCTTGACCCCACCCACCCGCCCCCCCCCACTCAGCTTGCCAGTTTTTTTTACATGGGCCCCCCTCCCAGCGATTTCATTGATAGGCTCCTGTTAAAACATTATGCCATTTTTCGAAAATATTGCGAAAATATTTCATATTTAATCCCCTTTTCCCTATTTCTTTGGGGAGATGCCCCCCCTCGAAAGCCGTTTTTTCGCATACCCCCCCCCCCCCAATCACACCAGCTCCCCCTTCCCCGTAAAAAATGAACGGTCCCTTTTAGTTCAATGCTCGACTTGGACCTTGTTTCCGTCAAGGTATCCCCATCATATTATTATTTTACATCTCATTCACACTGACATTCAGATCCCAGCAGTATGCAGGGTGTTTGTCCCAGAGACGTAGTTCGGTGACCTTGCTCTCACGAGTCTCCTTCAACTCGGTGGTAGATAATGATAACGATAATTATTTTGTATAGCGTTCAAAAGCGCTTTACATCAATTCTCCTATTAATTAATTAATTACAATCAAACTTCTTCAAAGGTAGATCACAACACCGGGGTCTACGTCCCCTACTCTTTTCGAACAGTGTTGTGGGATCTTTAACATCCCACAAGAACAGTGCTGTGAGATGGGGCCTACAGTTTTTCGTCCTTATCCGAAAAGACTAGAATGCCTAACCATTTGAAGATGTCATAACAAAGGCAGCACATTTTCTCCTAAGTTATTTTAAGACCTTGAGTGTTGGTCCGGCCGAGGTTTGAACTCACGACCTCCCGCTCGACAGGCCGGCGCCCTACCAACTGATCTTACCGTCGCTCTACCAACCGAGCTAACCGGCGCTCTACCAACTGAGCTAACCGGGCGGCGGCGGTAGAGCACCGAACTATAATCGGTAGGTCATAGCTTCGACGCCTGTCCAGAAAGCTCCGATTTCTTATTTCCGCGCTCGCCTGTGACATTCTGAAAATTGAGAATTCCATTTACGAAGCGGTCTCCCAAGGAAGTGTCCATGTTTTCATTGCTTATAAAACATTTTATTCCTCAAAAGACAACATGGATTTTAAAAAAATCCAAGATGGCGGTTGACACGTTGAGCTCGAGCAATTAGAATTTGTGACGATGTTGCTATAAACCTTGTCATTTGTGACGACAGGTTGGAGCTCTATGCCACACAGCAGTTACGCCTTTTCAATGTAAAACAGGGGTGACCAAAGGGTTGCAAATAAGGGTTCGCTTATGTCTTTAAAAATCGTGTAATAATGGGTTTTGAGTTGTAGAATGTCGTATAATACTCTTTGGCATTTTTTCCTCGGAAAATAAAACCATACACATGAAATACGCAGCCGTATCATAAGAGTGCCTGGTAAATAGGCTAAAATCCTGGGTTGCCTGTGGGGAGCTCCATCTGCGTGTGTCTCCTGTGACGCATATATGCTTTAACCTTTCTATCGACTTTATATTGTTTGAAACTGTATTTTTGGGTGTCCCTGGCGGTTGGCTCAGGTCGTAGGCCTCGTGTGACCCCAGTGTCCTTTACCTGTTAGCCGACCGTTAATTGTGTTTTGATTCTTCATAGAATGTTCTAATTCAACTGGTGTCTGCCAAGTTCAGAGAGGAAGTAAAGCATATAATGCCGGAAACAGCAATATGCGCCTGCACTACGACAGCGGAATTCTATACCTAAACTACAGTGGTGGAGATGAGTGTCATCATGTAAAGAAAAGGCGGGAAACTATTATTACATTTGTATGCAACTATACTCACAGCGGCAGCGACTATGGGAAACCTGTGTTCATTACCGAGACAGATGACTGTACATATCATATTATGTGGCATACTCCACTGGTTTGCGAGAGACAGGTATTGTGACTTTGCAGCTTGGAAGTAAAAGCCCTGAAGCAATGAGCGCCTGGCTGCCCTTTTTTTTTCCATTTAAGGTATAAACGAAGCTTAATAAGTCGGATTGATAAGTTATTGATTGTTCATTAGCGCTTGTGTGATGCCTTCCTGGTCGACGTCTTCGTTATAGTTACACCTCTCGGAAACAGCTGTAAAGCTAGAATTGATGCCGCCGGTTTTTTTCTTCAACGTCAATTTTTTTTTATGATCAAACCTCATTTGCACACGGATTACTCAGAAGCACCGGTGCTATACTCCCCCGAGGAGCTAGATAGTGTTGAATATACCGAGATGTTTAGCCAGTCAGGTTGCTCAAAACGCCAAGGGTGCCTAGTATACATATATCTTTTTAGATGTTTTGGCACGTAGTATCGCTGAGTATTTTACGAGTTGTGCTGTATTTACAAAGAGCAAGTAAAAATTCTCAGCGATACTACGCACCAAAACATCTCTTAAGAGGTTTATTCTTCAACATTTTTTTCGAATGAACAATATTAGTTTTTGCTAGGGATACGAGGCACTTTTTGCGTGACGCGCGTTAATAAAGCATGATTGGGCGCAAATACACACCTTGTCAATCAAGCGCGTTGTTTGTTCAAAACGTGGTTTCAAAAACATATACCACGTTTTAAAGAACTGAAGAACTGCAAGTAGAAAAATGCTAAGTTTTTAATGAAAGGTTAGAATAACGGGAGCATGTTACAAGGGGTACTGGAAGCAAAAGGAGGGAAAATAGATTGTAGGCGAACTTGTCTAAACTTCGCTGAAACTGCGAACATCCGATGCAATTACAAATTTGAAGACAGAACGTTTCGTAAGCACGTAAATTATGGATTTCTTCAATGAAAACGCACAGTTATTGCTCGAAATTTAAATGAACAATCCCTGAGTGAAAAATGTTCCCGAGACAAAACGTCTTGAGGAAAAAATAACAAACTTTACTTCTGTGCTGGCACAAACTATGTCTAGTCACCGGCTATGCTCTATTATCATCGCCTGATAAGGTAAGGTGAAGGTAAGGTAAAGGTAAGGTAAAGGTAAGGTAAAGGTAAGGTGAAGGTAAGGTAAAGGTAAGGTAAAGGAAAGGTAAAGGTAAGGTAAAGAAGAACTTGAGAGCGCGTGATAAAACAGCTTCTGCAATTATGTGTTTCTGCGCATGTCACGGGATGTTGAACAACGTGCAACGTATTTTTTTTACAATTTTGATCCAACACATGGATCAGCAAACAGATGACTAGAATTTATAACGCAGTAGTACATTGAGGTCATTGAGCGCTACAACAAATTCATTGTGAGACAGGGACAATGCTTGGCGTAGAATTTCCTCCAAAGCGCATCTCCTTAACAATTAGACCCGTATCCCGCAAGGGCTACGGGTCAATAGCCCATGAAGCGCAGCCGAATGAGCTATTGATCCGTGGCCCTTAAGGGCGAAGGGTCTAATTATTTAGTATCACCCAACTAGTGGGACAGAAAAGGCAATCATTAGGTTAGCAAATGCCAGTTGAAGAAATATTTATTTGGGAATAAAACGAAAGAAATCGTCAGGAATTTCGCCACTCGAGGACTATTACCAATAGTCCTCTAGTGGCGTAGCCAATCAGATTGCGGCATTTTCATTAGTCCACTAGTTACGTGATACTTATTTTGTATAGCTAATATGTATTGATTTCGTTACGAAAAGTGATGCGTGAATGTTGTTTTTTTTTCCACAGTTCGAGTGCACAGCGTTTAAAAAGGGAAAAAATGGCATGAACATCAAGTATAATCTTGCGCAGTTGATGAAAACAAATGGGAACTGGATGGTGAGATTTTATGCTGGATAATTCTGTTAAGCCGTGGTATCTCTACCTTATATTACACTGTGTAACTACAATCCTGGCCAAAACTTTCTGGGACACTAAAGGAATGACCCACCTTTGATGCAGATATGTAAAGTGATTAAAATAATAAGCCTGGAGAACATTGTTTGCAGTTTTTTGCTGTTATTGCAACCACCCCCTTCCCCTTACATGTGGGGGAGGGGGGAAATACTGCTTTTGGGTTACCTTGTTTTGCAAAGTGTCCTAAAGTTTGATGGTTTGATCCACAGATGAAAAAGTTAGAACCAAACTGTGCTGTAAAATAAACAGTACCACGCTATAGTACTGTTCAGTAGGTTTACAAAAAATGGTCATGCAGCATTGATCCACAGATGAAATGTTAGAACCCCACTGAAAAGCAAAACAAACAAACAAACAAACAAACAAACATAAACATTAGAGCAACAACAAAAAGAAAAGGTTACAATTGGCTAGCTTTCCATAGAATTGTCACACTGCATGGTTTGGTCCACAGATGGAAAAGCTAGAATAACACTGTGTAGCAAAACAAACAGTACCACAGTACAATACTGTACACGACCCCACAAGCTTTGAGCTTTATATCTTATCGTGTTTAAATAAAGGATATGTATGTATGTATGTATGTTCAGTAGCTTTCCAAAGCCTTTGGAAAGGTACCGAACATTACTGTACTATACAAACCATGCAGTGTGACCATTTTAAGAATGGTCACACTGCATGGTTTGATCCACAGACGAACAGGCTAGAACCACACTGTAAAGTAAAACAAACAGTATCACAGTACAGTACTGTACTGTAGCTTCCAAAGAATTGACACACTGCATGGTTTGTTCCACTGATGAAAAGTTAGAACCACACTGTATAGTAAAACAAACAGTACCCGAATGCAGTACTGTTCAATAGGTTCCTAAAGAATGGCCTCAATGCATATAGTGCAACAAACAGAAACGCAGTAAAATTCTGGTCATTTTTCTTTATTGATTTTTCCCAAGTTAAGAGAGAAAAGCCCTGTTTCTGGTTTTGCTCGAAACACGAAGCACATGTTTTCGCCGTCGTTAACTTGGAGCAATCGAAAAGTGCTTGTAAGCAAAAACGGGACAGCACCGATTCAAGATTTTCTGGGGTCCTAGAAAACACGCGTTCAGTACCTCTGGTACAGGAGAGAGTGTGGCAAACATTACCTTTAAGGGAGGTCGGTGCAAGGACAAACAAATAGGGGACAGTATGACAATACACTAGTAATCTACGGGGAGGGGGTCGAGGGTAAAAATTTTGGCTAAAACAAGGCATTGTATACACTGGTACTTTATTGCGATTTCACTCTTAGGTTTCGTCAGTTGCTGGTGGCCAATCATCTCAATCTACATACTACATAAACCTCTGTCGTCCACTTGTTGCCATCCCGAATGTCCTCTGTCCCGCGGGATCTTGGGCCTGTAGAGTCAAAACAGGTGGCACCCCACAGGTGAGAATAATGCTTGCCATATATTCTCTTACGTTCATTTGTCAAAGTTTCACTGGATTTTTTTGGTGGGGATGTTCCGCTTGGACCCTGGAACCCGTGGCTTATTCTAGACCAAGTTCAGTTGGATTTTGCTTCCCTATGCTTGCCTTAAATTCGTCCCTATATCCAGTACAGGATAAGAGCCATTTATTGACTCTTTCTTTGTTATTGAACGTATTACTCCGCAGTTCAAATATATGGTCTTTCATATATCCATTTCCATCATTCTTCTCCATCTACGGGTATATTACGAACTCACAACATGACCAGCTCCCAGTTGGCTTGATAGCTCAGTTGGTAGAGCATTGCTCCGGATCGCAGAGGTCATGGGTTCGAATCCCGTTCAGGCCTGAGTTTTTTTTTTTTTTTTTCAGGCTTAATCTCACAGCTTCTTAAGTTGTGTACATAACTGGGATGATAAATTAATGTCATTAAAGAAATGAGAAAATAAGTCACGTTTTTCGATGAATTGCGAAATTCTTGTTCTCGCTCAAAACGTTTCCTATTTGGTATAAAAACAAGTTTTCGAAATTTTCAAAATTGAGTCAGTGTTCATATGATAAAATGCTTATTAACTCAGTTAGCTTGGACCAGACGGATAAATATTTGGCTCTCGTTAATGATGCACGGAACTCGCTACGCTCAGTCCGTACGTCATGACCTCGAGTCAAATATTTTCCCGTCTCGCCCTCACACCTAGTCAATAAGCACATAGTATTTTGGGATCGAAGACGTTTCGGTTCACCAAACTTCGGCGAGACTTTCTACTCTCTAAGACATTTTAATTGAAAAGGTTTTAGAATTAGCCACTTTTCGAAATGGAAACGTTTTTGGAGCTTCAGAGAAACGGGCCCCGAATTAGTAGCTTGACAGTGGTTAACTTGACTGAAGGGTGTCTTTTTTTGATACGTTAGTCGGCACAGTACTATATAGTAATAAAATCTGTACCACTGAAGATCACACTGTATGATGCAGTGATGGAAATAACAGCCAGTGATGGGTAATTACCGATCAAATTTGCTTGCCAAAAATGAAATAAAGTAGTAAAATTTCACAAGAATCAAATCAAATATTATCTGGACTTAATTAATAACACATTGGATAAAGCTTCTATGGGTGTTGTGGCTCTTAAAAGAGCCGCTGTAAATGCACAGTCAATGTGGCTGTCTCAAATTCAGTTTCTCCTCAAATTCGTCCAGTTTCACCAGCATGTTCATGGTGTTTGCCTCCAGTGATAGGTAGCAGCTGAAGGCAGGCGAGATCTTGAGCCATCGGCCGACAAACTTTCTAATGTTTCAAGTAGCTGAGTTCCCATTTCCTTCAGGTTTTCTAGTTAATCGAGGTGTTCTTTGTTGATAGAGTCCTTGAAGTTATCCATAATGGTACCGGTTATGGCGGTGTCTTTAAACAACTCTGGCATACGGGTTACTACTTGGTGCAGGCTGTGGTTTAAGAGGTTCACCCATTAAAAGAGTGGTCTGCGTTATAATTATAGTCGCTAAGCTTTACCTCAGCTTAACTCTAGCCGTACTCATCTTTAGCCCTACTTCAGTGTTCTTAATCATCCCCAGCCCATGCTTCCGTTAGTGTCCTTACTGTGTGAGTGCCTACGTGACTACAATCGCTGTGCAACTTGTACTGCAGATACTCATTGTCGGTGGATTAGGGGGACTGGGAGGGAACCAGCGCTGAGACCTCACCTCTCCCTCAGTTTTACACCCAAGCAAAAAATTACCTAGCAATCTTTCTTCCCTTATTTCCATCTCAGTAGATGAAAAAGTTATATCCACACTGTATATTAAAACAAACATTACCACAGTACAGTACTGTTCAGTGGCTTTCCAAGGAATGGTCACACTGCATGGTTTGATCCACAGATGGAAAAGTTAAAACCGCACTGTATATTAAAACAAACAGTACCACAGTACAGTGCTGTTCAGTAGCTTTTCAAGGAATGGTCACACTGCATGGTGTGATACACAAACCAGTGTATTGTTTGATCGCCGTCGTTTGGTGATTGCGCCCCTTGCACACTTAATCAGTCACGAATTTTGCAATGCACAGTTTATTTGTGAAATTACTGTCGCAGGATTTGGGTCAAGCGACTTCGCCCCTTGTAGTTGATCACAGCGAGACGTTACACCTTACGTACAAGAGTAAAATATACTGCAGAAAGGGAACTGGAGACAAATCCCTTGTAGAGTTGCATTTCACGTTCACCTGTTTACAGGGCTCTTTGGTGAGTGTTTTGAACCTTTTTAAACTACTTAAGTACTTAAGTAATAAACATGCTAAAATTTCAACTCGCTGATTGGCTGAGGACACGTAAATCAATCCCAAACAATGCTAGTGCAAAAAGGAAAAATTGATTACAGAAACTAGAAATTAAATTTTTGCATGTATGTTATTAGCAGGAGTTATTAATCAAATCTTTTCGAGTGCAATCTGAAATAAGTAAGCACTCGTAAATTTCTCGAAGACAACAAGTTCACTTGTGGTTGTATATTTCAAATTGCAGTGGAAGTCATTTGATTACTCATACAAATGACTGTTAGAGTTCTCTTATGTTTATTTGTCAAATTTTCACTGGATTTTTGGTGGGGATTTGCCGCTGGGACACTGGAACCCGTGGCTTATACTAGTCCATTTTCAGCTGAATTTTGCTTTCCTACGCTTGACTTAACTCCCCAAATCCTTCTCTGTATCCAGTACAATTTCTAATGATAGCCACTCTATTGACGCTTTCTTTGTTAATGAATGAAGTCGCGGGTAAAAGAAATTTCCGGATTTTATATTTTTAAGTGGGAATTCCCGGTTTCCCTAGACTTAACTTAAATCTTCAACCACTTTATCAGTTTCCTGGAGAATGATACTCTATTCTAGACCCAAACTTTCTGGTTTCTATACCCTGTCCCAGGCTAAGCTGCTCGAAAACCATACCCTTCACAGCACCCCATGTAAGGCAGTAATCCCCCCTTATACCGATTTTATCCCGTCTGAGCTCCTAATGACAACTGTTAGGAAATTCCACCCATTCCTTTCGTCTTTTCTCTTCAGGGGAAGCCTGTTTTGGAGTCTGGCTCTAGTGATGAGGATTGCATTGTGCATATAAGCTGGGCAACCTCGGCTGCCTGCCCTGAAATAGAGACACGAGACTTCGCAAACTGCCGTGTGTATGATAATGTAACATTGCAGTATTACGACCTGAGCCCACTGAAAACGGATTCTCAAAACGCCACCTTTTTCCAAGTGGTAAGCCTGTGTAAGAGCTTTAATTGAACTTTGTAATCTGGTGGACATTGGGAGCAAATTTGCGTGTATGTTGCCTAAATGTTTAGAAATTCTTTTAAGGTTACTATAGACCTTCAAAGGCTGAATTTTGCGATTTTTTTTTCTGTGCTCCTGACATAGCTGAAACATCGATTTTAAGTTTAGTGAAAAAAGTTGTTTGAAATCATTCAATGATCGCGAGATTTCGGGGAAAAACTATTTTGGAGAAGAGTTAATAAATAACTAAAGGCGTTCTAATCTCATTAAACACATCCAGCTCCTACTGATTTTTTGCGGCAAATCTTATCGGGGACTAAAATTACAAACATTTGAATATTTTGTTTACATTGAAAGTTGTGCTGTGTCGCGTCGTTTTGGCCTTTGGTATCAGTGAATATGTAGAATCCGTGAAAACTTACGTTATGAATTCATCCATGGCGAAGAATTCGAGACAGGCATGCGCATTGACGAGCGATACTTAGAAAATTTCGGCGTATTTTCTGTAAGAGAGTTTAAGTGAGAATAAGAAGAAAAATCGAAATATCTCGGATGAAACTGTCCGGGTGCCTTGGTTTCCAACTCACTCAATTAGTACTGATGTTGCTTCAAATAAATTCCGTACAATGCCTACCTTGGAAGTTGTTTCCGCTGCGGTTTTCGAGTAAACGGCGAGCATATATTCACACAAGAATCTAGTATGGCGGTCTTGCCAAGAAGGCCATATGTTGTCCCCGTGAATCGGTACTCCTCGCCACAGAGTTTACCGTAGACTGGAGTTTCCATCCTTTTCGATAACTTAAATTCGCGTACTTTACGGTGGAAATGCCTCCAAATTATGGCGATTGGTATCCACTGCGGTTTTCACAAGGAAAATTTACCATTTTTTTGCTTTCTTTGTAAGAGGAATAAACAGGTAATAACGGCGAACCATGAAATGAACGTTCCTCGTTTGTTTGTGTTTTCCTTGACGCCATCTTGCTCAAGCAGGCTAAGTAGCCTCCCCTTTTTCTAAAGTCTATTGTTACTGCACCACGCTGTTTATTCTTTAAGTAACTTTCGACATTAACTCTTAGTCGGGAAACTTCATTTAAAATAGTCGCATCTCTTGGTTGGGGCTTGTTAAAATAACTGCAACACTACTACACCGATGTGAATACTTTGATGCACTCACTTAATGCATTCCTTTGTTATATTCCTCTGTGGTTCCCAAGAAGATTCGTAAGGAGAGAATCCACGCCAATGCACCAAATATTCTAGTTCCTTTCAAGATCACGGGATAATCGGTTCGTTAGAAGGTAACCTCGACACATGTTAGGCAAGTGAATCCCGCATCAATGTAACTTACTTCGTCCTCCGATTTCCTTGTTGAAATTAGTCTTTCGACGTCAAAATAAGCACGACTAAACAGATTTTTTCTTCTAATTCTTGTTTTATGTACGGCAGCCGTTGAAAAATTGTCGAGATCTCTGTAAAAGTTCTTGCTGTGTGAGTGCCTGAACCTTCCACTCGCCGCAGCAGCCATTAATGACCAACGATAATAAAAATTTCATCCTTCCAAGGCAACGGTGAGCCAATGGGAAGTCAAAGCTGGAAAACCATTGATTGACGGATTATGAACCCTTGAAAATAGGACTGCCCACTTATGTCTCGAATTCTTCGCCATGCGAAAAGAGAAAAGACGCCTTGGACAAAATCATCTAAGAAACCTGGAGAAAAAGAAGAAAGGCGATTTGTTTGATGAAAGCAGGAGGAAGTATGCCGCCAGTGACAAAAAATTCCTGGTTTGACCAGCCTTCAAGCGATGTTTCAGGAGTCTCACATCCTTCAACTTCCAGAGGTTGGTGCCGGTAGTTTAAAGCTGATGGCTTCGAAAGCTGCTACCACTGGTTTAGAATCTGACTCGACCAGTGGCTAGGAATCGAACGAAAGCACAGAATCGGAGGAATTGGAGTGTGACCACGTTTTGTTTTGGATCGCGCTCAGTTGACTGGATGTTTGGTACTTTGGAGGTCGTCACAACTTTTCTTCCCTTTCGCTGATTAGTGCCTTTTCTCTTTATTGTTTTTCCAGAGGCTTTTCTCGTTGATTTAACTTTACCCATGTTTTCGCCGCAATCACTCGACGGTGTTCGGCTGCGACTGCAAAACTTCCCGCAAATTTAATGAGCTATTTTTATTGCGTGCGCTCGGGGATCCGAAGCTCGTGTTTCATTGGTCGGCGGCATGACCCAGTTGACAGCCGCTCTGATGAGGTGTGATAAGCCTTTAAAACTTTAGGAGTCTAAAACTCGGGTTTTATTTTTGCGTGGATTTCCTTGCTTCAAGCGAATTAATAGGGTATATAGATTTGACGGATTCTTATGAAATTTGGCCAAAATGTTCCTTGGGTATCAATGCGAAAAACGGTGTGAGGCTTTTTTGATATTCCAAATTCTTCTCCTTTTACGCGCTCTCATGTGACGAAGATCGGCAAATATTCAATTCGCCAACTTCAAAATAGATTTTCTCGG
Organism: Ricordea florida; assembly: GCA_949710005.1. Classification (NCBI taxonomy): domain Eukaryota; kingdom Metazoa; phylum Cnidaria; class Anthozoa; order Corallimorpharia; family Ricordeidae; genus Ricordea; species Ricordea florida. Next base: position 43,748,863 of record OX453272.1, read on the forward strand.
CAACCAGTCGGAATATCGAAAAAGCCTCACACCCTTTTGTAGTCTATCACCTACTGATTGACACTGTGCAGTTTGTTTGGTCGTACTTGCGAGCAGAAAGGCAGGTAATTCAGTTTAACAAATAGTGTCAGTTTTGCGTTTGAAGGCCAGCGCGCGCTTACATTAAATCAAATCTTAAAACAAAATATTTCTTCTTATTCTACATTTTATTAGCTTTACGATGATATATACTTTTCTATGGTTAGAGTATCAGCGGCGCGCATAACAATGATTCTTCGGAAGACACCCCTGAAGGTCTACAGTAACCTTAAAGCTGGTTTAGACGTGCCACACAACAACGCAAGTCTGAGCACAAGACCTCTTTTGAGTTGCCTTCTAGTCTTGAGTATAGATACTCAAGGAAGTCCTGCTCTACGGCGTTACTTGCCCTAATGTGCAATTGAGCTGTAATAATATGAAGTGCGTACAACTGGATTCATAACTGCGTGAACTCGGGGTTTGCTTTTTTGATACAGGGGTAGAAAACTTAAGGCGTAGTTACGCAGAGCAAGATTAGTTCGTTTGATATTAACATGTGATACCTAAACCGTCGCACGTGGTAATTTGGTTTAGATAATATTTCTTTAGAGCCTACGCAAACGATGCAGTTATTGATCGACATTTGTTCTTGATTATCGTGAACCAAAATTGATGTTATTTACAAATAAGACTCGTTTTCTGTCGCATCTTTGATATCCCTGTTGTGGTTCACAAGTTCTGGAGCGAAAGTTTACAATGGCATCATATATATAGGCTCGGCAAATAACCCAGTCAAAATGCACGTAGAATAAAAGAAAAAAACTCTTGCATGCGTCGTACAATCAAGAGGGCGATTTGTGACCAAACGACAACCAAAACAAATCCCATTTTTAAACTCAGGCATTCCTACGGAAGTCCGGGGAATTTTTTTCAAAAAATATTGGTACCAACCCTAAGTTTAGTTCACTTTATCATACCCCTGAATATTGTTTCGTTACTTACCACCTGGCAAGTCACCCCGTGGTTACTTAGATAGCACCTGCAAACTGGGCCAACGTAAGTAAAATCACACACACAAGGAGAGAAAGTAAAAACAGTCACAACTAATCAGCGTTGGAAAACGCGCCAAAGTTTGGGTCCTTCCTCGAGTAGCCGACCCAGGTGACGCAAAACAAAGCAAACAATAGCAGAGACGTTACTTAATAATTTACGCTCAATTATAAAACAGTGCGCAATCATCTTTTGTTAATCATGTTTGTGTTAACACTTGTGGTGTAGCGTGTGAACCAGCTTTTGATTCTAATTTTTTTCACAAACAAGTACAGTTTTTCTGTTGTTGGTTATGCACTTATGAAATACAGGAAAATCGGAAATTGGTAATGTTTCTCGGTTTACTCCGAACGTATAGACGAAACAGTGCTTGTTTGCTTCATGAATTTTTAATTGATCGGACGTTATGTCCATTTAAATATGTTTACACATCACTTATCTCTTAAAAGCTCCATTTTTCTGACGTTAGTGTTTTTTCCTCTGCTTCAGTATGATGGGAAAACACAGTTCTACGTGTCTGTGTGCCAAGGAATGAAGCTGCATAGTGGGGACAAGTGCAATGATGCAGGAGTGTGCATCATAACTCCAGACAAAAAGCAGGTGTCTTTAGCTAACTACTCCAACTGGGATATGACATTCATCAGAGATGAAAGGATTATGGTCATCAAGTTCTGCAATGGGTCGTGCGACAGTAAGCCATTGGATCCTAATTGCCATTATTTTTAGTATATTTAATAGGAGTACATTTGGAGACACGGCAGTGTCGTGGTTAGCGTGTCGGCCTTGCGAGTTGGAGGTCCTGAATTCGAGTCTCATTGTTGGCACTGTGTTGTTTCCTTTCTCCACGCTGTCTCTCTCCACCCAGGTGTAAAAATGGGTACCGGCGATATCATGCTAGGGATAACCTTGTGATGGACTAGCATCCCATCCAGGGAGAGTGAAAATACTCTTGGCTCCTTCATGCTACTGAAACCGGCATAAGCTCTGGCCGTGTGGGCCTCAAGGCTCGTGTGCGCCGTTACCTAACTTTTAATAGGACTACTTGCAATCTAATTTGGAAATTTAACAAATTGACGTCCGTTTTTTATGCGTCTGTCCTCTTATTGATGATAAATTGCGTCATAACATTGTCAAAGTGTTGTAGATCCACGAGCCGATAGGCGAGTGGATCTACAACAAACTTTGACAATGTTATGACGCCATTTATCATCAATAAGAGGACAGACGCATAAAAAACGGACGTCAATTTGTTTTTTACCATAACAAAACGCGAAAAAGGTCGAATGAAGACTTAAATGAAAAGAAAACGCAAGTAAACAGCAAGTAAACTCGAAAAATGCTGAATTTTATTTAAATTGACGCAATCAGGGCGCAACTATTCTCAATAACTTTTCTCGCCTTCTCATTGGCTTGTGACAACACGTAATACAATTTGATTGGGTAAAAATCTGACTGTTTGACAGCTCACTTATCACGCGAAAAAACCTTGCATAAATTAACATTTTATGTGTATGTACTCTTATTGATGATAAAAATTAGCCAATCAGCGCGCGAGAATTCGCTCAGTTATTGTAAAAAATTAGATGATTAAATTTTAACGAAGGTTAAACTCTGCCGTAGCCTGAGTCCAGTTTGGCTGTCAGAAGGATTGTTTTAATCACCCAATGATTTCCAATTGGACATTCATGTAGCTCTGTTACCTACTAATTATGTAGCATCCAACAAGTATTAATTTATTTTAAATTTGCACAGTTTCCAAAAAGTATCCAAATTTGGACAGTTTGCAAAAATTGAAAAAAAAAAATGTATATATGTTTGTTGGTACTATTGGATAAACTGACAGCTATATGATTAAGGAATAGAAAGTGAATCGCCTTTTTACTGCTCACTCTAGCCACAGTGAACCTCTCGCAGGCTGTTACTCAGGCTTACAATACTGAAATTGAGTGCAGAGCTTTGAAATTGATTTTTCGCATGTATATTATTGACCGGTAATCAAGTAATTTCGAGTGGAATCTAGTATCAGTAAGCTGTCGTAAATTTTTCAGAGACAAAACATTGCACTCGCCCTTCAGGCTTGTGCAGTTTTTTTGTCTCTGAATAATTTCCTTGTGCTCATTTATTCCAAATTAAACTCGAAACCATTTAATTACGTATGCTAGTCAAAATGAAGGAGTTTGAGAGAATTCGAGAGTTTATATAAGACCGAACCTCAATTTGCGTAAGTACGTTGAAACCTACTCAAATTCCCAAAAGTGTTTGCATAAATATCGCACAAGGAATTGTGCGTCGGAGCGAATTCGTCATTCGCTCCGACGAAGGGCTAACGCTCGAAACGTCAGCACCTTCCTTTTACCTTACGGTGGTATAACTTTATCAATTCGTTTGATTATCCCAATTTTTTGTGCTTTAATTTCCCCACCGACGCAGCACCAGTTTCTTTAGAAACTATCCTCACAGTACATAAATATCGACTGTTGCGATGTCGTGGTAAGTAGTAGCTGTTTCTTTTATCATGATACAATTAAATTCCATTTTGAACGACCGCTTTATAAAGACAGTATTGGGAGATAATATATTTCCAACTAGCTGTCATTATGAATTTAGTTTATGGTAAACGCAGAGCGGCCGTTTTCTTCTTCTTTCATTTAATAAGGGTTAGAAGGTGGGTGTGACGTCATTTCTCATGTACCCTAATACAGTCAGGAGTTATAGGCTAATCAGCGCGTGTTTAATTGATTTGTACTCTAAGGCAGCTTTTTGACTGACAAGTATCTGTGGTGATGTTTTTACTTGGTAGATTTCGCCTAGTGCCTGTCCATGGAGATTCAGGAATGGGAGATTTTTGGCGCTTCAACCACTGATAATAGGCTTTGACTTTGACACTGCTTTAAGTCAAGAAATTGTTCGCTAGTAAATCACAGTGCTAAAACGAAGATCTTTGTTTACACAAATTGCCACTTCAGCGTACGTGTTTCAGCCTGGGATAAAACTAAGGAAATATCACCACTGAATAATGAAAGTGCATATCGTGTTTGACCTTCCCTGGGAATTTGAAGTCCAAAAGCGTGTGACGCGGGTTTAAAAACGCGGAAATTTGCCCTCGAATCTGTGTAGAGCTTTCCAAAGTCTATTTCCCTTAATATTGCACGCAGCATGCTGAAAATTTTGCTGGTTTCCAATGTTTCTTAGCTCTTTTAACTACTGTAATATGTTTTCATAAATCACAATGATTTTTCTTAAAAGAAAACGAAGAAACGTAGATATATTATGGTAATGAGACAAGACGTTAACATATTACGTCAAACAGTGATTTGCCCATAAAGGAAGTAACGTCATAGTAATCGCGTTGTACGAATATTTTTTTCCGTCACTGGTACTCTAAGGTGCATTAGAAATTCATTTGTTTGTCTTTCTGTTGTACTCAGGCAACTCGTGAAGAAAAAAAAAACGCGCACATTTCCTAATAAGGAATTTTATTTCTGTCTTGGCGACAATCTGAAGTTCTCTGTTTTCTTTCAGACAATATCATTACATCAAAAATTACGTTTATATGTGATGAAGACGGTGGAAATGGAAAGCCTGAGTTGGAAACTTACGGGGTATGGTATCTTTAAAATGCAGTATTTTATAGTGCTTATTTATTCGTTTGTTGTGCCTTACATATTTTCCTTCTTAAGGAATAGGCCCTTTGCAGGATCTAGTCACGTGCCTGGATACCACTTAGCAACGCCATGCTGGGACGCAAGCGTTCCAGTGCCATTTGTAAAACAAAGGCTGAACACTGAGGTTGTTGCGTGCGATCAAGCGAGACAAGTACCTTTCGAAAAGATTCCCGTTACTACGATAGCGGATAATTTTTCTCTTACACAAGTTGGCTTTAACCTCTTGTGCTTTTTAACTGGATTCACCGGCAAATAAGCGACAATTTTTCTTCGATTCCTGCAGCAAGTCGGCGAGTGAACACGTAGCGACATGGCGAACTCTGGAGGTAGGGAATAACCTATAACTTTTTGTTATGCATTCTTACTCTCCTCTTTTCGCCATGTAACTTTCTTAGTGTCTTTTGAGGCCTTCTAGAAAATGTTATTTTAGCGTCGTTGAAAGTATTTGGTGGCCGCATCTGGTGGCAAAAATGACATGTTCTGTGAGACTTTAATCCATATTTATCGTACAGATGGTAACTCCGCGTCAGACTCAAGAGAAGCAACGACCCAGGATCTGAGTTTATTCCCCAGTCTATCTTTCAGTGAGGTTGAGGAATATGCAAAAAAGTCCTCTGGCTGTGAAAATACTGCAAAGGCCTACAAATTCTTTGCAGAACCAGGTTATCTCCATGATATCAAAGGTAAGCTTACGCAAGTGGTGTATTTCCCAGATACCGAGTATTCGCTGATTTTGTTGTATGCTGCTCCTTTTAGTTACATATTTTCCGGATAAAGCTAAAGTCAAAGGCAAGTGCTTCAGATCAATGAAGAAAAGTGAAGCCCCACACTCTTTGGAAGTGTCTGTGCCACTACAGGCAAACGAGGACCCCAAAATAACCAATGCCAAGTGTTCCTGTGTTGCTGGTATGAGTGGCTACTGCCATCATATAATAGCCTTACTCTTCTACCTGGCCCACTGTAAATTGTATGGTCTCAAGGCTTTGCCAGATGATTTAACATGCACCAGTTTGCCACAGCGGTGGAGTGTTCCCAGGGGTAAAACTATTCAGCAAAAAGAAATCCAGGATTTGTTGGTCAAGAAACCACAGATGGGAGCAGACTACTCTAGGTACATTAAAAGCACTCTATATTCCCCATCCAATGTGTATGGCATACTTAGCAAGAGTCATTTTAACAACCTCTCACCCAAGCCATTGATGGCCTCTATTGTTCCATCTGTACAAGAGCTCCCTGGATTACCTTCTGTTGTAACTAAATTTGGACATGCTGTTAGAGGCAGTGTCCTCTCATACCAGCAGAAATTATCAGAAGAATACGTAATTAATGACTTATTCTGCGAGGCATACCCTGAGTTACCACTGCCTGATGCTGGTGACCGGTTTGAAAATAGGGTTTCAATTTGTTTGAGCCCTGAAAAGCAAGCATCATTGGACTCTCTATTTGTTACAAGGGAAGTTGCCATTGATCTGCAAAGTAAAACTGTCACGCAGAGTGAAAACAATTTGTGGCACCTTCTTCGCAAGAAACGTATCACAGCAAGCAAATTTGGCTTGTGTGCAAAGAGGGTTTCGAACTTTGAGAGTCTTGTTGCACAGCTTAATCCCAGCCGTCACGTCACCACTCCTGCCATGAAGAGAGGTATTCAGCTGGAGGCCAGAGCTTCAATGGTCTATGCTAATGTAGCAAAGGGGGGGATGGTTAACCTCTATCCATCAGGACTGGTCATCAATCCAAAATGTCCTTGGCCTGGTTGTAGTCCAGACCGAAAGGTTTATGATATAACTTTAGCAAACCAAGGCCGTAACCCATTCGGTTTGTTAGAAGTTAAGGTTGTCAAAGAGGGGGAGACCAGTTTCAATAATGTAAAATATTTAGGAGTGGATCCTTTTACCCAGGAGAGGAAATTGAAGGAAAATCATGAATACTACTCACAGGTTCAATGTCAGCTTGGTCTGACTGGTCTTGATTGGTGTGATTTTTTTTCCTACATGACTGATACAGATTTTTTTTGCCAAAGAATTTACTTTGATAAAGACTTCTTTCAAGCTAGTAAGGATAAGGTGGACACATTTTTCTTCAATTATTTCTTAAACTAATTGTCAACAGTAATCTTAGTAATTATTTTTTAAGTAAGTAAAGGAGAAAATTATACTTAATATCATTTTGTTCTACTCCCCTCTTCCCACCAGTGAGAGTTGTTATGTTTTAAGTTGCCCACATGTAACTAGTAGGTTCAATCACTGTTTTGTGTAAGATAATTATAATGTTTTATTATACATATCATCTGTGAACACTTCTTCGATATTATGATCCTCTTACATAATCGTGGTAAGCCATTGCTGTAGACTAATAAATAAATATTACTTGTTTTTTAGAACTAATCATTGTCAATAGAACCGCCACCCTTCAGAATCAGGGGTCCCTGAAAATTTGTTAGTAAACAGACAACAGTGTATATTTGGTTGACAGTGCCAACCATCGACAGGGGCACTGGTGAATCAAAAATGTGGAACTCTTTTATCCTTCTAATTGCTCTTTCTACATGGATCCTAAGCTCGGCAATAGTTTTAGTTTCATGCACTTGTTTAGCCGTAAACTGGTCCCTGCTTTGCAAAAAAGGAGGGAGATTAAGTCCCACCCCCCTTTCCCTTAACATCCCTTCAATGTCAAAACCCTTGTCTGCCATAACTGAGTCAATAGGTTCTAAGAGATCTATTATACCAGAACATCTAGTTATTTCTTTATCTGATATGGCACCTGTAAATAAAGAAGAAATGAATGTAATTGCACCATGTGGTGCAATTCCTATTAAACCTTTAAGGGTGGTTTTGCTTTTATAAGACGAGTACAGCTGAGACTGTAAGAGAAGAGATGATGGTGTTTCCACAAAAATCTCAGTGCAGTCTAGAATAACTCTTGTTGTTGGATAGAGTTCCTTGAACTCCTCAGGCATGTTTGCATTTACGTCATCCCTAGAAGGCCAAATAGACTGAGAACCCAAAAGAAAATACATATAATTGGCCCAAGTAGTAATTTTCCTGCTCACTGATGAAATATGGATATGGAAACGTTGTGCAAGATCTTGCTCAAAGAGGCCTAATTTCACTCTAACCAAGAACATAAATAATTCATCTATCAATAACATTACCCGGGAATTAGAGCGACTATCTAAGACACCAGAAGCATAACAGTATGTCATTTTTTCAGCAGTAGGCTTGGCAAAATTGTAAAACATAGTTAGGTGTTTGTAGGAACAAAATCCTGTATAAAACTTAATGAGATCATCATTGGTGGAGAACCTCTCTAGTCCAAATCTGCTCAGTGCAAGCTCCTGTGCAGCAAGCTCCTTTTGTCTCTTGAGTTCTTGCTGAGCCTGAAGAATGGTTGAATCAGCTTCCCTGGCAGCAGTGGTAGATATCCTTCTCAGTTCCTCCAGTTCTGCTTGAACAACCAAGAGCTGAGATCTGGTTGCCTCAAGTTCTGACAGTTCTGGTTCTATAATAGCTGTTCTGCACTCACCAGGAATTCCATCTCCTTCATCAGTCTCACTCTCATCGGTTTGAGTGCCACTACATGTACAAGGACCAAAAAGAAAAGGATTATGTTTTTTTAGAGAGAGGTGACTGTCATGTGTTGAATTGAGAATGTAATCTTACATTGAAATTCATTGTTATGAAATGTCTTATGATGCCCAGGGTATATGAGAGGTAAGTAAGCAACATACCTGTCAACAACACGAACAAGTTTTCTTCTTGACTTTGGTGGTAGTGTCCAGTCAAAAATTGTTGGAACAGTGCCTTCCTTTAATAGGCGGCATCCAGAATTGTCAGATGGCTTATAGTCTTCAGGAAGGAAGTGTTTAGAGCACACTCTGGTCTTGTTAGTAATCTGTAACCCAGAAATATGGAAATAAAGTAAGAAAAAAAAGTTGGAGCATATACTTTGGGCCATGTATTGCAATGCGCTTTAATAATGTATAATGACTTTACTGCTAACGCGAAAAAAATGTACAAAGACAGCCAGCAAACATCTAAACGGTTGGCTTCGGATGAAAAGCTCATTCACATTAAAATAGAACAAGAACCACAGCAACATGAGGTAAACATATATATTGGTTATAGTTGTACCTTGAAAAATGGTCCAATGTCTCTCCTAATTTTGACCAGCCACAATTTTCTTAAAGTGTCATCACTGGGTCTGCTCGGTATTCGATGAAACGATAAAGAGCTGTCATACCGTGAGTCTCCAGTACAATTTGGCACACAGCAATGATAACTTCCCCCTTTCGATTTCTTCTTGGGAACTGGAGACTGAGAGCCATCACACGGATCCAACAGAATATTCGATGTTCCTTCACCAGCTGTACATGTGCAAGGAACAGTTATTATTTTCGAATCTTCACAAAGAAATCCTTATCGAGGGATGTGTTGTTTTACTTGAAAGTGTCAAGTATGAAACAGAAATCACTGTTACTGTAATCAATTTTTGCCACCAGATGCGGCCACCAAATACTTTCAACGACGCTACAATAACCTTTTCTGGAAGGCCTCCAAAGACAGTAAGAAAGTTAAGTGGCGAAAAGAGGAAAGTAAAAATTCATAACAAAAAGTTATAGGTTATTCCCTACCTTCAGAGTTCGCCATGTCGACACGTGTTCACTCGCCGACTTGCTGCAGGAATCGAAGAAAAATTGTCGCTTATTTGCCGGTGAATCCAGTTGAAAAGCACAAGAGGTCAAAGCCAACTTGTGTAAGAGAAAAATTATTCGCTATCGTAGTAATGGGAATCTTTTCGAAAGGTACTTGTCTCGCTTGATCGCACGCAACAACCTCAGTGTTCAGCCTTTGTTTTACAAATGGCGCTGGAACGCTTGCGTCCCAGCATGGCGTTGCTAAGTGGTATCCAGGCACGTGACTAGATCCTGCAAAGGGCCTATTTACGAATAGGTAAGTGAGGAAAATGAAGTAACATTCGCACCCGTTTTCACCATGAAAAGTTGGTTTTAAGTTGCCGCTCGAGTTTGTCTGACCCCATCCCTTTCTTCAGGGACTTCAGAGTGATCACTCCAAAAAGAGACCTGCCCACAAGCAAATTGCAGTGTATGTTAGGTTTTTTCCCCAGACTGAAACCTTAATTGTCCCTACAACACTGGGAGAACTCCAGGCAGTTGCTTTTGCAGTGCAAACTGTAATAATTTTACAGCTGCTCGTCGCACGCTGCCTTGTAATTATGCTTCTCTGGGATTTTTCCTTCGAATTCGAAATCAAATTTCACACAGCGGTTTTCATTTATAATTACACAAGGAATGACGTGAAAACATTATAAAGTTATGTGAAGGCCTTGATAACTTTACGGGCCCGAAGCCCAGTCAGAATTAAGCCGGGGAATTCAGCGAAGTTACTGGAAATTTTCTGATGTCCAATGCCTAATCAAGACCCTGTGACAATTCAAATGAAATTAACTGATTTCCCCATTATTAAACATTTAAGCTCGGCTATTTGAACGAAGGTTAGAGCGAGCTGAACAAAACTGTTGTCTGAATTGAATTTGAGCTGCTTTAACCTTGCCTTTTAATGTCGTTACTTAATCCGCGGCTTAAAGTTGGACACTGTTTGAATAACGGGCATTTAGGATAGTGCTGTTTAGAATTTAATTTTGAAAGTAATTATGCAGTTACTTAGGTTTTGTATTGCCACAATAAGTGATTAGCCAAGGAATTTCGCGCCACTGTACCAACCAATCAGAACTTAAACTTTCCCGCTGGGGTATCCAGTCATAGAGCAGAATTCGGTTCATCTTTTCCTTGCAGGGAGCCATGCGTATTGTAGGGAGCTGAAGCAAACACGACGACCACGTCGACTACGAGGGCCCCAAGCAAAAGCGTCAATGAACGAAACAATAAACTTGTACGTGTACTTATAGTCTGGTAATTTTCTTTGCCGCCTTGAAAACCAGAACGTGAATATTTCTCGAAGAAAAGACTGTGCAGCGGCAAAATTGCCTGGGGAAATTTGGAATGAAACGTGAATGGTAACAGTTAGAACATCGTACAGTTTAGAATAAATGTGGACGCCAAATGAAGCCTGCCGTCATAAGTACAGGAGAAAAACAAATTCACTTTTACACAAGTGCCGTTCTCGGCGCCGTTTTCGTGTTTGCTTAATCTCCCTAATTACAAACCTTGATGCACATTGGTGTCGCTATCTCTATTCTGATTGGCTAGAAGCCCCCAGCTTATTTCTCGCTTGCACAATTCTGTTACGTCATACCTGCAGATAATTGTTTTCGTATCTGTGGGAGTGACGTCATATCTGCAGACAGCAGTCGTATGCAGCAGTTTCATGCAGAAACGACTTCACCCATCAAACGCTCTCGTCTTCACAAGCACTCAGGAGTATTATAATAAAACAATTATTGAAATCGGTTTTCGCATGATAGCGAGAATTATCAAGGCTTTGGTTTGCGTTATCCTCCTCAGCCTTCGTCTTCGGCAGGCAACTCAAACCTCGGTCTTGATAGTTCTCGCTATCATGCTCAACCTCATTCAATAATAATATTGTTAATTTATGCTTGTTTTGTTCTTCATAGAGCTTTGGTGCCGATTTTGTGTGGCGAACAAATCTTGTTTGTCCACCAGTGGAGGCGGAGTGTTTTTATATAAAAGGCAGTGATAGCTATGACTTACAGCTACTGTCTAGTCGAACCAATAGCTGGCATTATGTCGCGGAACATGGAAAAGAAAGGTATTGCATTTGCTTACAGTGAAACATTTATTAAGCGGACACCCTCGCGACCTTCCCAAGTGTCCACTTAGTAGGGTTAGTAAAATTGTGCAATATTTGTTAACGATGATCATTCAACGGTTTCACTTTACTGTTATAGGAATTAAGTAAAGACTGATTAGATTGGTGACAACTTGGATGACAATCTTACGGATTTTACTGTAATCCACGGCTTATTGACAGCTAAATATATCGACTTTATCACTATTCAGTCGGATCTTTCAAGAAAGTAATCCAGTACGACATTGTAAATCCATGCCGACATCAGCTTAATGGGTTTTTTTGACCTTGTATGAAAAACGACGCCGCCAAGAGATGCCAAGCTACCAAAATTGGCGAAAATGGAGCTTCCTTTTATGAGCTTTCTACCGACAAAATGCAAGAACTAATAGAAATGCAGTACTGGCAACGGCCAACAAAGCTACTAACTTCGTTTTTAGGTTATTTCGGGATGCGCATCTCACGTTTTCTTACAAATAAAGAAAGGAATGCTAACTCTTCCGTACGTCAAAATGTCTGATGCACTAAATAACATTACACAACGAAAACAGCAACAGAGGCTACCTCTAAAATTTTCAAAATGGCTTGCAAGTCTGTGTAGGGATAAGTTTTCGGCGAAGCCGAGTGTATAAATGAGCAAAGAAGAACTTAATGCGAGTCTCATTAAAGAGATTTTACACATCGCCAAGGATAAACGACGGAAGTTGAAGAACCAAGAGTACTTCAATAAAATCAGTAGAAGCTGTATCAAGTTTGTAACGGGCCACAATTGGCTCCATCCATCCAAGTCACAATGGCCACAGCATTCCCACCGAAACACTGAAAAGGTTCGTTTTCCGCAGTATTTTTACAACGGCAGTGCACAGAAGCACACTCCTCCGTGTCTTAAACTTTGAATTTAGTCCTTTATCTATTCAGCGTTTTTTTTTTCATGCAGCAAACGGTGCGTCATGTGATTTCTTGCGTCCTTGTTGCCGTTTTGGTTACATCTCCCTCCGGTCGTTTTTTAAAATTCGGTAAAATTTAATTATTATTCCTTTCGCGCTTGTTGGATCTGAGATTGGTAATAGCGAGGTGCACTCATGGGAGAATTGTCAATGGAAGTTACCAAAATGTAAATTGACTTATTGTCCGTTTAATTGAGGGTCCGCTTAATAGAGTTTTCACTTAACTAGTATAGTTAACGGTTTAGTTTTTACTATGTTGGGCTCGTGCCCCAGTTATTTAAGAGGTAAATAGCATTGTTCAACGGCAGCCGAAAGTGCAGCGTAGCTTTTTGTTAAGTGTTTGTAACTTGGCTTTTGAAACCTCCAAAATGACAGACAGTGACTTACCAGATGTACTAGCATTTCTTTGAAGGTGTGTAAGGCAGTGAATCCTGCAAAAATCAGTTAAAGGAAGGGACTGTGTTAGGGCTCTTGTAACGCGAGTACTTGGTAAATATTAAAGTTTAACTCTCGCAGTGTTAACGCCATTTTAGCAATTGCGATTTCGCGTGAAAATAGAACAGGATGGAACTGCGTTGATTGTAGTCGTAGCGAGTTTCGACTGCATTGCTTCTCCTTTGTAGTTATTTCTACTCTGTTTTCCTCGGAAGGTTCTGGATTAATATCTGTAGAGGCATTCGGGATGGTCCTGAGGGTAAGGAATAACGTTCCTTTTCTCTATTCAGTTGTTAACATTTCTTTGTCAGAAAAAACTCAGTGACATAGCGTGCCTTTTATGAAGAAGGGTGCAGTAGTTGCAATTTTTGGTCAGTTTATTCAATACTGACGCTCCTGTAGGGAATATTTCCCTTTCAAGCCTTTATTTGCCTTTTTCTTTACTCCTCTTTTAGTTATAAAATGATTTAGTGTTTTTCTTTACTGATGTTATAATGCTGGGTGATTGTACTTGGAATCGTCGGTTTATACCATGTTAGTATATACCAACTCAGCAACCTTGGCATTTTGAGCAATCTGATTGGCTCCCCACCTCGGGATATTCAACAGTACGGTGGCTTACAAGTGCCACGGTGAAAACCACGAGTCACGGCACAACACAGCCAACTCACGGCACAACAAAGCCAACTCACGGCACAACACAGCCGAAACTCACGGCGGAACTAGAATTCCGCGGCGGAAGTAAAATTCCACAACTGACCTAGGGTATCGCGCATGATTATCACCAGTGCTGGCCTAAAATTACCAATAAACACCAAAACGTCCACGTGGGAAAGTATACGATTGCAAGTCCTGCCTTTGGACAAAATAAATATTCTATTACTTCTTCGTAACGCTTCTTCCTCTTCGCGTGCGCCATTTTTATGTCATCCGTGCATGTTAATGCAGGATGACATATTGTGAGGGAACGATTTGTCACTTACTCCCTCACTCAGGTGTAAACTCGATCAAGAACGCAAATGTACCCAGGATGGATTCTGCTATGTTGCAAGTTTAATACACCGGATTTAGCCGAACCTTAGTACCTTTATGCCCAAATAAACGGTAAAAAATACACAAAATAAACTACTTTTGCCACATTTTGTCCTCAAGTGGTATTAGTTTGTATTTATTTCTCGATCGTGTTCTTTCATTGCTTAGGCAGTCCGGTAAATTTGCTAGTGACAAAAGGAAGGATTTGGGTTTATTCGTTCTCAGCTCGGGTCGATTGTCTACGGCATTTTCTGGAAATATAAGTGTTTTCAGAATACTTTGCGTATTAGTACATGTAAATGGAACGTAAATGAGTTATTCCTAATTCATTTGCGTTCGGCAAGGACTAGCTGATTTGAGACAGACCGCGAAGACCGCTGTGGTAGAGGAAAGATTGCTGATCTGCTTTACAATGTATAATATAACAGAGTTCAAGATAGGTGTTTTTCTTCTCGTCCGAAAAAGGTAAGCTGTGCTTGATTTCGGAAAAGATTAAAAAATTAACAGGCAAGACGAACTGACTCTACGCACAGTCGAACCATCGACCGCAATCAAAAATTCGCTCACAATAACACTTTAAAAAAACTTAATTTGTTACTTTCGTAAGTGACTTGCTCAGTAGTGTAGCGATGATCATTCCCTTTCAGTGAGGTGGACGGCACAAGTTCCAGTCCCGCCGAGGACAGTTTCTTCTCTTTTTTTTTTCTTACTTCCTTTTTAGTGTCAGTTTGATGAAGAGGACTAAGGTTCTTCCTTTTTTAGTGCCATTTTCCCTCTATTTTTCACATAAATTCCAGGGTGGTCATAAAGAAACTCAATGGAATTCCGGGATGGGTATGTGGGACTTTAAAATTCCATGGTGGGAACTGAAACTGGGGTCCTCAACGGGGGTTATGGATTTTTTTCTGCGACTTCCCATTTCTGGTGAGAGGTTTCTGTTTTTATACCCTGGGTAGCAGTTCAATCAATAGGGACTTTAAGCAAATCGCTACGGCGACCTCTACTACGACGGTCGTGGATGCGGAGTCCTAGGGAGAGTACGTAACCGTAGCTCGCCAAATTTCATCTTTATAAGCAAGCTCGGTCCAAGTGACTATAGCATTTCTTTCTCACTTGTTTTGGCTGTTATGACTTCCTTTAGAGAAGCGAGAAATTTCATCTTTCTCATTGAATAGTGATCACATGTCATGTGTTGAAATACTTGAGATAACGCTTCATATTTAAGTTGTTGCAATTACATTATAATTTATCAACAACAGAATTCAATGGTGGACACGTAAGAAAAAGGCCAATTTAAATATTTCATTTGCCAAGAAAAATATTGATAGTAAACATCATCGGAGGGCGAAAACTAAACTAAAAATGATGATCGCGGAGTTCGCAGCAAGTGATTTTTCTTCTCATGTACCGTACTTCACAACAAATCAACAAATTCAACGTTTTTGATCTTTTATTCTCGTTTAAACAACCTTCAGTGACATTTATCTTTATTGCTGACAGTCGTACTTACGGTTTTCGTCTGGCCTTCGTTTTCTCCGGCGGTTTTACGGTGGCCATGGCACACTCGAATCACATTCTGTTGAGGATCGAAATCTCAAACTACGAAAACGCAGGGAAAACTTATTTACTGGTAAACCAGAAGCCTCGACTGCTTTCTTGATAAAGTAAAAAACAATCTATGGTGGTTTTTAAAATCAGTGATTGGAAAAATAGGAGAAAAGTTGACTTTTATACCAACGTAGTAGCGACTACGGCAGAAGACAGGTCTTCACGTTGTAGGATTAGGCGCTACGGCGAAAAGCCATTTCCAAGCATGCGCACTGCCTCATTTCTGGGCATGTTTACTTCCGGCCGCCGTAGTGGAGGTCGCCGTAGTGATTTGCTTTAAGTCCCCAATGTTTCTTTTCATGATGCATGATGCATCGTCTTCATGTTTCATGGAACGCAAAGCATCATCATCCAAAATAAGCGGTTTGTTTTTGGCTTTTCTTGAAATCAGTTATCTTTGGTTCCCATGTAGTAATGAAAAGCAGGAGCCCATCACCATGGGCAACTGTGAAAAGGTATTATTTTCACACGGAATGATATGTTACTGTCAATGATGTCCATCACAGTGGTAAAATCTATGATTTTAACCTGATCTCACGCTAAAACAATGACGTCATAGATAAAATCAGATGACATCGCTCACAGAGCACTTTGATTTCGTTGGGTGACCAAGACCTCAGTGGTGGTTTTAATTCCCCCGAGAAGTTTCACTTTCGTCGTGGAATTTTACTTCCGCCGTGAGTTTCGGCTGTGTTGTGCCGTGAGTTTCGGCTGTGTTGTGTCGTGAGTTTCGGCTGTGTTGTGTCGTGAGTTGACTGTGTTATGCTGTGAGTTGACTGTGTTGTGCCGTGAGTTGACTGTGTTATGCCGTGAGTTGGCCGTGATGTGCCGTGAGTTGACTGTGTTGTGCCGTGAGTTTCGGCTGTGTTGTGCTGTGAGTTTCGGCTGTGTTGTGCCGTGAGTTGGCTTTGTTGTGCCGTGACTCGTGGTTTTCACCGTGGCACTTGTGGGCCTAGTAGGTTAACAATGTAACGTCTTCTGGGTAATCCTTGTGACAGTGAGTTTTTGTTTGGGAAAAAAAAAACAAAATAGCGTCCAAGCTACCGAAATATTGCTGAGGTCGATTCAGCTTTTTCGAAGGGATTTAACTAGGGAAATTAAGCAAAACACTACCACGATGAAACGTTGACCAGGGTAGGACCAAACAATAGCGCGAATGAACGACACAATAAAACTGCGGGTGCGAAAGTCTCTTTGTCGTACGAATTACGCTTCAACAATTAATTTTTTTCAACGGTTGTGTTATCCTCGGCGTCGCCGTCGAGTTTGTTTAAGCTCCCTCTTGAGGTTGCCTCATTGGTATAAACTAAACCAATTATTCTCTTCATTGTCAGTGAATAGTGGTATTAGAAATATTTACCGAGCGAAGTTCAGTAAATATTCTGCCACTATTCATCTCGATTTCTGAGAATAATTGTTAACTGTAATGTCGGTTAAGTTGTTGTGAAATGGATGCGATAATGCCTATGTTTTACTTATTTTAGTGCCAGTTCATTGCATACAGATAGCGCCAGTTGAATTTAAGCTGTGCTAATGTTGCGTGGCACATGGTAATTTCATCTGGTAATGTTAGCTTAATGTGATTGTGTTGCAGGCTGTCCATCAACTGCCTCCGTTTGTTTGAAGACAGCTGGTAGTAATGCAGTTAGCGTACTTGGATTCACCAGCACACAGAGAATCTCTAAGACGAGTGGTAAGGCTGTTCATTCTTATTACCTCTGTTGTTTACTCTGGTCTAGCGACTATGTTAAACATGAAATGCTGTAAGGCTGTTCATTCTTATTACCTCTGTTGTTTACTCTGGTCTAGCGACTATGTTAAACATGAAATGCTGTAAGGCTGTTCATTCTTATTACCTCTGTTGTTTACTCTGGTCTAGCGACTATGTTAAACATGAAATGCTGTAAGGCTGTTCATTCTTATTACCTCTGTTGTTTACTCTGGTCTAGCGACTATGTTAAACATGAAATGCTGGCATAAGGTAAGCCTGGCCTGACATGACTTGGCCAGCTTCCGAGAGCAGCTAAGAGACTTAAACAAACAAGCGTCCAAACCAGTTGCACGTCATTTTAACTTGCCTGGCCATTCTGCTCAATATGTGACAATCTTCAGGTTCTCCCTCAGGGACGGCGGAGCGTATTTTGAAGTGGGGGGGGGGGGGGAGGGGGGCTGAAAACGAGCGCCGGAGGCGCGAGTTGGTAGGGGGGTGTGGGGGCATCCTCCCCCAGAAAATTTTGAAATCTAGAGTCTCGGAAATCGTATTTACAACATTCTCCGCGACATACTTCTTGAAATAATTAGCCTGGATAAAGCGTAAAATGAAAGGTACTTTTAATGCTTACAGCAATATTTTGGAGGTTATTTCTCAGCCTTCCGGTCTCCAACGCTAACCTGCGGTTCTTGGACACAAGCATCCCGTCTGTGGGAAGGAAGCAAATGCTGAGAAAATGTTAAAAATACGTTTCCGACGAGGCTTGTATAAAGTTGTAGCTTAAACAAAATAAAATGTCATCCTCCTCAAAAGTGGGGGGGCATAAAGCCCCCCCAGCCACCCCCCCCCCCCCCCCGCAGCCCCCCGACTCCGCCGTCCCTGTCCCTACATCAGAGTAACACAGAAAGCTGAAAACAATCTCGAACAAAAGCTCATCTTCAAATTAGCCGCTCTTAATCATCACGGCGTTATCGTACGCCTTGGTTGCAGTTTTTGTTACTGTTTAAGGCGTATCTTCATGCAGTGAAAATCTGTCAATTGGTCCGAGATATTTTGACAAAGATTTTAGATTTTCTTATTATATTTGCCTTCCCTCTACAGATGGTTTTCTAATGCTCCGTTATACTGGTAAAGGTCCCATGGAAAACTGTATCTCGGGCTCTAAACCAAAAGTCGTTTTTAAGTTTGAATGCGGAAGCCACGTGGGTCAACCATTGAAGATTGATAGGTATGTGAGAGGCATGTTTGCCACCATGCTGTGTTTTTAGTGAACTGGTTCTTGTCTCCCTCTCCTCTCACGTCTATTTTGTCCTGGCGACTAAAGAATTCTATTCACTGAAATAGATTTAACTGCGCGATAATTATGTATCTGTTGAAGATATTGGCGGATATCGACTAGCTTAGTTGAAACAGCCTTGAAAACAACCATCACAATACTAACCACCAATCAGCACATCGACTACAGTGTTTTTTTATGCAATTTTTGATCTTTAGTGGTTCGGAATTATCTATCGTGTAGCCGGCATGAAAATTTTGCGGGTTTTGCGGATTGTCGTCGATCCGCAACTAGAGGCCCCGTGAGCGTAAACTGAGTTGTCTGTTTGTAAGTGTCACACAAAAACAGAGTGACAGTGAGTTGGGTGATGTTAATTTTTTTCGTATAAACGATCTTGTGTCTCGCCCTTGAAATTAAAAAATGGATTAAAATTTCTGTTTCCATGTTTCTGATAAGAACTGCTCGCATATGCATTTTAAGTGAAATGTGAATTCTTTGTAGAGATTTTAGTGTTTAGATACTCGATTGTGATTGGTTAATTTGTATTAAAATTTGTTTGGATGACCTTGGTTCGAGCAGTCGCATTGTAAATAGAGTAAAAATGAGGCGCGGCAGCGCAGCAATGATTGACGTGAACTTGTATACTTCATGTTAGTACCAAGCGCGCGCTATGATTGGCTAATACGCACGATGCATCTGCCCATGGGTTTCATGGTGACGTCAGATTTCGAAGTTGAGAAGTCTTATGGTATAAAAGAAATGGTAAACGTAGCAGCTGTACAACCATCGAGCTATGGACGCACTTGGGCGGTTTGCTTAGCATTAAAAAAACTAGAGATGCTCGCTGTGCAGCCGAGAGCATCTCTTACACTTCTTTCATCCCCCTTATTTCTTGGCAAAAGGGAAGTTACTTTTGAGGTCGCTGCTATCGGACTGTCATCATTTTCGGCGTGTCGCTACTTTCGTGATTTGCTGTGAAATTTTATCGCTGCTTTCGGACGGTTGCCACTTTCGGGGGTTCGTTACTTAAGGGTTCCCTGTTAGCAGCAAAAGCCGCCATCCTCAGTCCCAGGCTTTGAAAATCCTCTCTTCTAAGTGTTAGACTAATATCATGTCTTAACCTTCTTCCAGTTCATCATCTGCGTGTTCATTTGTATTCAGCTGGAAGAGCATAGTGGCTTGCAAGCTTAAGAGGTAAGCTTTCGTAGTCGACATTTTAAACGTTATTCCTTCTTCATAGCAAAGCCAGGAAGCCCTTCTTCTTTCGCTCTGACGAAAAGCGTCAGGATCTTTACTATCATAGAGCAGTACAACATACTGCAAAACTGGTGTTCATTAATAAAACTCTCACGAGTGTAAATTTCAAGTGTACCTATTGTTTTCCAACTCTAGAACACGAGCTAGACTTGTTAATTTCACCTGTCATTTTTATTGGACTGAGCCCTGGTTTGATCATTCCTCACTCCCGAATCACTATTTCCTTCATTTCTCTAAGCTTTCTGTTGTTTAAGTCGAACGTGGTGTTACAAACTCGAATGAGACTGTTTTACAAGACTACAACTTGAGTAACATTTTGGAGGCAAGACCACGTGATCAATCAAAACTCTACTGTCCAGGGGAGGGTTAGTTATGTTCAGTTTCCTGGGCCTTAATACCGCTCCCCCGCGCGAGTTCTGCTAAGTATATACTTTGAGTATTTTTTGGCCTTTGTTACAGACATTTCCCCTTGCTCGAAAGGTTTTTACTTCACAAAATTACCATTTCCAATTGTTAATGAAGGGTCGTTGTGATCTCTTCCGTAAACAGAGTATGTTGATTGGTTTTTGGCGCCAAGTAGTATCAATCTCGAACATGATACTCATTTGACTGGGCGTGAGGCGACATTATTTTATGAGAATTTTCTCTCAAATACTAGCGTATGATGTTATAAACTAACATCAAAACCAAATTGAGCCTACGGCCTCGGGCCGTTGTCAAGACCTCGGGCACAGTTTTTTCCCCTGTCATACAGACCTTCCGCCCGATAAATAACATATATTAACATATAATAACATATATTAACATATAATAACATATATTATATATTTTCTCCCAAGTAGCCTTCTTTATAAAGCGGTAATATCGTCATAAGATTGAATTTAGTTTTTGTTAGCAGTACTCCAAGCTTCACTTCTAAAAAATCGCCGGGGAGATTATTTTGGTTGTCTTTTTTTTTTTAGAAAAAAAAAAACGGTTTTCATATTTCTGATACACATCAGTGTGCCGTATTAAATGCAAAGGAACCGCTGACCATATTCTATCAAAATGGCCACCTTGCGAGTGAATTGCTTGGCGAAAAACAATGTTTTTACAGTCTTAAAAGTGCCGGAACAGTTTTGTGGTCGTAAGCCTTAATTATTTGTGGATATCAAAATAATTCAAATGGCCAGCAAATATGTCGCCAATAATGACGACCTCCCTGACAGTTTTGGTCGCCAATTTTTGTTTTCTAGTCGTCATGGCGACCAAAACAGTCGCAGCTTAGAGCGCTGATTAATTTCTCCGCAGACAAACGCTGGTTGAAACTAAATCGTGTATTGTGAAGAATCCAGTAACAGACGAGACAGTGAATTTCAACAAGCTTCTCAACGGAGTAAGCGGGTATGGTATTATATATTTGCTTTCTTTGGTTTCTCTCGTTTTTTGCTACCCACTGGCAACGTTACATCACTATGATATGCAGTGAAATCGAAAGAAGGTATAGGATAATGCCAACAGTTGTGAAAAGGCGTAAAGATAGATTCTAATTAAAAAGGGGATGTTCATTTCCGTCCTGCTTTTTGTTGTTGAGCTGATGTTTACAAAAGCTTCAAACATGAGTTCAGTTCGTATTTAAACATCTCTGTTATGTACTTGTCAAATTTCTCCGAGTCAACGAACCAGTATAAGAATTAAAAGTTAAAAACGTATCCAGGTTGCGGGTTTAACGGACGTTTCAAAATGGCAGACTTTGGTAAGAGTTTCATTTTAGTTCGTAACAAGCAATTAAAATATTGTGTCAATTTTGATAGATAGATAGATAGATAGATAGATAGATAGTTAGATAGATAGTTAGATAGTTAGTTAGTTAGTTAGTTAGTTAGATAGTTAGTTAGTTAGATAGTTAGTTAGTTAGATAGTTAGATAGTTAGTTAGATAGTTAGATAGATAGATAGATAGTTAGTTAGATAGTTAGATAGTTAGTTAGATAGTTAGTTAGTTAGTTAGTTAGTTAGTTAGATAGATAGATAGTTAGTTAGATAGATAGATAGATAGATAGATAGATAGATAGATAGATAGTTAGTTAGATAGATAGATAGATAGATAGATAGATAGATAGATAGTTAGTTAGATAGTTAGTTAGTTAGTTAGTTAGTTAGTTTATTAAAACAAAGATACTGGCAGCCAGAAGCTGAATTGCGTATTTACAATAAAACTAAGCTAAGAACAGAATAATTTACAATATATTAACATTAAAAATTCATGCATATAATATATATAAATTAAAACCGTATCATTTAATTGTATTTTAGCACGATGAAAGAATTAAAGTGTTCTTAAAACGGGCCGCCTTCCACCTTGGAAGTGCAAAGTGTCGGTGATTTCTTAGTGAATATGGAGCCTTATTGACTTCAGTTAATAACTTGTTAAGTTTCTTATCCTTGTTGCCGAGGTCAGCGTTAAAACCCTTGTCACATATGCCCTCGCAATATGAAATAATGGTCGGAATACCAGCTTCATTAAGTGCTTCATCATAAGACAGACTAGGGCAAATGATTAATAATGCCCTTTTTGGATCCGCTCCACCTCACACTGTTAATACCTGAGCAGACCATAAGAGAAAACAGACACTGCATAAACCACGGTTGATCTTATACGTGTGGCGTAAAAGAGGACTAAATCCTTACATGGAACCTTTGCCCACTTAAGCTGAACAAGGAAATAGAAACGTTTAGACGCCTTTACAGTTTCGCTAACGTGCTTATTCCATGATAAATCACTTGTAATTATAAGAATCGGCAGCTTTGCGCTTCTAACCGCTTCAAGCTGGTGACCATTTGCAAGAACAGGATGGAACTTAGACTGCAGAAGCCAATTGGTCCACACGCCGTAGACGGATTTAATTTTGCTAGGAATCTCGCAATGCGCAACTCTGACTCAACCAGGAAGTGAGCTGAGACCTCTTCCAGGGGGATTTGAGCAAGTTGGCGGGGCAGACGACATTCCTTCATTGGTTCTAGGAACGCCACATTAATAGCGTTCTCCAATTCCTGCGGAGATACCTCTTCAGCACCCTCCACATTAATATGTTTACACAAGGCCCCAAAATGCGCACCTGCACCGTACAAACGTGTTACCTCTCTCCACCATGCCTTCGGGTTTTCGTCTTTCATGCTTTGTACCCTGGTTTCATAGAAGACAGCTTTACATGATTTTCGTTCGCGGTTGACTGCGTTACGGTATGCAAATTACCTACCATCGAGTACTTTCTTCCCATATTTATTGCTTTGTTTGTAATTTTTGGTATATTCTTTTCAAGCAAGACTGGAATTCGTTCCTCTTCTGATTTTGCAAATCTTTCAGCCATGATGGTTTTACTTACCGTACCATACCATACCATATACCATACCATATTCTACCATACCATACGTGTTTATTCAAATTTACGAGTGTTCAAACATACGTAAATTCGGAAGTTTGGAGGTTATCCCTATTTCAAAAACTCCCCAAATAGAATAGAAATTACAAACATAAAAATGCAAAAAAAACGTTCAATTAAAGTTTTATTAAAAATTATTTGGTGGAATAATAAAAAATAAATTTTTTTCTTGGGAAGAGAAATCACAGTTTTAGAAGAAGTCTAAGTATTGTTTCAAAACGTTTGAGGGTACCCGCCGACAAAATATTCCTTGGTAAGTTCAAGGCGGTTCTATTGGCCAATCACCCTGATAAAGAAGGAATGTTTACAACAGTTTAGTCTACTTTATGTAACATACAGTTTATGCGAGTGATTTGGCTCTGATGGAAGTATCTTTTGAAAATTCAAAGTATTCGTTAACGTCCAGATGGCACAGAACAAACACTATCTTGTAGCATTCCATCAGTGATAAAGATGTTCTACGCGTGGAAAGTAAAGGCCAGTTTAGCATGCTGCATCGGTCTTCATAGGGCATGTCGCTTTTTTTCTGCCCAAGAGCTAATCTCGATACGCGCCTTTTCACACTCTCAATCGCATGGATATCTTTAGCAAGTAAGGGCTCCGGACAGGGGCAGCGTATTCTAAAAGAGGTCTGACGATTGCCTTGTAGAGCAGGCAAAAGGTTCCTCTATTAGCTGTTCCAACGGTTCGTTTTGTAAGCCCTAAGAATGTTATTGGCTTTGTTCATCATGGTACTAATGTGTTCACTCTAAGTGAGGTCCTTTGATATTGTAACGCCGAGGTCTTTGATACTTTTAATATCTTTTTAGGGGCATATCTAACATATAGTCTGTTGTCGACTTGTCGCGGGTGTGTGTTATTCGCGTGGCTTCACACTTTTCGCTGTTAAAACGTAATTGCCATTTTGCTCTCTAATTACTTGGGTAATTGTGTCAATAACAAAATGCTCGAATAAGACTGGTTGTTAACAGCCCCTACTTAAGACTCAATTGGCTGTTTCAGGCCCAAACTGTCCGACTTGACCTGTTCAATTACAAGCATTTGTAATCGGACAGGCCAAATCGGGCAGTTAAGCAGCCAACGACGACGACGGCACGATCAGATTTATTTATTTATTTGTCCACTAGAGTCGGGCGCCTGTCACGTGGCCTAGTAAGCCACACATGTACGCGTTGCGGACCTATTTTTATATCCTACAAAATACAAAAAATAGAACGGATTTGCTTTTCCGAGTTTGGCCGCGAAAGTGCCGAAAAAGACATCTTTCACAAATTCACTAAGCACAAGCTACACCATCTTTATTACTTTGCAACCCTTTCACTTTGAAATTCAAATCCTAGCAGTTTGCAGGATGTTTGCCCCATGAACCTGGTTTAATAGCCTCGTTCCTACGAGTCTCCTACAGCTCAGCTGTAGAGCGTCCGAACCAGTAGTTGGAGGGTCAAAGGTTCTCCTGTTGGGAGAACTCGGATTTGCTTTTGCGAGTTTACCTGTGACAGTGGTGAAAAAAAAAAACATTTTTAGAGCATATTTATCAATTTTGTCCTCAGCAATTTGGAGAATATAACTTCGCCAATTACTCTGTTATGTTGGCGCATGCAACATTGCGATGAACTTTTGCCAATCTTCACCTTAATCATAGCATGGCCCATAACACACGTTAACTGTCTTTGTATTCGTTTTTTTAAGGACTTGGACCATCAATGGAGAGGATGAATCCAATAAAAACGTGGAATACACTATTAATGTCTGTGGTCCTCTTGGCCAGGATGCCTCATCAGATTGCAAAGGAAAGAAAGGAGTTTGCTTAAATGACATTTTTTATCCGTTAGATAGGAAGACGATTTACTATGATGGTAAGTAGTTGGCTCTTGTTATTTTTAAAGCAATTTTGAGCAATTGCGATTTAGCCTGAATAAAAGAGCAGGCACGTAACAAGTCATTGTGTTTACCGTTAATGAAATTTGGTTATAATTACCCAGTATGACGATTCTCTATACTTAAGCTTTCAGCTGCCGTCTTATATCGTTTCTATCTCTTGATTCATTTGTAGCTTACCAAGCTATTTGTAGTAACTGTTATTTTAATGGCGAGTTGTTAAGATGTAACTATTGTGAATGTTTCACTCTTTAGATTTTATGTTCTCACTTTGGCTTACATCAAGTAAAGATTGTCCGTCGTCACAAGGAAAGAAGGTCACTGTTGTTATAACCTTCCAGTGCTCAGCTGGAGAATTGGTAATTTTCGATGTTATCAATTTGTTTTTACTGGTTAGTAGTTACTTAAGTGGCCTTTCATCGGTTAAGATGATTAACTTTGGAGCGTTCTTTAGTAAGTACGTCTGTGCAAGGGTGCGAGACCCACTTATAAGGATTGCTAGTTAAGGTAAAGGGTTACGGGTTAATTTAAAGGGTTAAGCGTGGTTTACACTTGTGGAATAAGCACAAGCATAAGCACAGTAATGTTCAAGAGACATACGCTTGCGCAGTGCGAGTCCAATTGGTGAAGAAACGAGATGCGCTTATGCTTTGTGATTATTTCACGCTAGCAAGCACAAGAAACAGAAAAATGTTTTTTTTTTCTTATGCTTGTGCTTATTTCACCTCGGTGCACACGAGCGTTTTCTTGTGCTTATTCTTGAGCTTAAGCTTGTGCTTATCTGACAAGTATGAACCAGGCGTTAACGTCAGTTGATACTGATTCTGAGGTTACCAGAGACTGTTTAGTCCTCAGTTGTAACTTTGTATGCTATTGGCATATCGATGATTCCCTTCCTACATCTACTGATAGAGACTCTAAGTCTATACTTTACATTTAGAACATTTTCCTTTTTTTAGGGCAGTCCAAAGTTTGAATACGTCTCCAATAATTGTCATCACGTGTTTTCGTGGCCAACATCCATTGTTTGTACAGGGGACCCGTAAGTAGACAAGTTGCTCAGTGTTGCATGTATTTAACAGTTATTCACCGAGCATAACTGTTTTAGCACACACCAATGAGGCAGCCTCAGTCACATCAAAGTAACGTTGAAACTTGATTTCAAAAATAGGCCATTAAACATTAGCAAAACTCACCAGAGCAAGGCTTTCCCAGAACCCCTGACACTATTCACCACGTAAGAGGTAAATCGTGTTGAATATTCCGAGATATTCAGCCACTCGTTACTCAGAATGCCGACGTTGCTGAGTGGTTATCCAAAAGCGTTGAAAGGGGAGCAAATAAACATAACCGGCTTTATTGTTTACCGTCTCATTCGTCCCTAGGATGGAATTTCAGGTTATAAATTCACGTACAGCAGGCCTGCCACTGCATTTAACCCTTTAAGCCCCGATATCAATATTCATTTTCTCCTAAATGTTCTCATACATTTTTTATGATACTAGTGAAGAGAATCAATACAACTCTTTTTTGGTGATCATTTTCGTTATTCTCATAACCTGAATGTTTGATGAACAGTAGATATTGCAATGAGGAATTGGATGCTGGTCACGTCTGGGACTTCAAGGGTTTATAGCAGTTAAGTTAGAAAACCTATATCCGCTATTGCATTGAATGACATTCGTTGTTTGTTTAGGAGCAACAACGTTACAGACCCACCAGTGGTGCATAGACAAGTGAAATCTTCCTCAAAAAAAGGGATTGGAATTGCCTTGGGTGTTGTAGCATCTGTGGTATTGCTTGTAATACTTGGAGTTGTGCTGTATAAACCGTCCAGAAGGCAAGCATCGTATTTTGTGTTTCATTCCTTCCGTTTCTCTCACTCCCTGAGCTGATTTGCTGTCCTGCTTGTGGTATATTGATCGCTTCTTAGTTTAGAAGATTTACAAGTAACAAGGAGTGTTATGCACGCCTTTGACACATGATTTTACCTCCTTTTTGGTTTTACCAGGTCTGTTTTGATGTCACTGAATTTTCGGTGCCCTCTGTACACCTTCCTCAGAGCTTGAAATCCGAACGTTACGTTTTTTGTTTGATTTTCTATGCGAACGCTTACGCCATTAATTTGAAATTAAAAGCCTCTAATCGCGCGGAAGCTCTTTGCGTTCGTTCACCGCGTTTCTATAGCTGAGTGCCATGATTCCAAGAACAGTTTCTTGTAACAAGGAATATAAACAAAAGACCGTTTTATTCTCGAACTTGCGATCATTTGTTCCTATCTCTCGATAACCCAAAATCCCGAAAATTGATGACTCTAGTTATCAGGTTTCCTGTTGAATTTTGTTCTTCTCTTTATTCAGGCATTCTTTGATATCCTGTGTACGGTTGAACTTCAAGAAACACATTCTGAGAAAAGAGATCAAATACCCTGTGTACCGATACGAAAAAGTGAGCTTTGAAATTTTAATGTGTAACAGTTATTAAATTTAATTTCTTTGTTACATTAATTAACTTACTATGTAATAGATAATTACTGAGGCGAGCAGCATTATTGGATATAATGCAGGCAGCTGAGGCCGCAGGCCGAAGCTGTCTGCATTATATCCAATAATGCTGCGAGCCGAAGTAATTATCTATTATAATTACTGATCGTCGTCCAAACCCATTGTTTTCTGTCTGCAATTATATCATCGAATGTCACCCTCCTTTTGTATTTCTGTGGAAAACAATAAGTTAAACAATTCATGGCGTTCAATCGATACTTTTTATTCAAGGTAACTGCCACATTAGCTATTGTTTTCATGAGCATAACTTGACATGTACGTGTGAAAAATGCAACCAGAAACGAGTTATTGACTGTTTGTTTGTCAAGGTAGATTCAATTTGCATATTGCTCGACAAACACAGTTCTTTCTGAAAGTCAACTCGTTGTTTGGAATGATGGCGGAAAACTTCTGCGAAAGCAGTTCTGAAGAAGAATTGTGTCTTACGCAGTCAACGTTTACTATTAAGTCGGATGAATGAGATGGTAAGTACTTTCTCAGTCGTTACAGTTCTTTTGGTTTTCCTTAGTTGTGTGTAACCCGATGTTGTAATTGTTGTTCGGGAATGGGTGTGTCGACGAGTGAAGGGCACAGAAAATGATCAGAGGATAATAATTTTATTCATTAAAGTATTAGAAGCGGATATGGACACAAATGTTCTTGACTTTGGTTAGTTCGTTTTCTAGTGAGACAGATAGTCATGTACTTTTCTAAATATTTTCAGTCCTAATTGTTTGTGTAACGAGGAGTATTGGTTGTTACCTCATTTTCTCTTGTTGTTACTAGGGAGTGAAAGATTTCGTGCGCCAATCTCATCTGACGAATGTCGGAGGTTTGAAGACAGTTCCGATGCTAGTCGAAGGAAGTAGAATTGGGCGCTGAATATCTTTAAAGAATGGCGAGAGACGAGGAAGTGCTTCAGCAGTGGATATACGGATGTAAAGCATGCTGCATTATTAAAACCAAAACACGCAGCATTATTTTTTATAATGCAGCTTGTTATAGGTTTAATAATGCTGCGTGTTTTAATAATGCTGCGTGTCGATTTAGCACGTGTAAGATTACCCCTGATAATTTCCCTGCTACCAAAAAAGACCGCACCCGTTTTTCTCACACACTTGGTTTGCATTTTTTTTCTCTCGGCATTCGATGATATAATGCAGACAGAAAACAATGGGTTTGGACGACGATCAGTAATTATTAGACATTTAATATAGATTTAGATACTTACCATCGTAGGTTTCCTCTTTTTAGCGTTTTTACCTGTGCAGGTTTTAGTTCTTATAGTAAGTTCTGCCATTAACTATTTCAAAATGAGTGACTGTGTGTGTTGCTTAGATTTACATTAAAGGTTTGAAATTCTCTTCCAACAACCCCCCCCCCCCCCCTAAAGTTTGCAGTAGCTTATGTGAATACAAAGACGACTCTTAGTTTTGGGAAAAAAAGTTTTAAAAATATAACGAAGATGTGGGATTTGACGTCAGACAAACACCGGTATTGCGGCAATTAGAGTGGGTGTGGGTAGAATTATTCACTTGTTAGAAAGAACCGTCGTTTCTTCTAAAGAAACTTTTGTGTTCATGCAGTGTCCGGTATTTTTTTAGCTTCAATTTACACAAAATTTATATAAAAATTCTCCTCTCCTCGTGATATTTTTAATGTCGAGGGCAGAAATGTAGTTAAACACTCCGTTAGAAATAGGTTGACTGTCCTGGAAATGAATTTTCACATTGATCGTTGTAAAATTCAACTTGCATTTTCCTTTGTTTTTCTTGGAAGTTAAATGCATTTGACGATGATGAAGCAGATAGTTTGTTAAGAGAAGTGGAAGGAACAGACGAAGAAAATGAGGACGATGACGATCTTTTGGCCTTTTAGCTGAGAGAATCGTATCGACATCGCTGCACGTGTATCTCCACAGAACGTCAATTTTAGCTCAGTTTCCAAATTACGGTAACAGTTAATATTTGTTAAGTCTTTAAAGAGTCACTTCAATTGCTACTGGTGAGATATTTCTTAATTGTAGCTACTGTAGGTATTGTCTTAATTTTTGCGTTCGTTTAGCAAGATTTAAGAGAACGTTCAGTGCCGACTAGGGTAACCATAGAGAATGTAGCAATTAGTAATTTCCACTGATGGGGCTTACGTTTTTTCCGGTATAACGGGTTTGTTATCAAACCTGGTGTAAGTGACATGACCCCTTGGTTTAAAGTTATACCTCCAGGCATTTAGACAGCCATGAGTGTCAATTACGCGCTGATTCTTGGCGCCAGCTGCAGCGAAAAGCATGCATGCACTGTTTGGGGTTAGCCTGTGTACAGCCGTCCCTCTCCTCCAAAAAATCGGGGGGGGGGGGGTGGGGGTTGCAATCGGAGCCTTCTCTAAGCAATCTCTCGAGTAGTGTTGACGGGCCTGTGCGACTCCTGCTGTTCGCAAATGATCGTGTGTCTTCAGAGTTTAGCTCTGCCCAGGATATCTTTCAGGGATTCTCCTTTGCAATATGATAAAAGGGGAGCCTCCTTGAATGTTTCTCCTAGATGTGGTTTTGAGCTAAATAACATTTCACCATGGTATATTCTTCAAATTTGGAAGTGCTGGCGGGTATTGTGTGATAAAAGGCAGTATTGTGTAACAAAAAGCAGTATTGTGTAACAAAAGGCAGTACTACGTGCAGAGTTATTTTTTTAATGACCTTTCTCGCTTGGTGAAGTTCACGCCAGAGAGATATCTTTCCACTATGTTTTCTGGATATCCTCTGTTCTTAAGGCGTAGTTTGAGGTTTTTCATGTTTTCATCAAACGTAATGTGAGAGGAATTCGTTCGTAGATGTCGTAGTGCTTCTCCTTTTATGAATCCTTTGGTGACGCCTGGTGGGTGACACTAATAGAAATTCGTGTATTGAAAGGTTTCTGTCGCTTTGTAGTGTGTTTGCACGTCAAGTATACACTCTGTCGCTTTTTTGCACTTTTGTGTCCAAGAATGCAATTTCTGTTTCTGATATTTGATTCGTGTAAATTTGATTCGTGCTGTGAGAGTTATTTGCCTTTGCAATGAAGTGAGTGTCTATTTTTTCTTTGGCTGTACTCCACAAGGAGAATGCATCGTCAGTGTACCTTCCAAACTACCGATTTAGTGGGGCTCTAAGCATTTTTCTTGATCGCTGTAAAGCGAAGGAATTTTGAGAATGCCGCAGACTAATATTAGATTAGATATTTAATGCGCGATGGAAATGATAATCAATCGCATTGAAAGCCATTTGGAAAATCTAGTTGGTCGCAAGGTGAGACACGGAATTTTTCAGCGTTAATCATTTTCCATAATTTATGCAAACTTTATTCCGGAACACGATTATCAACGGCAAATCACAGAGGCTCCTTTCCCGATTAGTTTTGAGGGGAGGGGTCGGCTGTACACAGGCTATGTTTGGGGTTAATTGACATGCTTAGCCAATCATCCCATGTATATTATTATGACCAGAATGGAAGCAGTCTTTCTAGTGTGAAGCGAGTAAACCACCCTAGAACTGAGAACCTTGTTTTGTAAGTACAAACGTAATAGAAAATTAAAAGTGCAGTGTACGTAAAGGTATGGAATTACATATTCAGTGTTTAAACACGAAATTTTCTTGCGATTTAGTGTATGGAAAAATGTAGTTAAGAATCCTTATTTAAAGTCAAATTCGTGATATAAAATGAAGCATTGCAACAGTTCGATAGGAATCATTCTTTATCGCATCTTTTTTTGTGATTATTCCGGCGCTCGACTGGCTGTCGCTTCCTATTTAGAATGAAAACAAATTTTCGAAATTTCTAAAACTTAGTCAGTCATGCTTATTGACTCAGTTACGTCGGGCCAGACGGGAAAATATTTGGCTCTCGTTCATGACGCACGAACCTCGCTGCGCTCGGTCCATACGTTATGACCTCGAACCAAATATTTCCCCGTCTGGCCCTACCACTCAGTCAGTCAGCATATGGCTACCGATGAAACAGTCAGGGTGTTTTCTCGTTAGTTGAGGCCAAAGTTACGATAGTTATCGACACGGAAAAGAAATGATAATCATAATTGTTTAATAGAAATCGAGAGCGAATAATCTAATTGTCTTAGTAAAAGAATCACGTGCCGGTGAAAAGGATACCGAAATATTAAATATTTCAGCCTAACGTCGTTAAAGCGTGAAGACGTCGCCATTTTGAAAACGATCTTCAACTAAGTGCTGTGTAATGGCTGATAGTCTGCAGTAGCTCAGCCAATCAGATTGCGGCATTTGCATAAGTCTACAAGTATATTTTTACTAATAGTGATTAGAATCAAATGTTAAGTGTAATAGGAATAAGATAACATGAGAAAACGTTCTTCCGTATTTAAGTTATATGACACTTGGGCTCGGAGGGCTAAAATTAGCCAGTGCAGTTGTAATACATTGTTTTTTCTTAAGAAAATAAAAGAAAGGTTCTGTGATTCAAATTCTTAAGGTTTATTCCTTGTTTTTCTCTTGGAAATTCACCTTTCCACGAAAATGTGTAACAAAGACAGCGACCATACAGTAGACACGTGGTTTACAGAATGTGAGTTACTTTAACATTAACAGGGAACAATTGATAGTTGACAATTAGTTACTTAAAGAAAAGCTGGCTTTTGATTAAGAGGTTTTCTGTAATTTCAGAATCTTCAATAAACGTTCACATATTTGTACTTCATTGCTGTCAGTTCATTTGTGGTCTTGTAAATCAGTAAAAGAAAAAAATGTTATGTCCTAGCACTCGGTGTTCAAACGCGCCCTCGTCAGTTACACCATACACTCACCTCCACTTCGCCCTTCCCTATCATATCCCTAACATTTTATAGGCCGACCTTTGTATGATTCTGCGATACACGTGTTTCTAGACATTATTACGATCAATACGAACTTGATTTGGAAATTATTAGATCTTAACCAAGTTTCGCACAACAGAAGGAATGTTAAACAAAAGGAGGGAAGTTGTAGATACAACTAAACGGTGTCTGCGTGGCGTCCTCAAAGGGGCTCATGACGGTAATAGGTCAATGATAACCGCCACGAAAATAGCACCCTCAGAGCGTCACCAATACAGTTTAGCTTATCTGCTCTGATAACGGTACTTTTTCGTGCAGTTCTTGTAGTTCCTATAGTTAGGGTAGTTCTTGTAGTAGCTGTAGTTTGTGTAGTTCTTGTAGTAGCTTGTAGTTTGTGTAGTTGTAGTAGCTGTAGTTTGTGTAGTTGTTCTAGTAGCTGTAGTTTGTGCAGTTCTTGTAGTAGCTTGTAGTTTGTGTAGTTGTTGTAGTAGCTGTAGTTTGTGTAGTTGTAGTAGCTGTAGTTTGTGCAGCTCTTGTAGTAGCTTGTAGATTGTGTAGTTATTGTAGTAGCTGTAGTTTGTGTAGTTCTTGTAGTAGCTGTAGTGTGTTTAGTTCTAGTAGTAGCTGTAGTTCGTGTAGTTCTTGTAGTAGCTGTAGTTTGTGTAGTTCTTGTAGTAGCTGTAGTTTGTTTAGTTCTAGTAGTTGCTGTAATTCGTGTAGTTTTTGTAGTAGCTGTAGTTTGTGTAGTTCTTGTAGTAGCTGTAGTTCGTGTAGTTATTGTAGTAGCTGTAGTTTGTGTAGTTCGTGTAGTAGCTGTAGTTTGTGTAGTTGTTGTAGTAACTTGTAGTTTGTGTAGTTGTAGCCGTAGTTTGTGTAGTTCTTGTAGTAGCTGTAGTTCGTGTAGTTCTTGTAGTAGCTGTAGTTTGTGAGGTTCTCGTAGTAGCTGTAGCTTGTGTAGTTCTTGTAGCTTCAGCTACTACAAGAACTACAGCTACTACAAGAACTACAGCTACTACAAGAACTACAGCTACTACAAGAACTACAGGAACTACAGCTACTACAAGAACTGCACAAACTACAGCTACTACAAGAACTGCAGGAACTACAGCTACTACAAAAACTACACAAACTACAGCTACTACCTACTACAAGAACTATACAAACTACAGCTACTACAAGAACTACACAAATTACAGCGACTACAAGAACTACAAAAACTACAGCTACTACAACAACTACAGAAAAAGTACCGTTATTCGTAACGGTTATCATGGACCTATTACCTTATGACATCATGATTTTTATCATATATCCCGTCCGACGCCGCCCGCGCAATCTCATAGAACACTATAGTAAAAGCTGACGTGTGTAGGGCAGACGAATCGACGTAAGCCGGTCCGGCAAAACCCGTCCAGCCCTGGTGCACTTGTTTGAAGAAAAAAAAGAAAAAACCCTTAAAATAAAATAGAAATGAGAGAATAGGTCACGTTTTCCGATGAACTGCGAATTTCTTGTTCTGACTCTAAAAAAATAAAAGAAAACTTTTTATTGTATTATCTTTTCTTGTGACAATTCCGGCGCTTGACTGGCTGTCGCTTCCTATTTAGAATGAAAACAAATTTTCGAAATTTCCAAAACTTAGTCAATGGTCATGTTATAAAATGCTTATTGACTCAGTTACGTCGGGCCAGACGGGAAAATATTTGGCTTTCGTTCATGACGCACGGGCGGATCTGCTGTGCTTGGTCCATAGTTCATGACCTCAAACCAAATATTTTCCCGTATGGCCCTCCCACTCAGTCAATCAGCATCATGTGCTCCTGTCATCATGTAATACGAGCCATATCGTTTCTTTGTTATTATTATTTTTGCAAATAAGAGGTGTTTTCGTACAGTTTGCAATTCGCATTATCTCAAATAACCAAGCAATCGATTTACATTTTAATCATCTTTATTTCCCTTAGAGACGCCCAAATAATTGACTGCTGTAGGCAAAACATAGCCTTGGCTGCTACGGAAGGCTTTTAAGTGTTCTACTGATCTGACTCGTCATCTTGTTCCATCTCAGATTCTTAAAGAGAGAAATATTATAATTTGGTTGTAGGGATTAATTTTACCAAATTTAGGATGTACATATATTCAGATTTTACTGCAAACAAGTGACTGACTACAAAGATCGTATTTCATCCACAAATGAAAAAATAATATATAGATTTAGCCAAGCCTAAAAGCGGGGCTCCCGTTAGTACTTTCATTTCGCTTTAAACTGTAAAAGCATTCTAAAATATTGCGAAGGAATTCACAAACGTTTTTAACTATAGTTAAGTGTCGAGGTCGGTTAACTTGCTATGATTTTTGTCTAAACTTTCGCCTGCCATTAGTACGGTCTTTCTACCTACAAAGTCATGGAGTATATTCTACAAAAAACACAAATTATCAATGTACTGTATTCTATTCCTGATGAAACTAACCATTCTACTTGTGTAAATGTATTTAAAAGATTTGTACATGCTACTGGGAAATGCAGGACACAACTCTTGTCATTTTCGTGTTAAAACGAACACCTCGGTAAAATAAATGTTTAATCCAAGCAGGGTGCAAAGAAAATTAATTTTACAGATTGCCCTTCGGGCAAGCTGTAACCAACATCTACCAATCCGAAAAACATTTTTCACGAGAATGAAAAAATAACATTGTAAGTTTAAAAAATTACTGCCTTCATTTATTCACTACAATCAGCTGTAGTTACTTAACAAAAGAAATAAATAACCGTAAAAGTGTGAACTATAAGTAGACCTGGTCCAACGCAACACGTGAATGACTTACATACATTTGAGACATTTTACAATTTAGAAGAACATTTTTTACGAAAACAACGGCGTTGAAACCAAAGTTCTCAATCGACACACTAAATGACAACATCGACAACGCGAAAAGCTGCCAGTGAAAGCGCTACATTCTGCAATTTGCCGCCAAGAGAAAATTCGCGGGAGTATTTCTTAGCCGTCGACAGGGCAGATGTTGATATGATTAAAGGACATAAAAATTTGAAATCTTTCATCAGTTTGCTTCTCATTCAAAAGTAGTGCATTCAGAAGATCATTTTTCTGAAGAAGGTTTGTTTAGAAGTCGGTTTTCCAAGTCAAGTGTCAAGTTTAAGGGAAAGTGGAAAGTGCGAGTGCTGAGTCACGCATCAGTGGGCAAATATTATGTAGACAAAACTTATCCAAATTTGTGGTCCATAGCACGGAGTCTTTCCACTTCTCGGCTTTCTTCGCTACAATTTTGTCTGTTTTCCACAGCACGGAGTCTTTCCGCTTCTCGGCTTTCTTCGCTAAAATTTTGTCTGTTTTCCACAGCACAAAGTCTTTCCGCTTCTCGGCATTCTTCGCTAAAATTTTGTCTGTTTTCCACAGCACGGAATCTTTCCGCTTCTCGGCGTTCTTCGTTAACATTTTGTCTATTTTCTCGAGCCCGGACTCTTTCTGCTTGTCGGCGTTCTTCGCTATAATTTCGTCTCCTTTCTCTTTCCCGAGCGCGCCTTCTTTGGCGATCTACTTCGCTCATTCTTCCTCAGTTAATTCTTGTTCTCTTTCCCGTTGCTCTTCACCTGAACCCTGTATTCTGCAAATTATATTTTCTCTGCTATTGTTTGTTGACATAGCAATAGCAATTGTTTCGTTTATCCTTTAGTAAAACTTTAACAGTGAAGAGTAGTAATATTGTGTCTCAAAAAGACAATGAACTGAAAATTTCTTTTTCAGTCGTCAACGCAATTTCCCGCCAAAAATACGCGGGCTACCAGAACAGCTTCCAAATAAATCACGTCACCTCGATGAGTTGACACATGAGCCCACAATATGGTCATGTGATGCTGGTCAGTGGCTATCCCGTTTTGACAGCTGTCCATTGACCATATTGTGAATGTCCAATATAAAAGATGTGGATTTGCCAAGACAAGCCTGAGATACCCCTCCCTTCCTTTTGATAGTCTCCCCTACCCTACGCGTACAATCTGTAGACGCGTACGTACGTACGGACGTACGTAAGGACGTACGTACGTACGTACGTATGTACGTACGTATGTACGTACGTACGTACGCTCGGTCAGTCACGTGACAACCAAATGAAAACAGGTTGACCATATTCCATGAGTATGGGGCTCTGCTCCACGCGCGCTTCGCGCGCGGGAGCCCCGCTATAATGTGTAAGTCATTTGGTAAAAACTAATATTCTTTCTAAATTTCCAATTTGATATCATCAGATAGATAGAAGTCTATATGTGGAACAGTGATTTTGTATTTTGTTGTGTTTTTGTTATTTATGTACATGTAGTCCCTTTTATCTTTCTGCTCCATCTTTTTATCTGTTTACATTGTACTGAATGGAAATTAACACTATGAAAAGAGGAGTAAAGTTAATTCAGTTCTTCTATTTCAACGTCTTTTTTGTCATTGTCAAATATTTAAGTTAACAGAGATTTCTGGTAGCTCTAGCGACCTCCCCTCTTGAATGGAGTGCTATCCCTATCACCTTTGCTTTGCTAAAGAATAACCTCTCTTCCAAAACCTTACACAATCAAACTTTTAGTTTGTGTTGTCACTTAATCACGCCGGAGTCACTCTTCCCACCTCTTAAACTACAACAATAAATGCCCGAATAATATATTACTATATATTTCACTGTAATGTTCATGGCTTACTTAGCCTGCGTAGCTAGCATTCAAAGGAATATATGATAGGAGAAAGGGAGTTCTTAAGTGCGAGGAGTTCGAACGCAATGCGCGAGGACACGAGGAAGGAAATTGCTCTGGCCATCGTTCTTCCTCCCATCACGTTTCGTGCACTAATAATATACATGCAAAACTTTCAGCATGCTCATTGGCTGAGAGCACGTCAATTAATCTCAAACAGAGCAGAAAATTGAAATTGAGTGCAAAAAGTTGAAATTGAGTGCAGAAAGTTGAAATTAAATTTTTGCATGTATATTATTAACAAGTAATCACATGATTTGTCTCGTGCAATTTGGGATAAATCAGCACTCGTAAATTTTTCAAAGACTACAAATTGCACTTGCCCTACGGGCTCGTGCAATTTGGTTAGCCTTTGAAAAATTTACTCGTGCTGATTTATCCCAAATTGCACTCGAAATCATGTGATTACCTATACAAACTCTTGACGTTCGAACTTCCCTTCCCTTATCCCTAACTGAAAACGCCGGCTAGCCGAGGTATGTCTTACTAGGCACGCAGTTATCCCACTCGTGATCTCTGTCAAAGTTGGAGGTGGTTGCACACCATGGCATCCATACCCAGTCAATAATACATTTATAGTGCTTCTTTCCTTTGTACGTGAATGGAAACACGCAGCATTTGTCGTCTTTGGTCTTCCATGGGCAAGCTGCAAATAGAATGGGAACTTGAATAATCAAGACAAACTCAGTCGGTTTAAAAACGTAATACTAAAACTTGTCTATCTCGCGCTTGTTCTTTTCCTCTCAACCGGCGCAGACAACAAAACTTAAAACTGAACTGTGTTGTAAAATATAGTTTGGTGCTTCCAGGGAAATCAATCCAGTTATATGAATTATTTTCGAGATAAAACGATTCTACGTAACCGTTTACTTTAACCTTCAAGGACTGAGTAAATTTTAGGAAATTTATTTTAAATTTGGTTAGTATAACAGGTTAAATACGTAGGTAGTGTGAATGCGGGAAGAAGTGATATGGGGCCGTAACCAGAAAGAAGCAAACCGAAGTCCATGTCTCAGTCATTTTGAGACTAAAGTACGGAGATCTGTCAAGTTATGCGTGATCTCACTTTTGTGTTCAAATATAATCATTATAAACACACTAATTGCCAAGGAAGAAAATTTAATCATGGATATTACCTAAGTCATATATTTTTTTCTAGATAAGGCCCTATTCTCGAAAGGCAAAGTAACTTACCGCGCCCGGAAGGCTATTTTATGATCGCAATATTTACAACGTAAATTACAGTTACAGTCACGTCCTTGTTTTTTTATGCTCTAGCCAGGTAAATTAACTGTCACGTTGGGCTGACTTGTACGTCAAGAACTACACAAACATTTGATACACTCCGACATAGAAATGGAGCTCCGTTCCTTTAAAGTTTACAGAACTTTCGCTGGAACGGACCTATGAAGCTTCGTTTTTATGTCGACTCTGCAGAATGTTTTAGTAGTTCTCAGAATATGAACCAGCCTAAGGTGTAAGCCAACCTAGAATTGTATTGCTTAACTTAAAAAACCAAAAGAATTTTAACTCCTGTTACAATTATTGCGATCACAATACAGCTTTTTCGGCCCAATAAGTTACTTGGACTTTTGTGAAGCGGGCCCCCGAAGGGGTATCACGAAAAAATGAACATATCCGTTTTCAACTACACACTAGCTTGAATTGGACGGAATTCAAGTACTATTTTAATTGTTAATTTTATTCTCACCAATTGCGGTCCCATAAACCTCTACTCGCATGCAAGGCTTGTAGTTCCACTCCACTGGCAGGAAGCGAATGAAATGCGCTGTCACCGGACTGGCAAGGTCATGTTTGACCATTTTCGTGGCGTCTGTATTCCCTGTAAATACCTAAAAGACAAGAAATTCATGACAAAATATTTCAATAGTTGTAAAGTTTGATCATCCACTTAACACATATTAATCTATGTTAAGTTTAGAGGCTTTATGTAGTAAAGGTTAGAAGCTTTATAAAATACCTAGTACGTATTACGTACCTATTTATTTTGTGATAGTTTCGATTAATATTTAAAAAAAAAAAGGAAAAAAAACCAGCTGCTAATTCTAACACGTTCTTAAAAGCAAAAGACCAAAGGGTGTATTATAAGGGCAGTAACCTTCGTTTATTGCGGAAATATTGGGGGTTTTATCCACAAAATCGAGCCAGAAAGAGCTGTAATGGGAGTCCGAAGCACATAACAAAAAGATTTTTAAAACGCCACTGCAAGATTTTTTCGCGTAGAAAAACACGGCGGGTTTGTGTTCCTCGGATCCTAGGAAAAAAAATGATTCCTTATAAGTTGTTGCCAATCAGAGATGTCGTAGTCATTGTGGGTAAAGGTGATTAGCACATTTTTTAGCAGGACTTTTGCTTTGAAGTTTGAGGAAATAAGTTAGGATTCATCTATGGCACGTAGAATAATTTTTTTCCACCTTCTCGGTCTAGACTTAATTATCAAACTGATCGACACTGACAAAAATTGACCAATAACATTTAAATCTTCACAACCAGCCACATCATGGCTTTGCTGACCAACAGCCAATAATTTTTAACATCACGGCTTAAAGAACCAATCGCAACTTGAGACAGGCATAGCCCCACCTGATGGTACGCAGCTCACTTGATTTTGATGATGCCTTGATCCAGGTTTGCTAAAACGTCTGTCAACTTCAACAGAACTACCTACATCGAACCACCGAGCCCGGGGAAACTACAATCGTTGCCAAAAATGTTGGACCGACAGGCGCTTTTTCTGGTTCACAACAAACGACAATCACTATATCTAACTTCTCACCCTTCCCTCTCAAATGTTGGGTAATCTATTTAACACGATGTTATTTGTTATCACTAAGGTATTACGTTTGATAATATAATACGAGCATTGGTTGAGGGGGGAAGGGGGGGGGGGGCGAGACGTACGATTTCGTATAATCCCTACCATCTGTAAGAAAACAAGGAACTCGGACAATCGGCCCTAGGCCTTTTGGCAAAGACTGTAGGAAAGACGCTTCAGTTCAAACAGAAACTCATTAGAATTGAAACATGTAATTGCCATTGAATGTCTCCAACCACAGTTTGTCCACATTCAATCTACCCAGTACTATATGTCGAAAACAAGAGAAACCAAACTAATCGGTGCCACCAAGACTGGGGCAAGCATTTTGCAAATATGGTACTTGGGAAATATTGAATCTGGACGAGCTGTGAGCATGAGTTACACGTTTCAAGTCTCATGGAATTCTGGTTCAAGCCATTTACAATTTTAATAGATAATTGATTGTTTTCTACCTTTTCGGTACTACTTTCTGTGTAATTCGTGAAGATTTTACCATTCATAGAGAACTGGATCGTATACTTAGTCACCCAGTCAGTGTCGTAGAGCGAGGAACCCTGGGTAGCCACAGCACAGATGTTGTAACGTGAAGGAAACTCGATCTCAAGGTAGTAGCCGCTGTCCGAGTTGCTAAGTGTGTTGGGACACCATGAGCCATCTTGCTTGTTTAACCGACCATTCTCCGGTCGAAAAGCGTGAAACGGCTCCTGCCATGAAGAGGCATTGATGTTTTGGTTTGGAATTTTACCATTTTCCATACCGACAGGATAACCACGGCAAGAAATATCTGATACGGAGATAAATCACATCCATAAATCGTAGAGTAGCCAACACAGGCGAGCTGTCCGTAAAACTCTTTGGACTAGAGTTTCCCTTAACCCCATACTTCATTATACAGACTGTCGCTGAATTGTTTAAGGCAATTTACGTGCTAATCAATCAATCAATCAATCAATCAATCAATCAAACAATATATTTAACGTGGTCGGTAAGCTTAGCTAAAAAGCTAGTTTACAGGTACGCCACGAAAAAAAAAAACAGAAAAAAGAAATTATAAGAGCCTTTTGAAGGTATATAAATTTAAATAGATTAAAATTAAGAACTAGCTAATATTAGAGTAAAAGAATTAACAATGTAGTCACAAGTAAAATGTATAAGAAAATATGATCATTAAAAGCAATAAAAATCAATTAAGGATAGATCCACTTCGCACTCAGAGTCCCGTGAGATCTGATGTTGTCAAGTTGTTTTTAAAAGTAGTTTACGTTTGTATCTTTCGAGAGAGGTCCAGTGTTGTGGTGCCCCTGTGGATATAAGTGGAGCACCTTACTGTTATAAGATCACGTGAGCTTGCTGGTCCCGCATCGCTGGCCAGTATCTTGAAAACAGTGGACAATATTTTCGCTAATTGTTATTCACGAAGACTTGAGAGACCGATACGCTTACAAAGTCCCTCATAAGGCGAGGACTTATCTCCAAAACAAAACAGAGCGCTCGTTTCTTCACCATCTCTAACTTGCAGCTGACTTCTTGTTACGGAAATGCCACGTTTCGGAGGAGTAATTTAAATGTGATAGAATAAAAGCTTTGTTAAGATCCCAAAGGGCAACAGATTCTGCATCCTTAATACAGCGATCTGTTGACTGACTTTTCTACATATCTTAGCGATGTGCTTTTCAAAATTTAATTTCTCATCAATTGTCACGCCAAGAAGTTCCATTGTGTTGGATATGGGACGTTGTGACTCTTCACACTAGAACACTGGCTCATCAGTTCCTTTATTTTTTCCAACACCATCGCCTGGTATTTTGAACTGTTTCCCTTCATACCATTTTGCGCACATATATCAGCACTGATAAGATCATTGTTGATTGTTTTTTCAACTTTGAAAAGTTCATTGTCAGCGTAAAAAATTTGAGTGTCGTCAGCGTAAGTGTTCAGAGTGCTCTTCTCAATAACATATGAAAGATTGTTCATAAAGGTATTAAATGATAAGGGGCCGACGATGGATTCCTGTGGTACACCATTA
Organism: Ricordea florida; assembly: GCA_949710005.1. Classification (NCBI taxonomy): domain Eukaryota; kingdom Metazoa; phylum Cnidaria; class Anthozoa; order Corallimorpharia; family Ricordeidae; genus Ricordea; species Ricordea florida. The sequence goes on from OX453272.1 coordinate 43,790,922, forward strand.
GATATACATTGCCAATTCGAAAGTGTGTCTCCCCGTCTGACTCTTTGGAATCGATTTGATAAGTAATCTTTAATCAGGGTAGTTGTTGCTTCGTCTGCTCCATATCGGTCTCGGCAACCTCTTAATGATTCCTGATGATTTTTTCACCCTCCTTCAATGTTATTCCACTGTTGTCTACATTCTTTCGGGAATTAACATAAGGCTTTATGGCGCGCCAAAACATTTTTTGATTTGCATTTTTTCCGAACATAGCTTCTCAAAATGTCTGCGTATAGCTTTTCTTCTCTTCCTAACTACTTTGTTGCGCACTAGACGGTAGCTCTTCCAGTCACTCTGGTTTCGTGATCTATTAAATTTCTTCTTTAGCCGATTTCATTCCGCCATCTCTCTCCGAATTTCAGCAGTGATAAACTTCGATTCTACTAAAGATTGTCGTTTGAAAGATCGCATTGGTACATGGTCGTCTAACACCCGATTGTATAACGTTTCCCAGCACCAGTAGACACCGTCCATATCATCAAAGACGTATGTAGGTTCAAACGGAATTCGACTCAGATCTTCCTGAAAATCATCTCGGACAAAGGTCTTAAATTTCCGTTTCTTGGTGACTAGTCTACAGCTAAGATTTCTTGTTTTCGTAGAACAAAACAGTACGACTTCGGCACGCATAAAGCCTGGGTTTCACTTCGCCACAAGCATAAGCAAATAAAAACAAAGAAAAACGTGTCCTGTTGGCCGGGTTTTACAAGACAAAAGAACGGTGTTCTTCTCTGTTTGTTCCTTTGTCTTTGCTCTGCTTATTCTTGGTCTTATGTCGATGTATTAATATGCTTTTGTCGATATCTTATGTCGTACGCTTGGCTTCATTCATTTGCGTTCTCCTTTGTTTTCTGCTAATCCTTATGCTTGCGTCGTAGTGAGAACCAGGCTTTATGAAGTATGGCATGAGGCGATATGGAAATCCAGCCACTTTAAGGACTGTGTAATAATTATCAGGAGAGGGGAGGGGGGCTGAAAAACCAGATGGGGGAGCATCAAGTAAAAATAATGCCAAGATGGGGGTGGGGGGGGGGGGGGTGGGGTCAAATTAAAATTATTCTTATCACAGGGGGCCTTAACTTTCATCTTATTTTTCGATTTGACTTCCAAATGATATGGTCCTCGATGGCGTGGTACGGGATGCGTTATGGGTAAATTCATGAGACTCTGCTTGGCAATGTGATGAGTGTGTGTATGATGAGCCTTCCTACCTTCACAGCGGTAGTCAGATGTGTTACACTGATAGGTGTTCCAGTACTCATACTGCAAGTAGATAAAGATAGATAGATAGATAGATAGATAGATAGGTACAGTAGGTAGGTAGGTAGGCAGGTAGATAGATACATAGATAGATAGATATAGCGTTTATTGAAAAATACACTTTGCAGTCAAATTACCCGAATTACGTGTAATAAAATTATTTACAATAAAAATATATGCTGATAATAAAAAGAATTATTTACAATAAGAATACGCTAATAATAAGAATAAGAATATATGACGTTAAAACGTTAAAGCGTCATGACTTACAAGCTAAGCAAAGGGTGGGGCATTTTTGGTCTCTTGACGAGTTTAGACCAATCGGGTGCTAGCAATGTAAATACATCTGCAATCTATGTGCTCTGTGTACAGATAGAAAAATTTTTGAAACACGAGCAGTAATAACGCAGATTTTCATCGAATCCTCTTTTTGCATGTTGTTTACTACTAGCTGTAAATAATGGCGGGAATGATAAATTTGACTCACAGACTCGCTTTGGTGGGCTTTCAGAGATTGTAATTGGCTTCGTTACAAATTGGTTTATGTAAATTAATTTATTACATTAATTATTTTAAACTGGATCCTGCCCATATTTTTTTCATAATTACTGCAATAATTTATTCTCGACTTTTAAACAAGCCACGTAGTCAACTGTGACATCGCACGAACTGCCTAAAAAATAAAATGCATTTGAATATTTTTTGGTTTTAAAAACTGTGGTATTGATAAACCGCCTTCTCGCCCATTTATTTTAGCCAAGTAACAAAGTGAAATGTGTCGGATTGCATATGTTGGGTATTTAAAGAATGAAATTACTTCAGTCATTGAACGTTTTTGATATCATATTTCGAAGCAGCATAAAACGGCTAATTTAGTTGTTACCAACCGCTTGTTCCGTGTGTCCAAACATTTCCTCAACTTCTTCGTATTCACACGATTCTCCGTAGCATTCTTCGTCGATGCTGTTGTCAATAAAACGCTTATTAAAAGACAACGCCTCATTCTTGCTTAAAAGCACATCCGATTTGGTAAGACCTGAATGAAAAATCCTTCATTACAAAGTGTGCTGGTCGTTAAACACAATTAGCACTTAACTTACCCAAGGAACCTCTGAAGAACAAAGCTGCAATGAGAAATATACAGCTAGATCTCATTTTCACGGATTTTAGTTTCGGTCCTGCTCAAACCACACGCGAAGTCCAAATAAAGATATTTTTATTCAACCTGTAACAGTAATAATTTAACGGTCATGAAAGCTAATTAATCATAACAGGCCAATCACTTTGTCTCATCATACTAGAAAACAAATACAATTAGTTTCCCAACCAGACTTGTTTGTTACCTTGAGTTAAATGCAGTGTTTGAAATATAATATTGACTCCAGCAATATTGAACCAGCAGGTACAAACATCAGACTACCATGTCAAGAAAACACAAAGGATAAAGCACAGTTGTGCATTTTCGTGATAAGGTACACTCTTTTCTTTTCCCATGATCCTTAATTGTCCCATCTTATTCGACGAGTAATTTAGTGTTGACGGGGTGAGGGGGGTGGGGGGGGGGTTGGTAATTTTTGGGTGGGGCTTAAATTTTGGTTTGAAATTGTTTCAGAAAAGAATGAATTGTCTTTTTTGTTCTTTTTTGGGGGAAGGGAGATATTAAACTAGAACAGAAGATTCCTCGTAAGAAAGTTACAGATGTTAAAGATTTTGTTTCGTGTTTGAAGGGGTGGGGCTCATTTCAAATTAAAACTTTTTAAGACCACATTTGAGCGTCTCAATGGTCTCGCAATAAACAACAGCTTAACAGTTAAACGTGAAAATGTGTTTATTTGATCGCTACTAAATGGTGATGATGTTACTCGTAAGATCATGCCCTGTCTTAGTGCATCAGTCATATGATCCGTTCTGTGTCCTCCGCACCGTCTATCCCTTAGTTGATGTCAACCTCTGCAGGGAAATTAAATTGAAAGGCTTAGTCTCCCCGTTACTCGTGAATGCTTGATTGTTTTTTAATCTAAGGACAAACTGTAAGGTTGGAGGTAGAGGTGTAAAGGAGGTCTATATGGTCAGAGCTTATCCCTGTCTCGGCAATATCAATCACCTAGAAGTACTGTCCCAAGCCCCCCCCCCCCACCCCTCTTCCCAGGGTGTTGCTCTTCCTTGATGGCCGGGCGATGCTAGTCCAGCACAGGGGTGCTCCTCGCTAGCGTGTTATCACTAGTAGCCATTTATACTTCTGGGTGCCTAGAGGCAGTGTGAAGTTTCTTAGCTGAGAACACAACACAGATCCATCAACTGGTCTAGAACCTGGACCACCTAACCTAAATCCACCAGGCTAACCTCCACACTGGTATCTCCACTAACAATAAAGAGCGTATTTGTAAGATTCACGACACAAGGGCGTCCTGCATACGATTATGAACATGGGGTGAGGTGAGCGATCTTGCTTGTACGAGCATAGTTTATGGAACAGTGTGAGATCGACTGACGAAAAAAAAGAAACACAAAACAATACAAAACAAACTAACAAAAAAAATATAGAAAAATGTGATAAAAGCCCTGAGTACAAACGGGCCAACAACAACAACGACAAAAGAAAAACATTAGACAAACTGGAGCAATTGAGTGGCTTGATGCACTCGGTCCAGATGGAGTTAAGAGTTTGTTAACAAAATAATAAAGTTTTCTGCTACGTATAGATGGTCTCACCTAAGCACTTTCCCCATTCGCCATCTTTGTCGTAGTCAGCAGTTGTTGCGCACCATTTTCGTCCAAACGAGTATGATACGCACTTGAAGAACCTTTCTCCCTCGTACATGAACGGAAACACGCAGCATTTGTTGTCCGTAGTCCTTACTGTGCAATCTGAAAATGAAGAGAGTCGAGTCGTCAACTTTTCTAGACAAGGTGACCAATCAGCACTGGGCTAGATTGTGCTGTCGCAAATGTAATACTGTTCATTCTTTGTGATACTTGACGCAATTTGTAACAATAATGATTATAACGATAATAATGATAATGATGATAATAATAATAGTAATAATAATAATAATAATAATAAACTTTATCGAGCATTTTTCATACAAACTTGAATCTTAGGTATATGTGGTTAAAAATATATATATATATACAAATTTTGTTTTCCTAAAGTTCTTCCCATGAAATAATGTCAGTAAAAATTTCAGTAACCTACCTACATAATAACACTAAAAGCTTTTACACGCTCTAAGCTTCTATGTACACAAGTTAAAATATTACAAAACTAAGGTGAACTATTTACAAAATATAAACTTATTTACATATTTGTGTTCGTAAAAAAAAATATGATTTTCATTTACGTCTTTAATAAATATTTCAAAACCAAAATTTTACAAATAGTGAATATAAAAGAAAAGAAAGGCTGTAGAAATTCTATACGTATTATTCTCGCTATAACTATTGCATCTGTGCTTGACCTTTATCTATTTCCATGTCAATGTCAATAATAATAATAATAATAATAATAATAATAATAATAACGGTCTCATAATAGCTTCTCCACAGAGTGAATATTCTGTTATGAATATTCTGTTATGTCAACAGAAAACAATTAAGTGGTACAACCTGCTCATACTGTGCAGTGTTCTCACAACTCCAGCTTCACAGTGTGTGTGTGTGTGTGTGTGTGTGTGTGTGTGTGTGTGTAATTCATATTAAAGGGGTTTTTCTTAGGACGCTTACCATTAGCCAGAACTGGCCGGTCAGACCAGTCCATTTGTAAAGAGAATTCCACTTTCAATCAGAGCTGTCCAGCCAGATCAGTTTATTTCTACATAGCATGTATAGCGACGACAGGTTTTTGGCAAAAACTCTCAAAAGAAGCCTACTTCATTTTCGATTTGACCTGCCCGGCTGGTCAGTTCTGACTTTTGGTGAGCGCCCTTAGTTGTTATGACATTCTTTCTATTGGAAAACATAATTATCTCCCGTATCATTTATTTCAGGTTATGAATACACAATCCCTACAGACAAGTGTGTATATCAGAAAACAAAAAATGTCGAGCGCGATCTGACATAGTATGCCAGAACATTTCATTGTTTCATTGATATATTCTATCTTCTATGTTTTGAAAACAAAAAAGGGTTAATATGTTGTCGTAGATGAGCTTCGGAAATGACCTAAAAGTAGAGATTCTGAATTCTGAACCATGGTCAGTAGATACCGCAGAACTAAGAAGTTACATTTTAAACAGGGTCACACCGACACGATTAAGTTAGAGCAGTTTTGCCGACGAAGGTGGTCTAGAGCTTATTCACTTTCTGAGCTTCTGTCGTTACTAACTGACCTGCAGACTTCCCATAGACCTCCACGCGCATACATGGCCAGCTTTCCCACTCTTTGACTACAAAACGAACAAACATCGCGAGTACGGGCTGCTCAAGGTTGTGTTTCACCATCACCTCACTGTTAGTGTTTCCGGTAAATAGCTACGAATAAATGATCGAACATTCAGATCCGAATCATACCAAAGGAAATTGCCCTTTTAAAACATATTCTTTCTTGCAAGTGAGCATGGGTAAGAGTACAAAAATACAAAATTGAGAACAATCTAAAAACGTCTTGACTCTGGTGACTCTCGCTCAGATTATGGAAGTCAGTCAACGTTGACAACAGGTCTTTTCAGAATTACCTTTACTAGGACAATTTAAATCGACAAACTACTGATACTCCTGGGTTCAAAACAGTTACAGTGAAAAATTCCGTTCTACTTAATGCATCCGAACCTCGCCACTTTAGACTCGGCTGTCGTAAGGTCCTCCCTTCTCCGTACTCAAATAACTTTTCTTGGCTGATAGTGTTCATTCACTCATCATTATAGCCTGTCAGGAATTATAATGCCATATCTTGAAGTTTCTTTTGTTATAATTAAAGTTTCTTAAGTTACGCAAGAACTACCTGTTTCTATTTGTAACTTTACAGTCGAACCTCACTATGTCGAACTCGGTTATTGCGAAACTATTTTTCGTTTCCCTTGAGAGTTCGATATAGCAAGGTTAAACTGTATTTGCCTTTTAATTGTAATGCACATTTGAGCCCATGTTGTGCATGTTGGTTTGCGCAGTATAATTGATTATCATTATTGCCATTACTAGTATTATATTTTTTCCTTGAAAATTCAAGAAAGCATAGAAAAATTCTTCAGCAGCTTTCTGAGGGCTTTTTGTGCTGTTTAGTTTGTTGGTCTATGGCTTCACCAGATGCTGTCATTGTTGTCGTAACTGTGATTCTTCAACAATTTCCCTTGATTTTTAACTTTGTTATTTAGAAATCACTGTATCATGATGCACTTACCCAATCAGTGCCATTTACTTTGTACGTCACCCAGTTTTCACGGTCCAATGATGTCTGTATCTTATACTTCGTGACGTAGTCTGTATCATACAATGCTGAACCCTGGGTAGCTACAGCGCAGACTCCGTATCGCTTTGGAAGCTCCACCTGTAAGTAAGCAAGATAATGTCAATATTTTCAGTATCCGGGATTTTCTTGATCAGCTGTTCTTTGGCCTTGAAGAACAGTCTTATCCGTTCACCATTGCGTTATATCTCTGCAGATGTGCAAAGGCGAATATCAGGTCAGCGGTGATTATCATTATCAACAATCCGACATTTGGACATTGTTGATGCTAAGCTGGTTTAGAATAATGAATGTAACTTAACAAGTTACAATTCATTGTCTCGACACTCCTGTCTGAAGTCTTCTCAATGCTTGATTAGGCAAGGCTGTGAAACTAGTTTTGTATCCGCGATGAATGATTTTACTTAATTGCAAGGTGTAAATAAGCGTAGGTTAATAACCCGCCATCGTTTTGGGTCATACAATGGAGCTTGGACGCTGTTGATATGCCAAGCTTTTAAGCAATGTCTTTGATGATTGCGGAGGTTAATGGTGATAACTCGAGAATTATTCCATCCAATAGCATCGCTGGTTAGACACGCGTGTTCCGCTATGGAAAGAGTCATTGCTTTTTGGTGCATGTTGATTTTTTAACGACATCTTGACCATATTTTTCTCGCAAATAACTAAAAGAAAAGTGTCTATTGCAACCAAGTAGATGGTTTTCAACCATCATCGCCTAATTTCTATTACGACATACCTGCAGATAAGGGTGTTTGTCATCACTGTTTGCACACCAAGATCCCTTCTCATTATTCAATCGTCCTTGTGAAGGAAGGTAATGCACATAAGGCGAGAGCCACGAGGAGGCTAGGATTCCCCCACCAGATATATTTTTGGCTTCCATTCCTACTGCGCTACCCCGACACGTCACATCTGGAATCGAATTTTAAAAAGAACTCTGCTATAAAATTATACAAAACTCCTCAAACACATTTTAGTGAAAGTTATTGTATTTGAGCCACACTTTTGCTATTTGGTTTAAATCTTTTCTACGTCATTTCACCTTTTACTTCTTTACTAACGTCATTTGTAAGCTCGCAAGGAAAATGAGAGAAAACGTCTTGTAACCTCTGTGAATGGAACAAGTATATATTTATAGTACATCGAAGTTTTATAGTAACCAAATACCTCTCATATTGATTTCAGATAAGTTATCCCATTGAAAAGCCCATTACCTGAGGCGTGATATTTACTAAAGACTGTGATCAGGATGTTCCCGATATATTCTGACACGATACGCATTTACCTACAGATGGGTCCGGTGAAAAGCGGTTATACCAAAATTTACGGAGAAACAAAGATAAAGATTCTAGACACATGGATGTGATATTTAAAGAGATAATACTGGAATTATGGATATTGTACTCCCCAAACCTCTGGGGATGGGTGTGATCTTTCCTACCATCACAGTCCTTGTTGAACTTCTTGCACTGGTATGTGTTCCAGTATTCATACTGTAAAGAGGAAGGTTCACATAAGTGTTTTTTTCGAGAACATAAACGGATTGTAATGCAGGCGCCCGTCAACTCTAAGTAAGGCACTGCAAACAATATATAACTCTCTGAAGAAGACTCTGTGACTAGTGGAACGCCAATAAAACCAGTAACACTGTATACGCAAAAATACCATGATGTTAATATACCCGAGCTAGAGCTAATTCGATAGAGTGGAAAACCAGTCAGCTGATCGACACCGTATCCTACAGAAGATCTTGTTGCAAATGATAAAAATAGCCGCGATTTGGAGAATCGATGTTGAACGCACTTCATATTTGATTACTGTACAATACTACCTTAAGATTTAAGAGATGCTTCGACCTTTTGCCCTTGGTCAGAGAGAGTGTAGGACTTCTCTCTTATGTTATGGTGGTAGCCTACATTAAAAACTCATACCTACGATTTTTGTTCAATTTTATAATTCATTTAATTCATCCTCGAAAACTAGAAGAAATCTGGACAAATTAACGAGTTTATATGACCTCGATCTGTTTACTCTTAACACCAACAAGAACCACAATCTGACCCCAATTAGTCAATTTAATTTCAGAAGCGAGTGCCGGTATTTTTCTCCGTTTAAACCGCAATCTTGATAATCTACAAAAAACATGTTTTGCCTGAGCTAGATTTCCATTTCAATATGGTTGGCGTTACTGAGACAAAAATTACCATAGACAATTTTCACACTTGAAATGCAAATATTCCGGGTTATGTTTTTGAGTATGTCCCAATACCTCTGGCGTCTGGTGGTGTTGGAATGTATATCGATGGATTTTTCATCTACAGTGTTATAGAAACGATCTCTAATGAAGCCTTTCATTCATTGTGGATGGAGATCTCTTTTCCCAAAGAGAAAAACCTAATCTGTGACATTTTATACAGGTATCATAACTTACCTCAGTACTTTCAACAATATTTAATTTTGATCGAGTCAATTGAAAACTTTGTCAGTTCCTCTGGTAAGCATGTCGTAGTTTTGGTGTAACTCCTTCTCTTAACCCCGGGGGGGGGGGGGGTACTTGGGTTAATGTTTGCTGGGTATGTTTGCATTAGGCTCCTGTAAGGGAGTACCCCCCCCCCCCACCGGGCTCTTAACTTTCTTGTAGCCACGACTTTATCTCCTCACTCCAAAACTGTTATCTAACGCCTACCATTGACAAACCAACCCGTGTTCGCTATTCATCTGCCGACTCTCATTAATTGATAACATTTTTGTAAACAATCCTGAACAAATTAAGGCTCGTGGAAACATAGTATCTGACATCAGTGGTCTTTTTTCACAGTTTTGCATCTTAAAATCCATGAAAAACAAATTGAAACATGTCTGCTGACGATACCAATATCCTCTATTCCAACAAAAATCTTAAATCTTTGGAAGTTGTTGTAAATCAAGAATTATGCAAACAGTGTATCTTTTTAACCGCAAACAAATTGACCTTGAACATCAAAAACAACTTTGTTATATTTTGGCCTATTCAAAAGAAACCTACTTATCAAACGAAGCTCTTAATGTTTGATACGGAACTTAGTAGAAACATAGCACGGGAACATGTAAGATACCTCGAGATTTTAATTGAACAGAATCTATAATGCAAATACCATATTGATCAAAACACTATTTAAGTAAGTAGAATTGTATGTCTAATCTCAAAACTACGGCACTTCGTACCAACAAATGCTCTTGTAAAAATATATCGAGCTCTTATTGTTTCCTGTTCAACATATGATCGAGCAACTTAGGGACGGGCATGTAAGTCCTATCTTGACAAGATCCTAAAATTGCAAAAACCAGCTCTTCGTTTCATTCACTTTTCTAATCGCAATACTTGAACATGAGATTCTACTATTCTTTGACTAAATATCTTACCGATTACATTTTCTTCCTATGAATCGGTAGCCAACTTGATGTTTAATGTTCGAAATGAAACAGCCTCGTCTAACATACTGAATCTTTTTGAAGATGTGTGTAATGTTTATTTCTATATATTACGCGATCCTCTGCCCCTAAATATTTTTTACACAGAATCCTCAAGTTTATCAATTCATGCAAACTCGTTTTCCCCAGTAGGTGTCAAAGTGAGGAATGGAACACCTTCAGAAAAAAGAAATCATACCAAAAGCTCGTTTAAGAAGATTAAACAAACTTTATTGTCAATCTTATGCTCGCTAGACCATTATTTTTATCTTCCTCAAATCATTCCTCGCGAAGCGAGGCCGAAGGCCGAGCGTAGCGAGGTTACTAATCGTGTCGCTTTCGGTCAGACCACGTGGCTCGCAAGCGCGAGTAAATCGAGCCGAGAGTTTTTATATATGTATATATATATATATGTATATTTAGTTGTTGCGGGAGAAAAAACACAAACAAACTACAGGTTTATCCCTACAGGGATAATCGAACCCTGTAGGGATATCCCTACAGGGATCCCTGTAGGGATAAACCTGTAGTTTGTTTGTGTTTTTTCTCCCGCAACAACTACTTCGCTCTACGTTCACGTATTGAGCACTGTTTTACGATTAATCAACTTTTACACTTTATATGTATATTTATATATATATATATATATATCTATATTTTAAAGGTGTCCGTTCGCAGGCCAGGTTACCTGGCAACATTACTTCATGTGAATTTCCGCCATTTCGAATTCCGTGAATGATGTTTTGAAAATAATGTGAATTTTGTGGAAACCGATTTCACTAACCCTGGAAGTACATCTCAGCAAGAAGATCTCCGAGATATACAAGAAAGAGCGGCGAGGGATCGTCGTCGAGTAAGTTTGAATGCCGCAAAAATCAGCGCACGGGAAGCGGCGACTCAAAGAATAGATTAAGAAACTACGGTAGGGACGATAACAAGAGACATCGCGGCAGAGACAACAACTGCTCGCTCAAAAAAGGCAAAGAAACAGCAAGGAAAAGGACCAGGAATGCAATCAAGTTAGATGGGAAATTGAATTTGTCATAGATAGTAACAAAGACTCGTTTTAGCTATACAGGACATGAGAGACTTAGAACGGAAACCGAGTAGGAAAGACTTCAAAAAGATTGAGATACACTGGAAAATATGATAATCACAAGGCAAACTGCAATGAAAACAGATTCAGAATTTAAGGAAAATCATGGCAACAGCGTACAGACAGAATCAGAGGACGAACGAGGAAACAGATTACCATATCGTCGTGAAAAAAGTTTCATGAAAGGGGAAACAGAAACCAACCGCAAAGAAATGAAAGGTGACAGTCACGTAGTATTTATACTGCAATGAGAATGCAAGTAGGTATTTTTCGTAGTGAAACGATTGCCTTCCGTTTTAAAGAAATTCCCAATACAGAGGTTGCGGTTGTGATAGCAATTATTTATAATTATGTGATCTGATATCATTGCAACAGTGAAAATATATTGTAGATTTGTTTGATGTAGCACTTTATGTTCAGCATTTTCAACAGAAAACATACCAAACAATAAGTGACTGGTTCTGCAGTATTATCAGTGATCAGTGCAAGTATTTGTAAATAAAGCAGTTGTCATTACTGACTTCTGAGTAGTATTTCTCTTTGCTATATTTCTTTCCTACATATATGTATTAAGTAATTACAAGGTTTTGTGGGGACAAACAAGTTCCATACCCATTTCAAAATGGGTTTTTACCTTTGAGTTCCAAGTATCCCTGGGAGTTACTCTCTTAGCCCCCGCCCTTTTCCCACAAATGAAAAGTTAATTTAAGCCCTACATTGCAAAATTAGGCGTAACATCTTAACCTTTTTCCTTAATGCTGTTTAAATCATTTTTATGATGTCAAATACAAATATTTAATGACAACCACAATACACAGTTGACCTTTTTCATTAGAAAAACTCTATAAGGGAGAAACTGAAGTTTGTAATGCTGAAATTTTTAGTGATCTTTCTTATATATTCATTGCAAGGGTGCTGTATGTAATAACAAGTCTTTAAAGTTTCCTAAATGGCCTATACTTTCAGTCATGATTTTCCACACTTACTGTATGGACAAATAACTGCACTAGCATGATTGCCACAGGTAAGAAAATGGTAAGGGAAAAAAATTCTTCAAGGTCAGTGAAAAATCAGGGAATTTCAAATCAAGTAAGGGAAAGTTTAAGTATTTGAGAGAATTAAGGGAAAAGTGAAATTTAAGACTACTAATTCATTTCTTGCCAATTTAGTGATGGTTTGGTGTGGTCAAGAATGTGACATGAAATGTGTTGGATTGGTAGAATTAAATGGCTGATTACCTGATTTTGGGTATCCAAGAAAATCAATCCTTCTTCCATAACCTTGTTATTTTAAGAAACTATAAATCCATGTACACTGTATGTGAATTTCGGAAAGCATATTAAATAAATGGGTGGAGAGGTAGGCTGTTAGGAGAGGTTGGAGGCCATTACCAGGACTAATTTTGGACTTTTCTAATTTAGTTGGAAAGGGAAATTTTACATTTGTCAGGGAAATGTAAGGGAATTTCAAGATCTTGTGGCTGTGCAACCATGACTTGATTATAAGTCTAAACTGAAGAATAAATGGTATTGTTCATAGTTGAGTAATTTTTACCACCTCTGATACGAACCCTATTCAGAATAAAACTGTATTGCTTGTAGTAGCAGAGTAACCTTTTCTCAGAATAGGACATACACCCCCACCCCATAACAGTATATTATGTTTAACATAAAAAAAAATAACAATACCAGAAATTATAATAATAATAATAATGCAATAATAATAATCATAATAAATACAAGAAATGAGAAAATACAAAAAGTGATAATGATTTAGTAACCGAAGTAAATACATAAATTGGGGTCTTATCCCTCATGAAAAACTATTACGAGTTCTTTAAAAACTAGCTTCGCGAGGTTTTGCGGGAGTCGTATTTCTAGTTAATGAAGTAAAATTGTGTAATGTTTCTTCGAAAAATTAATTTTATCAGAGTCGATTTCTTTCTTTCCCTTTTTCTTTCTTGGACTGTTACTTTAGGTAAATCAGTTTCAGCGTGACTTAAATAATAGCTTTAATATTGTAATAGCTTGTAATATTGTAATAGCTTGTCATACTGTGCATAGCTTGAAATAGCTTGTAATACTGTAATAACTTGTAATATTGTAAATGCTTGTAATATTGTAATAGCTTGTAATATTGTAAATGCTTGTAATATTGTAATAGCTTGTAATACTGTAATAACTTGTAATATTGTAATAGCTTGTAATATTGTAAATGCTTGTAATATTGTAATAGCTTGTAATATTGTAATAACTTGTAATATTGTAATAGCTTGTAATATTGTAATAGCTTGTAATATTGTAAATGCTTGTAATATTGTAATAGCTTGTAATATTGTAATAGCTTGTAATACTGTAATAACTTGTAATATTGTAATAGCTTGTAATATTGTAATAGCTTGTAAAATTGTAATAGCTTGTAATATTGTAATAGCTTGTAATATTGTAATAGCTTGTAATATTGTAATAGCTTGTAATATTGTAAATGCTTGTAATATTGTAACAGCTTGTAATACTGTAATAGCTTGTAATACTGTAATAACTTGTAATATTGTAATAGCTTGTAATATTGTAATAGCTTGTAATATTGTAATAACTTGTAATATTGTAATAACTTGTAATATTGATGTATAGCTATATAGTTTCCTTTTTCTTTTGTTTCTCTTTCTAAGAGGCGTTGCCCAACCATGCGATTAGCTTTTGCTAGCTGCGGGCCTACCAAAATGCTGTATATTTGTATCTAAAACAGTAAAGGTATACCTAAGGCGTTGAAGTAAAGGCTAGCTTTAACAATTTAGAGTAGAAATGGATGCAAAAGTCTCTACTTGCGTGAAATTGAAATCAAGTATTTTCGTAGAGAAGGTAGATCACGTGACTTACCGATTTCTCTGAATGACCAAAGTGACTCACAACTTCCTCAAACGAGCAGCCTTCTTCATAGCATTCGTGATCAATGTCATTTTTCAGAAAATTGAAAAAGCTCAGAGCTTCCTTTTTATTGAGTACGACATCATTGGGAATTAGTCGCCCTATAAAATGTCCAAAGCTGGCATAAATTGTTCTTCCTGTCACTTCTTTTCAAAGGGAAATGCATAAAGAAGCGGCTTACCTTGACATACGAAAACTGCCGTGTAAAAAGTGAGAAACACCAATACGGCCATTTTCTCAGGATCCTATCATAACAAAATATAGCTATAGGTATTAATGCACTTTGATATTAAGATAATCGAAGAAAAGATATAAGGTACATACTTCGTACGCAAATTGAAGGATAAAAGTACAACTGCATAAAGAAATGATATACATACCTCTTACTAACCGAGCTCGAGGTCTGTACCGTAAGTTACAGATCGAGTTTTTCCGCTCGGATTTATGGCCCAAACGCGAAGCAAGACGAGGATCCGTAACTTACAGTACGGACCGAGAAAACGAGGTTTGTAAAATATTCGTTATATCTCAAAACAAACTTTTGTTTAACTTTTGTTATAGACATTATAGGCTATAACAAAAAATGTCTATAACTTTTGTTATAGACTATAATGTCTGTAACAAAAGTTAAATTCAAAAGTTTGTTTTGAGATATAATAAATATCTTACAAACATTATAGTCTGTAACAAAAGTTATAGACATTTTAGTCTTGAACTTTTGTTATAGACTATAATGTCTATAACTTTTGTTATAGACTATAATTTCTATATCTTTTGTTATAGACTATAATGTCTATAACCAAAGTTACAGAAAAAATAATTATATATAAGCGCGTGGAATTGTCGTGCTTTCGTCCTTTCATTACAAGACAGCAACCTTTAATCTTCATGAGTGTCGGGGGTGTAGGTGGAAAGAAAAAAGAAAACTTTTATAGGGATAAAATAAGTGTAGACCAAAATACAAAAAGTCGAATTTCATTAATACAATTACAGCAATAAGTCTTGCTTCAAGAAAAATCACCTCAATCCCTTTGCAGTTTCAAAATAAATGGTCCGGCCCTAACAAAACTGGCAATGAGCGCGAAAGTCCAGCCGAAACCTGCCACGCCTCAGGTTATTTATGAAGCGAAATAAATTACTTGTCATGCATTTTACCAATCGTTTAGGGTAGAGACGGAAAGATAATTTTGCCTAGCTAGATATTCGTTCTCAATTATTAGAGGAAGTGGTTGGCTGTCGAATTCGTGGTACTGCCTCAATTGATGTTAACGCGGAATTGTATGCTTTTTGAGTTACTTTTAAAATATTTTTCAGCCTACATTTACATATGAAATGAACTTTCTAAGCTCTATTTTTTACTTTTCGTATAATTACATTTTCTTGCAATTCTAGTTATTTAGTAAAAGAATCGAAATGGCCCTCTGAAATTCTAAACAACACCTCAGTGGTAATGGGCTGCCTCCTGATAATACTGAAGACTGTCGGGTTAAATTAAAGCAGCGTTATTATTCAGTGGCAACCGTATATGGAAAAAAAGCTCAGCCAGCCATACAAAGCAGCAAAAGAAAGGAAATTCTAGATTTTAGGTAATGTGAGAATAAACTAAAAGAAAAATAAGACATTTGCTATTCATTAAGAATAGAAGCAAGTATTCTGGTCATAGTTTACAACGGTCAGAAATTAGACAGGCGGGAACAAAAGCATTGCAAAATAATTTTGTGCTTGAATGGTTCACTTTTGTCGTCGTTGTTTAACTGTCACTTAAAACAAAAGTGTTTTTGGTAAATAATAGAACTTAGTTGATTGTTGAAACAGCTAACGGTTTTGAATAACAGAAAAGGCGCCAAGCACAAAGAGCGGGATATTTGTGGCCTAGGAAATTCTACCAAATTTCGCCTCATAATTTCAGAATAAATAGGACATATTGAGTAACATTATGCAAAACTTGTAATCTATAATAACTGCCAAGGCATAAAATGCGGATTATGCCTAAAGAGAGAAAGTGCAGTCTCGGTTGTCACCATAAGACTTGAGAAAAAGCAAAATATAGAAATACTGCTCACAGCTGAGAAACAAAAAGTTAGCAATCGTATCGATGGGTTTCTATAAACCGACTTACCTTACAAAATCCTTCTTTCTCTGATTCGAAGTCCTAGAGGAAACGTCGCTGGGCCAACAGAAAGTGATAATAACGTATTTTCCTTTCAGCGGGGACTTTTTGTTTATTTAAACTGGTACAACGTCGCTTTTCAAAAGCTCTCTATTATCCGCTGCACAAATAAGGAATTAGTATTTGCATAATAACAGTTCAATTGTTGAATCAAAACAGCCTCAAATGATTCAAGAGTAAGAAAGATTTATTGTGTGCACGTATCACAAGCGTTCTCTCGAGATCTTCTAATAGTTATGAACTGACACACGATCAGTTTTTCTAAGCTTAGTGGATCGGAGTTTTTCGTCGTTATGCCGGATATGTTGTAACCAGCTCCTGAGTAATGCATTTGACGAGACAAACCATCACTTTTCCGCCTGCCAGATTGAGGAGAAAACCAAAGATAAATATTAAAATCAATTTACCACCGTTTGTATTGAAATTTTGCGCGAAATTCTACTTTCTGCTTTAACTGATTTAGAACAAAATTCCTAAACTTAGCTTTGACTAACGTGCGTTAAATATTCAATATCTGATCTGGTTTTGTTTTGATACAACTGGCAGGCGTCGCAAAACATCCCGCTAAAACGGGTCACAAGCAATCAAATTCTGGTTAATCCAGTATCTAATATGGTAGGGTATGTAATTATGCCATTTAGTCTACACCTAAAAATTTGGCTTGATGCTGTTTAGTGAAACTCCAAATACTCTCTTTCATTGCTCGATAGCACTCGCCCTGACACCGTAGTAACCGGTTGCCGGTGGTCAGTCCTACCAAGGGTGCAGCTAAAATATCAGCAGAGAATGTGTATCTAAATACAGGTATCAGTAAGACGCTTCTAGAGTCGAGAAAGGCATTCTTTTAAGTTCAACCAAACATAGGAACGTACTTAACTTAAACCGAAGTAATAGCAGGTTTCTTTAATGCCAGCGCTATCATAATTCTTTATTATTATTATTATTATTATTATTATATAATTAAGGTACAGTGTTTTATAAGGATTTTGTCCACGAAGAAATATAGTATCTAAATTCTACGCGTGTTAATATGATAATTATAACGCAGTTTCACAGACTTCTTGTTAGATAGTGACAGTCGTCAGAATGGTGACAGCAAAAAAAAGAAACTTTTACTATTTACTAAGCATTTAAGTTGTATGTTAACGTGTCACATTGATAATTATTATTAATATGTTAGTAAAATTTGACTGCTCATCAATTCGTGAAGATCTCTTTATAATCTTGCAATACGGTTGTTTTATGTTAATACCTGATGCTTGTTTACATAATAAACAGAATCTGATGCATGGACGCTTGGAGTTTTTTGTTTTTGTTTTTGTTTTTTTTTTTTGAAGGCACCCTCTGCCAGGGTCGAGTAGTGCAATGACCGGTGGGTGTAATGGCAGAGCGGCATGGTGTTACTTAGTAAGGCCGGAGTGCAATGAACTCTACCCAGTAAACCCCTCAAAAGGAAAAAAGACCAGGCCAGAAGGCCGTTAGCCAATACTCCCCACGTCTCTAAGTGCAATGGGATGTAACTGGCCCAACGGGTTCAGTTATAATTACAGGCGGTTAGTGCAATGTCTGTGTCACCATTCCGCGTCAGGTAAGTGGACGCTTGTAGATATTGAATTCTCTTCCCGTGTTCAAATCGATGTCTCACTCGTTCTCTGCGCTTACTTGTAGTATACTGGTCTCAACACTCTAAGAGTAATCTCGTATCTATGCGCGACTATGTAGAGTACGAGTTTTCTAAGAGTCAATAGTCGTCTCGGCACTATTTCTCTCGTCATTTAAAGCATAGAAAAGGAAGAAAAAAGTTGTAGTTGTTTTGGTAGGAAGCATCTGGCAATAAAATTTTCAATTTTTGTACCAATATGTATTGGTTTTTCACTTTAAAAGCGTAGTGTCTTCTTCCAAGCGCGGCCGTTTTCACTACTCATCACCATTAATCACAGATGATTATTAATATCTTCAACTCCTGGATATGAGCAAACGCGCACTCTGATTGGTTGCGCATATATTGACGTCTGGTGTACATGTACCGCAAAGATCAATTCTCGGCCCGATTATGTTCCTCGTGTGTATATTAATGATATTCCTGATTATATTTCCGTTAATTCAACTATTGCTCCCTTTGCGTTTGACTTCAAACTTTTTAGAGCCATTGATCACCCCGGTGCCGATAAGTTCCAAAGTTGCCAAAATTTCACTCCCTCAGCATCTGAAGCGCGAATTCTTCTCCTGCCTTTTCCAGCTCGCAGACCGCCTCGAGAAGTTATCACAACATCCGTGAAAATTCACTCTCAAAACAACGAATACGAACAAAAACCTACAATACAATACTCCACAACTAGCTGACTTATACCAGCTATCAAAAGAATAGTGAAATCGAGGATGGCAAAGATATTTTCCGATAAAATTACGAATGCCTTTACTGCGACGGTATTGAACGTTTTGGGCTAAGACTTTCAATCTCGTTTCATGACCGCTGGCGCATGCGCGGCCATGACCCAGCTCCTTTAACTGCTTGCACAATTGGGTCCAAGATTGGCAAATGGACTTCAATGGAACCAAATTTAAAGTCCTTCAGAAAGTACTCCGGGAAAATAACTTCAATGACATCCAACAGGAGCTATACCCTGCAAGGCCATCAGTTAGAATGTGTCCTTTCAATGACCGCAGTATTACGATTACCATTGACTTGTCTTGGTCAAGACACTTTGAAGTCACCGTTGCCAAGGCCAAGAAGACTCTTGGCCCCTTTAAAAGAATTTGTCATGATGTGAGAGATACAAGAACCAAAACTTTCCCCTATTCGTTAATCCACCCGAAGCTAGTCTGAGAGTATGATAGCAATGTATGATAGCCACGTACTATCAAACATGGTGCCCTAGATACATACATTACTTTATTAACCCTCGGATTTTAAAGTAGCTTTATGCAGCTAATATCTCCGAGTATTTAACCATGAGATAAGAGATAGACCACAACACCGGGAACTACAACCCCCTACTCTTTTCGAACAGTGTGTGGGTTCTTTTACGTCCCACGGAATCAATTATGAAGAGTTGTAAGACGGAGCCTACGGTTTATCGTCCTTATCCGAGAAGACTAGAAGGTCTAAGGGTCGGACCATTAGAAAAGTGATGGGGGGGGGGGGTGGGGAACAAACCCAAAAAAAATTCATGCAAGGGAAAATTCCAAAACAAAAATTCATGCAAAGAAGAAGGTAAAAAAAAAAAAAATTCATACAGAAGGAAGGTCCAATTGTGACTTTTTCACACGTAGTAAAAAAAATTTCGTGCAGAGGGGTTCACCTGAAAAAAAAAATTCCTGCACAAGCAGTGAGCGGAAAAAAAAATTCGTGCAAGCTGAAAATTCCCCAGTTTACTAGCCGCTTTTCGTAAAATATTCTGAACAAGCTCGAACAAAGCATCCCTTACACTTAAAAGAATGCGAAGATGAGGAGCTCTAGGAAAATGTAGATATAGAGACCGAGTTAAACAGCTAAGTCAGCAGTTGTAAAAATGGGGAGTTAAATTAAGAAAAACAGGACTACGACATCAACCAGGAAACGTTCAAACAATGGCGTTTTTGAATGAAACAATAAAATTGCCGGGCAAAATACAGTTTGGATGGTTTCAGTGCCAAGCTATGCAAAACAACAACGTGAAGCGACCAATTTACAAGTCTTCTTCGCTGAAGACGTGAATGTTGACGGCAAAAATTCGAAATATACTGCAAACGGAGTAAGTGGAAAATTCTACAGTTTCAAAGAAAAATGAAAACGATATGAAACTTGCCTACCGTCAACGGTACAAGAGGAAGACAAATCCACTTTTGTCACTGGTACAGTACTCGGCGTTGTAGTCTTGGTTGCTTAATTTGAGCTCCCTTACGTCGCAGTTAGTAAAAACGACAAACAGTACGGATCAAACACACTTGTGTGTCGAATTCATCTCTCCACAACATTATCATTAAAGCACAGACTAAAAGCACAAAAGAAAACAGAAGTTCTCGCATTGACATAAACTGAGCGTTGTCCATCCAGAAGACATGGCACACTGTCTTTAGTTTCAGCAACAAGCTAAGCAGTTCGTCTTGTTTGTTTTCTTCTGCTAAATTCCACAAATGGTTTTTTCCTCTTATTGTCTTCATGGGCCATAATTTGACTGGATTTCGATTAATTTAAGACTTGAGAATATTTAAAAATATCTTGACCGAGCTGAAAAAATCTCGCGTTCAAAAACTTTTCAGTGCTTTGCGTTCGAACTTTGATGGTTTGACAGCCTTTGTCTTTTGAACCAATGAGAGTGTTGGACGTATTCTTACAAGCTCGCTGATTGGCTCAAATTGCTGTACTTTATCAGAGTTTATAATATAGCCACGTTCTTACGCGCGCTCCGATTGTTTTATCAGAGTTTAGAAAACAGTCCTAAGAAAGTACGCGCGCTGATTGGTTAGAAATCGTGTTTCTATAACTCGATAGAAACACAGAACTAGCACGAGCTGTTGACGTAATGATGACGCGAGCAAAGAGAATTTACATTTTGATAATCAAAGCTAACAAGTTGCTTTTCTTTTTTTCGTCGCGGTGTTTTCTAAAAGAAATAGAAAACATGTTCTTCGTGTTTCTATTGAGTTATAGAAACACTCGTGAAAGTTTGGGAGAACTCGAAAAAGCTGTGGAAACACTCGCCTGCGGCTCGTGTTCCCACAGCATTTCTCGTTCTCCCAAACTTTCACTCGTGTTTCTATAACTCGATAGAAACACGGTACATGTTTTCTATTTCTTAAATAAAACATAGAAAAAGCGTGTTTTATTGTTTTTCGCCCCATTACCTCTACTCGATAATTCTCTAAGAGATGACGAAAAACATTTTCTTTGAAGAAATTCATGATGGAGTACTCTGCGAAGCAGCAGAAAGTTTTAAAGCTGAGAATAATTAAAACAAATAAAGAAGAAGAAGCGAAAACAGTCGAGAAGTTGGTATTAAATGGCGTCGGTTTGTCAATCTGAGTGCTTTGTTGTTTCTACTCGCGGCATGCAAAATCTATATCATAAAGCGAATAAAGAAGCCTAAGCCGTGTATTACACTGTGATTAAAACACTCCGGGCATTTAAGAACACTCGAGAAATGTAGAAAACACTCGCCTGCGGCTCGTGTTTTCAAATGCCCGTCGTGTTTTATCACAGTGTAATATACGGCTTAGGCTTCTTTATTTGTTAAACAAAGCCCAGAGGAGGCTTATTTATTTGTTAACTATTTACCTAAGCGCGTATCATATAGTCCTCCGGTGTAGAGTGCATGGTGCTTGCCACATTTTCTCCGTTCCTACTATCATAGTACCGTAATTTCTTTTATATCAATCAGTTTTATTGTGGTCAGTATGCGTTCATTATAGCATTTTTTATCTGATTGTAGTTGTTTTCTTGTATAGCATTTTTATCTGATGTAGCTTTTTATTGTATAGCATTTTTTATCTGATTGTAGGTTTTTCTTGTAGTAGTAGGGGGTCAGATTGCAATTGGGACGCAAGCTATGTTTCTTTCCCCCGTCACAGCCTGTATTTTTTTAGACATATTGACCCATTGTATAATAACTTTAGTGACGAATTCACTAAACTAAACTGAACTAAAACTAAATTAAACCATGAGCACGGAAAACTGCCATCGAGATTGAAAAATTTGTTAAATTAGACGAGGAAAAATTAAAGTCTTCCTAGAAAAGAACATTTCAAAAAATTCAACTAAAGCGAATAAATATGGTATGAAATTATTAGACGATAAATGAATAAATGATATTAGTGAAATTGACCCGATTTTAATTGTTTATTACTAACTAAAGTGAAACTCTTTAAAACAACCGCCATTTTAAAACATCCTTGAAGCCCGTAAAATGAGTTTCTTTTAACTTCTCTCTACTTTTTCCACTCTTATGAGTACGTTAGCCAGTCAGATTGCTGGATTTGGGCTCCTTCTCCAGGTACCGGCACAGATGACGTAGCGCATTGTTTCACCATTGTGTGTAAATTATTCAGTAACATATTTTTTATTTAATGGCCTTGTTTTACGTCATCTGTGCCGGTACCTGGAGAAGCACCCTGGATTTGTGATAGATTGCGGAGTTGGCTCCTTCTCCAGGGCTGATACATTGAAAAGAAAAAAAAACTGTTCTCTGGTTAAGGCATTGCATGGCAACACATGGCGCTTGATTACTACATCTGCGTTGTGACCATCTGTCGATTGCTTACAGTGAAATAACGGTACAGGGCTTTGGAAAAGTTAAGGTGCTAACTCCACCTCTTTCTTCCCCATTTTCCCTCTTCTGCGTTAGCTACAGGTACAAGCAAGGATTCGCCTTTATGCTTGCTTCGTAAGCCGAATAGGCTTTTGCTATGTCACTTGGCATAATCATGTTTGGCATAACTTAGCGACCCAAGCAGACTTTTTCTAGATTTAGCACTGCTAGCATAATCTCATAATTTTCTGACTTTCACAAAGTGAAAAAGGGACGGAATTTAGTTGCTAACTAGATGCGAGTTTTTTCGATTTTCTGCTCTGTCCTCATAAAAACTAACCACCTAACATAATTTTGATGGTAGGGAGGCGCAATTTAGAGAAGCTAATATAATTTTGACATATTTTTTAAAACTTTTGAGCCCTGCTTTAGGCATAATTGACAAAAAGCCTACAGCGGAGTGCAGGTCTTTGAGCTAAACGTTCGTTTAATAGGCGCCCCGAGACCGCCATAATCTTCCTTTCTTTTATCTTTTCATTCTGCGCTGAACAAAATAGCAAGGAACCAAAATCTAGCTTGGAGACACTTGGCCTGCTCCAAGTACCAGGCAAAAGCTTTATTAAAGAAAGCTGACAGCATCGTTACTTATTTACAAACTTAATGAGTTGTGTCAGGGAGGCCAGGAAAAACCCACATAACCTCCGTGAGGAACGGGAAACCTGGGTGGAGACCAAGACACATACTCGGGCCCTCCACTGGCCAAAAATTACAAACTTAGATGCCCATGCTCTTTGTTACCTCGAGCATCTCAGCCTGAGAACGCTTGGTATAGCGCCTCTTAGTACAGGGATTTTTCCATCCAGCGTGTCTGTCTTTTAACTCAGGATCACTGAGCTTATAGCCCACGTTCGTGGCGCCCCCTGACTTGAGGCTGTGTAAACAATAATCATCCACGTTCTCCACGAAAGGAGACACGTACTTTCTGAACTCCTCTCGAATAGTCGCGTAACTGATACCGAGCGACTTGTGAAAATGCGCCCCTTTCTTGGTACTAACTATTCTACGCACAACAGGAAAACGCGACTCTTTAGTCCCTGGTAACAGCGAGAGGATACGCTCCGTGATTGCTACTGGACATGAAGTCTTACCAGACCTAGCTATCAAAGATGTATGGCCCTCACGAAACTGATCGTTTTTTCTCTGAACAACAAAAAGTGACATACCGACATCACTTATGGATACATCTTTAACCCTGACATTTAACAACTCGGAAATGCGAAATAACCCAGCGTAACCTACTAACAATACAAAGAAAAACCGAACATCAGCTAAAGAGGCGGAAACAGAATTATATGACTGTGCAACCTTGACCACGGTTTCCAGTGACAGGGGTTCTTTGGGACGAACTGGTCTGGCCAACCTTCTTCTAGCTCCTTCTGCAGCCGAAATAACGGTGGGGTGTAGCGTTGGTGAATCTAAGCCAGCTAACTTGTGGCCCCAACTAATACCGTAGAGCGCTGCGTCGATAATAGACCCACCAGTTCCCTTCTGGACAGCACCTTCAGCTAACTCCAACAGGTATAAGGCGATGTGCAGAGGCTGCGCAGGCATGTGAACCACTCCCTACTTGGACTGAGCCCATCGGCGCCAACGACACCAGCTATAAGAGTACTTGCTTGCAGTACTAGGCGCGTTCGACGCCAGGATCAAATCCAAAAGCTGCGGTACTCGTTCAGATAACTCGGGATCAGCTAAGCTATGAGCCTCCTTCCATACACCAATGTCATGAATATCTGAGAAGAAAAATAAGCGAATAAATGAATCGGGGAAGGGATGAACCCATCAAACCCTACCGCAACTCAGCCTCCCTATACACCATCCCACCTACAGTATGAGTTCCCCGTACATTTATAGAGGGCAAGTTAAACTTATGGAGAGCAATCACCCGAAATTGACAGGCCCAGAAGAAACATAACGAATAAATTTCTACCTAACCGGACCGCGGCGTGCTGGCATGAGCCAAATAGGCAAACGGGGGAGACAAGCACACTGAACGAGCCACGGCCACGACTTTGACAAGCTCCACGCCTCGACTAAATCAGGAGGCCACAGAACAATTGTAACGCTGACTACTTCACGCCTCGACCAAATAGGGAGGCCACAAAACAAAAGTAACACTTAGACTGACTTCGCGCCTCTACCCAGACCGGGCATGACAAAAATGCTAAACCCTGAACCCGAATGGGGGATTTGTGCAACTAATCTACAGGTCGTCCCCGGAAAAAACGGAAGGCAACAAAACGTACCATACTAGACCCCTCATCCACTTGGGAGGAATGAAAACCTAAGATTAAATGGAAAGGCTATAGGTGAGAAAATCGAAGAGACTAACCGCGTGGACGCCTTTTGGGGATCACCGAAAACTGATACGCAGAGCCAACATATTGAACGTCGGACACCCGACTAACCGGGAAGGTCTTCTACGGTATGTAACCCTCTGCCCAGGCCCTTCGACTAATAGATCCGCTCGTCTCGGTAGTACCACGAAATCCTTAACAAAAGAAGCAAACTGAGACGGGCTGCTATGCAGAACTGGCCAAAATATAGCGGATGGCCACTCTGGAACTATGAGGGTCCCAACTCCTTTGTGATGACGCAAATGCTTAATAGAAGGAACAATGAGGTACACTGGAGGCCACAACCAATTGTTATCGGAGCTCCAATCTTGAGCCAGCGCATCAACCGCGGAACAACCCGGAGAAAAATACTTACAGTTGAATCTAGCAACTTGAGAGTTAAAATGCGACGAAAAACGATCTACTGAATGAGGGCCCCATTTGGCGTCCAAATATCGGAACACCTCGGGATTTAAACTGCAGGCATCTTTATCAATGAACCTGCTGAGCGCGTCGGCACGAGCGTTCTCTTCCCGAGGCAACCATTGTGAATCTAGGGAGATATTCAAACCTAAACATAGACTAAATATATCGACCACGATCCTCTGCAGGTGTGGCTTAGGACTGCCCACCATAAGGATGCGAGAAGCGCCCATGTTGTCTACAAAAACTTTAACTCTCTTGCCTCGTAACTTATCGGCGTATGATTTCAACACGTACAACACGGTCTTAAGCTCGCGGTAAGTGGAACTCGTGTCGACGTCGACGGGCTCAAACATGCCTCGAACCGGCTCGCCATCTAGGGTACCCAGGTATCCACCAAATGCAAAGTCGCTAGCATCGGTATAAATAGTAGCGCTTGCGGAAAATGTCCCCGTGATAGGATAGCCACTAAAGGCATCAATGTGTTGGAGCCAGAATTTCAGCTCCTGAATGAGTGCCTCAGAAAAAGTGAACGATGCGTCCCAAGCGGGCCTAGACTGAATACAAAAATGCATTTGCCTCGTAAAAAGGCGAGCAATCGGAGTAGTTGCAGAAGGCGGATTCTGGGACAAATTCATTTTTTGGGTGTGGTCGATTTTTGGTGTTACGATTTTTTTGCGAAATCGATGTTTTGGGTGTGGTCGATTTTTGGTGTTACGATTTTTTTGCGAAATCGATGTTTTGGGTGTGGCCAAAAAGTTTGCCTATCGACTTGTCTGATTTTCGATCGATGACTTTTTCCGTCGAGTGCCAATTTTTTGGGTTGGATCGTCGATGTCCTTTGGGGGGTGGGGTGGTGGTCGAGTTGACAAAGTGGGATTTTGGGTCGAGGTTGGTACCGGCTGGCATACGCAAACGAAATGCCTTACATGGATGAGATGAGAATGCCAACATCATTTGACTTTCTCTATGACAACGTGGACTGGTTAGGAGTTTATGATTTTCTAGAAGAATACAAATCAAGCATATTATATAGGGTGTCTAGTTTCAACCAGTGTTTTGTTGAGAAGGTTCGTCTTGTATTTACCATGGCCTATTTTCCTATTGACGATAACGAGATAGTATATGAATATTCAAAAGACTTTGATAAGTTGTGTATCAAAGACATTGCTGAGAACTTATGTAAGGGCGCTGAAGATTTAACTCTGTTTGGCATGATGGATTCTGATCTCGAACGGCCATATTCTGTCGACGACCTTCTTATCGGAGATCTCTCAGTTAAGGTTTATATAAGTTTCAAAGACGAGTTGTTACATGAGGCTTGGAAGGGCATACACAGACGTATTTTCCTAAATGATATTCGGGAAGAGCTAATGTCTGTGGCATAGCATCCAAGTAGGTTTGTATATTGGTGTCTTGATTTGGAAGAGTTTCAAGAGTTGAAGGAGCGTTGGGGGACTCATTGGTAAACGTAAAGATGTTCGTTTGTGTGTGGTCAAAAAGTTTCCGGTTCAAATGGTTTTACATTGACGTCATTACATTCCTGAGCGACGTTAGAAACGGGCCTTTAGAAAGTAAACATCAAAACCACTTATAGAATTGCTGGTTGCCATGTCGTAAAAGTATGAATGGAATGCATTTATACTGGGCGTGGTATTAAAACGGAAGTTTGGTTTTAGCGTGGGAGTAAAATAGAGAGAATGTGTGACATTTGTAACGCGCTTCACGTTACAAAAGTGTAATTGATGGTCGATGGTTGTACTGTAGTGGTATATACACAATGGATTGTGCTCAAGCTAAACCAAGAGAATGTTGTCCACATGGCAGACAGAGATATTATTGTAAAGAGTGTGGCGGTGCAGGTATCTGCCTACATGGTAGAACAAAATATTATTGTAAAGAGTGTGGCGGTGCAGGTATCTGCCTACATGGTAGAACAAAATATTATTGTAAAGAGTGTGGTGGTTCAGGTCTTTGTCAACATGGCAGACATAAATATTATTGTAAAGAATGTCCCGGTGGTGGAATCTGTTCACACGATAGACGGAGAGATCGTTGTCACGGATGTGTCATATGTGTAGTGGAGAGTATATTTGCCGTCATTGTAAGCTACGAAGGGATTGTGAAGAGTGTGGGCCTTTGTGAGGTATCAAAATACATTTGTAACGCGCTTCACGTTACAAAAGTTCACGTAATCATTACACATAGACGACTATAACCTCTCTCTTGTATTTCCTAGCCATCTTAATAGCGGATTTGGTACCCGGCGAGTAAATACAAGAAGGTAAGGCCAATACATGCGTCGCACACTCCATAATCGCTCTATTGCGAATTGGCCCAGCCGCCTTGCCATAATAGTCCCATTGAGGTTCAAACGCTTTGAATGGGATCTCTTTCTCAGTGGCAAAATCTCTGGCTAGTTCATCAACCCCTTCTGCACCCCCAGACACAATCAATTCAATGTCTGAGAGATCCAGCTTCCATTTCTTGAGAGCTTTACCTATTTGTTCTTTCAAGGTTATATAGTCAGTGGAGTATCTGCTGCCAACGATTGCCAATGATTTCATGATTTGCGAAGCCATGATTTATGAATTGGGTATCTCAATTTTTATCTGAAGAGCAGCCAGGCTAGAGCTCCACCTCCAATGATAAATAGTATCAGGTTGGTTTCATGATGAGTATTTGTTTCTTCTTTGATTTCAGGTTGAGGATTAATCGTTGGTGTTGGTGGTCGTTTAGTCTCTACAGTTGCATGTGGCAACTTGACTTTTGAAGACCCCAGATTATGGCTGATTCCCACAGTCTTAGTCTCCAGGTTTATGTTTGTGTTGATGCCAAATTTCATCTCATCTGTAGCCTTCATGAGGTTGTTGTTATACCCGATCACACTCTCTGTGTTTATGATCATGTTACTGGGCATCAACCACACTCCAGGAGCAATGGCCAAATCAAGCCTTAACTTAGCTTCTTGAGTGGCCAGTTGATACCTTTGGATCGAACTCGAAATGTCATTCTCGATGACACTACTCTCAAACAGGGCCAAGAATTCCTGTTGAGTCTCAATCGCTCCACCACCAGTGCCCACAATCGAGTTTCTAGTGTTGACTTGCGCCCCCAGCACACAGTAAACAAAGGCTTCAGCAGATCGATTCAACCTGCCAAGTCCAGCTTTAGTGAGTCCATAGCCACTAGTTGGTATGAACCAAGCATATTTGTAATCAGCAAAGTCATCATTACGTATGAATGAGATGAGGTCACCCTTTTCCTTCTTACCCCCATCATCGGCAAATTTACCACCTTCACCAGGCCATTGATCAGCCTCTTCGTCGTAATTTCTTACCATGTGGACGTTTTGGTATCCTCCACCTACTCCATGGTATCCAGCCCCATAATCGATGAATATGTCACCCAAACCCCCGTTTCGTCCACCTTTCCATCTAAAGTCAGAGTTGTTTGAGATGCCAAATTCAGCGCATAATCGTTGATAAGCGACTTTGCTGTAAGGGTTGTTGTTGATTACAAAAGGTTGCTCATCAGGCAGTGGAAGACTCAGTTCATACAAAATACGTCTTATGGTGAAGTACACATGAAACTTGATGAAGCTACTCACGACTTTGGGGTAGTTGAGGCTTTCAAAGGGGCTAATCCCACAACCAGAGGTCGCACACCACACTGCAAAGTTCAGCTGTTGTGGCCAGTAGTTCATGTCGGGGGCGTTCAACCACTTTCGACTTTGTTTACCAAACTTGAAAGTTACAACTTGGGAGGTGAAAACATTACGCATCTTGGCGGTGAATTTCTTCGTATTGGACACGTATATGTCTAGTGATGTCAGCATGCTTGTGGTGTTCCATTGATGCACCATCAATCAAATCGTCGACAGCATTATTGAAGGATTTGAATTCCTTTGTTTTCCCCAAATTTGTACCAGCACGTTCTAGGGACTTGAATTTCTCTTCAATAGATTGACTATTAGCCATGGTTGTGTTACTAGTATATCAACCTTTTAAGTCTATTTGGACTAGTATTTGTTTTGCTCATATATTATAGTTATGGTCCTCCTTTTAGTTCTTTGAGGATTTCGTTGCGCACTCTCTGCCTCAATACCACGGGGTCCTCTACACTCATATTTTTTTGAGCCTTAGCCCGTATCTCAGCCTTGAGCTTTTCGAATTTCTTGAGTTTGTCTATGATCAACGAGAATTGCTCATCAGAGATCTTATTGTCACTAAGGGCTTTGGAAACCAGGTCTTCAATGGTGTTTATCTTGGATCTGGCCAGTGTGATGGTGTTTTGATGCTTCACAGCCTTATTGGACAGTCTCTTGGATATTTGTTGCAACGCTATGGATGCACACACAAATACGCCACTTACCACACCCAGTGGCACAGATGCGATGATTCCGACTCCACTAAGCGATGTGCCCAGTCCACCAGCCGCCAAGACGCAAGACAGTATACCACAGGTCGAGCTTACATTCATGAGTACACCCTTGGATCGGTTGTATTTTTTGAGTACTGTCTCATAGTGGTTTAATTCAGACTTTAGCTTGTTCAAGGCATCACAACATTGTTGAAGTCTGAATGATGGTCCATCCGTGGGAGGAGCAGTAGCCTCTAAGTTGGGATAAATCGTCTTATATGCATCCATTTTGGATTGAATATCGCTTACTTTTAAGATGTTATCTGAATCGTAAACTGAATGTGATGGGAGAACCCGTCAGATCAAGTTTCTTCCATCCAATGTCGAGGATGCTTAAGTCGAAGTGGTTTATGGGGCTCTTATGTTTTTGAACTGGAATGGCTGGGTAATCCTGTGATGGTATGTTGGCAAGGAGGTGGGAGGGCGAGAGTTTCACAGGTTCTCCAGATTGAGTATTATTCATATATGACGACTTATTGTCCACTATACTACACATAAGTCTCAGCGGCTCCTTAATCTGTATGTTTATGGGGTACAGCTTTCCAGGTGTTATGGTTTCAGGTAACCCAAGAGCAACTTGGAGACCTCTTGTGAGTTTAATGTTGAAACTCTTGTTGGAATACAAGTAATCAACAGTGTCAGTCTCAATGATCGATAGCTTGGCATTATCCGTATCGTTCAGAAAGATTGCATGTATGCCACGTAGAGAGTATGTACCGGGTTGAATTATTAAGATGGGCCGATTATCCTCCTTGAGAAAGCCCTGTCGATCTTTGAAGTTGACCAATCGTTTGGGTACAATACAGTCGAGGAGTTGTATTTCCCGAACCTTTTCCAGTGGGGGATCCAAATACACCCTGGCTTCAGACTCGTACATAGTAATGCTCAACATGTTGTTTGATTACTTCTTAGTCATCTTTAAATTTCTATAATCAGCATCTGAGAGGAATCGAGTTTTGATGATGCCACAGCTGGAACATTTACACTTCATCATCGGCCTCCCTTTGGATGTTTTGGCAAAGGTTTCACTACCAGGTACACAATCAGTCAGCTTTTTCTCTTTGACACAATAGGTCTTCATTTGATTCATTTACGTTTCCTTTTTAACTCTTCTATGAACCAAAGCACAACCGCCATTATCAACAGCCAGGCATGTTTCCCCAGGAATGAGAAGACCTCTCCAGCAGTCTTGAACAGAAAGCTTACAATAGCGCCCACGATCCCAGGCAGCAATTCGCCAAGTCTCTTCCCAAGGGTTTTTAGCCCATCACCAACCCCTTTACCCAATTTCGATAGCCCTTTGGATAGGTTGGAGACTATGACACCAATGACCACTCCAACGGCACTCATGACAGCAAAGACTGTGAATCCGTATTTCTTGAAGATGGCCTTCACACGATCCCGCAATGACATTCGTTCCTGTATCTCTTCATTCTCACCCTCCAAATTGGCTATCTCCTCCTCCTGCTCACCGATTTCCCTCTCCAGAGTCTCTATTTGACTACTTTCCTCTGGGGTCTTCAGCGGCTTGTCCCTGTGGAATTTTAGTTTGTCTTTGAGTTTGGATATCATAGTCTTTCTCTTGGCTATCTCACCATCATTGGCTTCCACAACTTCTTCTGCCATTGGGCCTAGACTATTTTTGATGGTATCTGGCAATCCATCATTCAATTCATCATCACCTTTGAATAACACATAAGGTTTTGATCCTTTCCTAAGCAATTTGACGACTACTTGTTTGAATTGATTCAGCCTAGCTGTAAACTTGGACGTATCAACTTTGGGGAATCTTGATCTAATCTTGGCCCAGGCTTCATCTTGTTCTATTTCCATCTCCTCCATCAATAAGGGCCGAGTTTCATCAATACCACCGAACGAGGTTTCCTCCTCTTCATCAGGGTCAATTGGACGAGTGGTTGATGTCTTTGTGATTGGGCTCAAGTAAAGTGTATCATCCCCATCATCATGACCTCCATCATCACCTGGCTCATTTAGTGTAGTCGGATCCAAATCGGGATCATAAGCAGTTGCCATATTTGAAGTTGAATATGGCAACTTTCTAAATTGATTTCAAAAGATTATATCCACTTGCTGGCAATATATCCCAAGGCTAACATCCCACCAGAAACATAAACCATTTCTCCAGTCTTTTGATCTGAATTGGGTCGGTAATAGTCTGAGAATTTGGGGGGATTGCCCATTTGGTTGTACAATCTCAGCGCTTCATCCGTCTTTGATATGTTCTCAGAGGCTTGATTTTCATCACCCTTCCTACGATTCTCAAAGTCAACATAAGCCATTCGTTTCTCTTGATAAGCAGCATAGTCTTTCTGGTACTTCTCCATGGCTTTGTCATGCCTTTCTCTTTCAAGTTGGAGATCGGCCGAAGACGAGCCGCTAATGACCTTTGCTAAATAATTTCCACCAATGAAGGCTGTTGCATTGAGGACTGCCCCTCCAATCATAATTAATGCAGTCGCCATTTATCCACTTGTTGTTTTGTTCTTAAACAATTTCGAGCCTGTGTATAATACGATTGGTGTCAACACCCCAAACATAAAGGATACTAATGGTCGTGGTGGTTTGGTTTTAGACTTGCATTCCTGCTTTCTTTCTGCTTCAACCTTAGCTTCGTATCTCTCCTTGAATTTGGGACTTACATTCTTCAAGGTTTCTATGATGTAAGCGTTAAGATCGGGAGTTCTCTTTGAATGATCATGGTAGCCATGCTCATCACAGAAATACCACTCGAATATGTCTTCCAACTTCAAATCCTTTCCATAGAAAGTCACGTTGGGACTACCTTGGTTAAGCTTGTACTCAGTATAAGATAAGGAACTGTTGTTTGCATTTCTGATATGACTTATCAAATCTTGGCTATAATGATACACAGCAATGTCAAGTATATCTTCCACACTGAAACTTTTCATATTCAGATGCTTGTGGGTAGTATCTTCTGATCCTCTAAATAGGTTTTGACATACATGCTTATGGTCAGCACAAGTACCCATTTGCCATAGTTCATGATACTGGTCGATGGGTCGCCGATGAATGACTCCCGAAGAGCCTTTTTGCCAAGCCAGCCCATCCCAGTCGATAATCCAACGAGCACTACAGAGCCAGTAACTGTCTTTACGAGCTTATTCTCAGCCATTTTGAATCACAACAGATCATCTTTTAAATCGGTTTCCTCTGTGGCGGGCTGACTTGCTGCGACTCTGAGCTGTGGTGATGGTTTGAAAATGGTTGAAAAATGCAGATCAGGTATCCTGTCTCGATAGTTTGTCCATAGGCCATAGACGGCGATTCCAACTGTGGCACCTATGGCAATAATATTTTGTGGTGAGAAGATATTTTTTGGTATCCAGCCACCCCCGTCACCAGCATCAGCAGTCGCAGTAGCCTCAACCGCAACTTTTTCTTTCTTCTCCCTTTCCTCTTCACGTTTCAAAGCCTCTCTGGCCCTCTTGTTCTTTTCCGATAACGTTTTACCAGCTTGAACTCGTTTGGGGTCTTTGACCTTTGTTTTGACAGAAGGCTCTCTAGTGATTTGCTCAACCTGACTTGTTTCTTCAGACATGTTGTGAATTAATCTATTGTTACTTTTAAGTCTCCTAGTAAGTGGTATACTAGGAAACTTTCACATCCCACCCATCACCCTATTTGGATAGCTGCTTATTTCTTCTTCTTACCCTTTGTAGCTTTCGCTGCTGCTAACAATTCTTTGGATGATACTTTTGGTGGAGTTGAAGGCTCTTCTTCGACAACTTCCTCCTCCACCTCTTCCTCCTCCTCAGAGTCTTCTTCATCACCCATGTGTGCAAAAACATCCTCCTCTTCAACCTTTTCTTCTTCCATGGGTTTGCTTAATTTAATTGCTTGAACCACATACTTTACATTAGCAATGCAACTCATCCCAGTTCCACAAGCACCAAATGTTATTCCTTTGATTCTCAATGAAACTGTTGCACATGCCTTGGTGCTGTCATCGTCTGCAGCTGTCTGAATGTAATCAATCCATCTGTCACCCTTCTTTCGGCCTCTGAATGCTGTGTAATTTTTGAGTTTATAACCATTTCCACTTGTGTTGAATTCAGGATATACACATGTATTACCGTTTTCATTTGTGGTATATGATGGTTTAATCAAATCAATTGTGGCCCCTTTCTCCATAGTGTCGAGCTGTATTTTACTCAATTTAGGCATGTTTTTACGAATAGTCTCATCAGCGTAGAATGTCTTAATGGCATGAGCTACTTTATCTATTATGGTGTCAAACCTGGATTGAGTTTCCTCGTCACGTAGCAAATAGGTGAATTTAATACCTGACTGAGGCTTTTTGTTCTCAGGACCATTGTTGTATTTGAGACCAAATATGTTTTGATCAGCCAATTGGAAAGCTAGATTCTTTGGTTCGCCGTCGTCATCATCAACAACAAGGTTTGAATAGTAGTAATTACCTTTCTTCTTTGGAGGTTCTATAACAATAGAATCCCAATTGAAGTCAGTCTCATCAATGGGCACAAAACGAGTTTTCAATGATGAAGTTGAAGAAGCATTTGAGGATTGTGACATGTTTTCGATCTCTTTCGAGTATGCTTTCAACCGTAAAAGTTTCAAGTCCAATTTCAATTTTTTCACCGAACAGTGTCAACGCCCTCACCCCCTAAAACTTGCCCAGCTCCCCAATCTTCATCCGTGTTGGCCATGTCATACAATCTAGTGGGAGGGCTAGGCTCTTTTACCCTGAAGTGATTGAAGCCAATAGTAACAAACAAGGCCAAAACAGAAAGTGTACCACCATATACTATGATTGAACCAAGATGGTCTGATAGCCACTGCTTTATCAATTGATTGTTCTTCAAGTCTTTTATTAGGGTATCTGGGTAATCTATTCCACCATAGTCACCAATAAGGTGGTTGACTACTCTAATCAATAGATGTAAAGGAGGTTCAACTAGCCCGTCAAAAAGATGACCCGACACCATCTTGTACCTCCTATAATACCTCTCTACGTCCCTATCCGACAATCTGTGGACATCACCTAGAGCCATTTGAACGCCAAGATACTCTTTGGTTGACCCTAGACAAGCTAGTATTGACAGCTCTTCTCTTTTAGCTTTCACATCATCAACGTTAATGTTTGGTGTTGATTGTTCCACCACAGTTTCACCATTCATGATTTCTTCGGGAGTTGTCATGGTTGTGCCGTTAGAGCTGGTATCTCTAAATAATTTTGGAATGGATGTCTAAGGGAGAAGCATAGCCTGGCATACTTTTCATTCATAAGATGCTTCTTGAGTTTCTTACACGTTTCAGCATCCAGGTCCCCGCCATACTCCTCGAAAAGCATCTTCATCGCCGTTTGTGATGGATTGTGGAATGAGACCACACAAGCTACATTTTCACGGAATGGTTTGGCTATAGATGTCAGTTGCTGAGTGAGAACCCAGACCGATATCCCTACATGTCTCCCAGAGAAGGCCAAGCCGATGAATTTGTTGGACCTATTCTTCAAGTCCTTGGAAACGGCACAGTCGTCCAATATTATGAGCGCATTTATACCCGAGAAGAACGATTCACAGTCCATCAACAAATTGTTGATTTCGTCATGATCACTCGCATCTGGCGACAGTACAAAAAATCGTTTGTCACCCTTGGCAAAGCCTCTATAAGTCTTGTTATGGGCATATGTTGGACAGATCAACACAATATAATCAAACACTTGCCTATAGTGCCCTCGAAGCTGCTCCACTATGTATTGGGTCTTTCCGCAATTCGTGGGACCAGTGATGATGCAATTGAATGGAATCATATCTTTGAGTTCGTTCATCATTACTCACTACATTAACCCCTTTAGATTGATGTTTCTTCTCATGACACCGTGAGAATAAAACCATACAGCAGCCTAATATCTAATCTCCTTTAGACCGCCATTAACAATGGTCATGACAGCATCAGCAATAACAAACATGTGACATGTAAGAACTTTGTCTCCTTTCTTTTCTCTCTTAATTTCCAAAGTCACACCATCACGAGTAGCATGAATGTACAAACCACTTCCATGGATATCATTATCTGGATAAGTCCTCAAATCAATCCACAAAGCGAACTTATCTGTATAGAAATCAGCTTCCTTAATTGAATCACTAAGGCCAACTCGCTTAATTATGGATTGCCACAAATCTGTCGCCATCATACCTTTCAAATAAACTTGGTTGGGCACTCCATCTATGTCAATCTTGACTGATGTGATCCTTGGGTTTGCAAAAATCTCAGAATCCCTAAGACCTTCTGTGTGAGGAGCAGTGAAAAGACATAGTATACCAGTCATAGATCTCCTCGGCACATTAACATGCTGATTTATCACAACATCATTAGCCTCAGAGATTGTAAAGGTTTTGTGAAGAAGTACTTTCTCATACGTGAACCCTTTCCCAGATCTGTAGGACCCAACAGCCGCTCTTGCTAAAAAATCATTTGATATGCACTGATACTCCATCTCCATGTTTATTAATTTATAATCAGGTGGTGTTTCACTGTTTGAATAAACCACAACATCAGAAACTTTAGCCAAAGTCAATTGAAATCTAAGTGGATGTGGTAATCCTATTGGATAAAATACGCCATGATCTTTGAGGATTGTGTGATCTAATGGAATGGCATATCTTGTGTTATGAATCACAGCTAAAGTATTATCTCTTGCTTTTGTTGTATCTTTATTCCCCGCATTGGTCCTGATCTTCCTTATGTTAACATTGGATATACCCTGTCTCAACCTATTCTCACGATCTTCAGTTGTCAAAAACAAATCGTGATAAGTCTTGAACAAATCAAATCTACTAAGGTCCTCTACGATTTCACCACCAAATAGAACCTTATACTGTGAAATTAGATTCCTTCCCAAATTATTAACAAGAGTGTTGTCTTTGTGCCCGGTCACAACCATATCAAAGGTTATGTAGACGCTACCGGGCACAATCACAAGATTTTCACTCAATCTTGGTATTTCAATGTATAATGTCTCACCAGGTTCAGCTGACGATGGGTTTAGTGTGACCCTATTTAATGACGTCATAGCCTTCAAACCTTCGCGAGTCCTTGGAACACGATTGATATCAAGAATGCTTGGTATAGAAGCCATTTTAAATGCTTATATTCTTGTTTGTAAATGAGTGATGCTAACGTTTTAAATGGATTATATTACTCCACTGATGGATACTGGAAAGGATACTCAGCCATACCCAAATTGGCCAAAGCAGCCAAAGTTAGTGAAAAGGTCGCCAAAGAGTGGTTGGAGAAGCAGGCCTTGTGGCAAATTTACCTCCCAGCCCCCAAGTATATACCCAGGCCACATTGGAGTGTGAATAAGCCTAATCAGATTCATCAAGCGGACTTGTTGTTTCTTCCTCACGATACAGTGAGAAGAAAAACATACCGCTATGCATTAGTCGTGATTGATATCGCGTCAAGATACAAGGATGCCGAACCATTGAACTCAAAGGAGAGTGGTGAAGTTGCCAATGCCTTTCAACGGATTTATTCCCGTAAGTTGAAGTGGCCACAAACATTAATGGTGGATCCGGGAACAGAATTCAAGGGTGATGTAACAACTCTTATGAATAAGCATCAAGTCACAATCCAGCGTAGTGAAGCTGGGAATCATAGAGCTCAAGCTTTTGTGGAGAGGGCCAACAGAACTCTCGGTGAGAAGCTATTCAGCCATCAATACGCTCAAGAGATGATTAGTGATACCCGATCCACAGTTTGGGTGAACAGATTGCCCGCCATCATGAAGACCCTCAACAGTGAGACCACCCGTATTACTGGTAAAGAGCCTGACGAAGCTTTGAAAATGGACTCGATTGACACCAAAACTCCAGACTACAAGCGACCTGTGGGATTGAATGAGAAGAGATTACCTCCAGATGTTCAAGTCAGATATCTTTATGCCCCCGGTGAAGATGAAGGTGGGGACAAACGAAGGGCTACTGATCCCATATGGAGTCTTGAAGTCTATGATTTGGCTCGAACCATAATCGAACCGGGTCAACCAGTCTTGTATTATTTGAATGGGGGTCCAAAACGAGGATTCGTTCGCGAAGAGCTTCAATTTGTACCTCAAGACACTGAATCACCACCTTCTAGCGTCCTGAAATGACCATGTGCATAAGTGTTTACCCCGTCTTCCATTATCACACGTTTATCGTCCTCGCGTGATAATGCAATCTTGTTGATAGTTTCAGTGTAGATGTCATGGCTATGACTCCTTATGGTGTTCATCTTCCGTCTCTGGGATTGGCCACTGAAAAGACAAGTCTTGTAATCTTGGAAACTTATGCTTTTGCTGACCACTGCCTTGTTAACCCCCTTACACTTCTTGACTTCCTTCTCCTTGTCCGTCTTGAAAGCGTACAGTTTAGCCCTCAGACCCACAAATTCCGTGATTTGTTCACCGCCAGCCTCGTCTTTGAACATCCCTCCAACCTTTTTGTTCACTCCGGTCTCAATCCCGGATGGATGCTCCCTGGGGTAATTGCTGGTGTCAAATTTAGCCCTCACATCTGGACTGATGTCCCTGTAAAAGTCCTCAGTCTCTATCACATAAGCTAAGGAATCCGTGTCTGTGAACAGCAACTTGACCTTCTCCCCATACTTGGGTTTTATGTACCTGTAATGGAAATCGTACATGACAGTCTTGCTCAGATCCAGAATAGACAACCCCAAGTAAATGGGCTTATCAAAGACCAATCTCGTTCTCTTCATGTGGAAGGCGGTCAGATCCTCGCAAAAGATGTTTCTATGATGGAAGTTTGGCTTCACAATCAACTTACGCGCTTTCTTCTCCTCAGTGACCAACTGGATATCCACCCTCTTCCTAATGTTCTCCATGGTCTTGCCAAACACTGAGTTGTTCATCAACTTGAAGAAGTCCTTTTCGAAATCATTCTCAGCCCTGGCTCTCAAACTATTGTTCAAGTCAATGTAGGACCTCAGCCATTCCGACTCCTCGAACTTGATCCCTCTGTGTACCTTGGTTAACTTCAAACCCAACGACAAATACTGTTTCAGAGCTTCGTGGTGTAGAATGTACTTCTTCTTGGCTCTCAAATTGGGAACCAACTTAACAGCCCCATCAACATCCAACCTCTCTGGGGCTAATGGATAATCATTGTGAAGATCGTGTAACTCCAATGGGTACTCCAAGTCCACCTCCAATATACATGGATGGTCTCTCCAGTCTGCCAACTCTTGATCACTCATCCACTCAAAACCATGGGTTGGTAAAGCCTTGGTCATTGCATAGCCATAGAGCCCATTCGCATCCAAATATGTGATGAACTTTGTAGGCAACCTGGGATTATAGTTCTTCATATATCGATTATTGGCCTTCCCATACCTCGTCGAGATCGTTGATATTCCACCCCTGATACCATTCTCTACCATAATCAACATATCGGGATCCCTCAAAAGCTCCAACTCAACCTTGGTGATCTTCAACGTGGCATCCCAAGCCAATCCGGGTGCAGTATAATGCCATGCTGGATCCAACCCGTAATTCTTCATACAAACCCCTCTGAAGTTCTCAAATACATCAGCCAACAGAATCACATCCGTTTTGAGATACAAGTCATGGTAATCCCTAAGACTTCTCATACCAAAGGTCTCCCACACGTTTCCGGCATGTTGATAATCGTCGTCCGATATGTCAGTGTCGTATAATATCGAATAGAATTCATCCTTGGGTGGTAGGCTGGACACTTGTAACTTGTCAAAGCCATCAAACCAATCATAGGGGAACACTCCCTTCCTAGCCAAAAGATCAAAGTTTGCCCCTTCATAGTATCTCGAGAGGTTTGCCAAAGACTCTCTCGGCAAGTTGTCAGCCAATCTAGCCAAACCACTTGCCATGAACCTAAAACTGTCTACAAATCTAATGGTACGTCTAATCTGAACCTCCTTCTCCTTACCATCATCCTCCTTCATCATGAACTTTTAGACCACGATCTCTTTGGTGAATGAGATGTACTTTTCATCGTTGAGTGGGATACAATCAATCTTACCCTCTGACACTCCCATCTTCTTGATAAACAAATGGCTATCGTATCCAGACAAGTTGTGAAATATGACTGGAAAGAACTTGGGGGTGCTAAATTCCAGGTTGCATTTCCTGTGGGCTGCTCCTCTGTACCTACCTGTAAGATGGCAGTGGTCGACCACCTTATTATTCCCCAATTCACCCTCACAAATATGGCAATGTGTGGCTTTTCTATGATTCCTATGATCGCTATTCTTCATTACAACCTTCTTTTCAGACTTGAATTGATCATAGATCTTCTTGATGTCCTCCTCCAAACTTTTTTGAAACATTTGCGGTATGTCATCCTCAGGGGAGTTGGCTGTACGCATCACCAACTTAGGCTCAAAGATCCCATCATCGAAACACTTGATAAGGTAACAAAATCCTGATGGCTTGTGCTTCTGATACTGATTCGTGAAGCTATACCTGTCATCCGGGAAACAAGTGTCCAACTTCTCCGTGAAACACTCAAAATCAGCATAGATCACAAATGGCACTTGCATCTTTCGTCTGTGGTTCTTGAAAGTAATGTACTTTGGGCTGCCATCCTCTTCCATGGGCATCTGAACTTTGACTGCTTCGTTGTTTAGGCAGTACTCCATATGTTCGTCCAGCGACTTTTGAGAATTGAACGAGTTTAGGCAGTTGTCACAATAGAAACGGGCACCTTTTTTCTTATTATACTCGATAAGTCTTGACATGCTTTTGATCCAACAGTAATGGTTTGTCTCTTCGTTTGATATCAAGAGTAGGTTTATCTTTGTAACCCCTGACTTGTTACTACGCCTGATTAGGGTTGGCTCACCATTCTCATAACCAAGGATATTGATCCCATATGGGTTCTGCCTTTCAAACCTATCTATCTGGGTTGTACTGAGTGCTGCCACTGGGAACTCTATCCCCGACCAATCGAGCTTCTCTGAGTTTTCTCTCATCTCTTTGTTTAATCTCTCCGGATGAACCTCTACAGGGAATACAGCGGATGTCACTGCCCATTTGAAGCACTCCTGATCTTTCTCATTCTTAACATTGATGATTGCTTTCTTAGCAGCCAATTTGGGTGGTAATTTAATATACGAACTTCCTGAAAACGGTTGAAATGGGTTCATGTGGATACGAAAGTCAATCACACTTTCAAACATCCATCCAGAGCGCTCATTCTCGTATTTCTGCACCAATTCAACCAGTCTAGCTTTGATGCTATCAAACATAGCGAGTGTGTCTGTTGAAGCTGTCACTGTCTCCATCAGTGAATGGAAATGCCCCTGACTCCGCTCAATAACACGATTATCTTGGTTGTTCCTCCTCGCGAATCCACACGAAAGAATACACTTCAACTTGAATGGCTTCCTAAGTTGATACAACAAACTACGAAATGGTAGTCTAACCTTGCCAAGGAATGAAGTTGGATCGTATCCAGCTCTGCCCTTTACTATGTAAGTCCTCAAAAAGCCTCTCAGAGCCGTTTCATGTCTTTCAGGGACTAAAAACTCAGGTTCCCTTCTAACCGCAGCAGCTGCCCTTCTTAATCTCCTAGTGATGGCCCTCCTGTTTGGGTCTCTAACATTAGATCTTATCCAATTGGTAGTCTGGATGATTTCACGCCTGGCAGAAGCAATAGCCCCTCCATACGAAGCTCGGGCGGGTCTTGTTCTTGTGGGTCTAACTGGACCAGGAACTGGAACATTAGCTTCAACCACCCGTAAGGATCCGACGGCATTAATGAGAGCCGCTTTACGCATGTTGCCAAAGCCTCGAACACCAGACTTCTTGGCCATGGTTCGTAGTATCTTCACTGTCAAGTTCTCGGGTTGTATGTCAGATAATGCTGTGAGTATTTCAGCCTTTCTGAATCCACGAACACTCACACCAGCTCTTTTGGCTATTGACCTCAAGTCTTTCACTGTCAAATTCTCCATAGCATGAATTGTATGTTGAAATTACAACATCTAAGCCAACCACTATGGTATCGAAAAGCTTGTTTAACTTTTATACTTTTGTGACACGATCCATGTCACAAATGTGTGCCCTTAACATAACTACTCAACAAACTCATACAAAGACTTCTTCTGGTCTTCGTCATAACACCAATCAATAAACCTGTCTGGATGATATGCATGTTTCATCAACTCTTCATAGAAATCCTTGTAGTTGAAAGACTCTTTGTGATTGACCTTGTACTCATTAATTAAACAAATTTTAATGTGTCTTTCTTCTTCACTACTTACCAAATCAAGTGACCCTGCAAATTCAGTAAGAGCTGAAAAAAACATGCCTTCAGCAAATCCTAACTTCGTTAAATTTTCAAACATAACATTTCCTCGATCCAGATAAACAGTAAGTACATTGATTACCCAACCTTTTGAAGATGATGACGTAATAATCAACTTGTTTGCTCTAGTAACATCACACCAATATTTAAGCGATGACCTCCATAATGCTAATGACATCAAGAATCTGCAATTACCATAACGGTATGGCAGCGAAATTTCAAAATCATCCCCCTTTTCAGGATAGTCAGGATCCAAATCAATTCCACTATCAAAAGAATCAACCAATCTACAATCTGGTCCCATAAACATCCATTGTATATAATCCTTTTCAATATCGATCAATTGACTCATCATCTCATTCATGTTTGTTGCCATTTCGTTTGCGTATGCCAGCCGGTACCAACCTCGACCCAAAATCCCACTTTGTCAACTCGACCACCACCCCACCCCCCAAAGGACATCGACGATCCAACCCAAAAAATTGGCACTCGACGGAAAAAGTCATCGATCGAAAATCAGACAAGTCGATCGGCAAACTTTTTGGCCACACCCAAAACATCGATTTCGCAAAAAAATCGTAACACCAAAAATCGACCACACCCAAAACATCGATTTCGCAAAAAAATCGTAACACCAAAAATCGACCACATCCAAAAAATGAATTTGTCCCAGAATCCGCCTTCTGCAACTACTATCGGGCCGACTGCTAAGGAAAGTGAAACAATGAATCCTGCTAAGCGAGCGACCTCTCTATAAGTGGAACGACCTTATAAGTAATTACTCTAAGGATTGCTTTAACTTTGAAAGCTTGTGCTCGGGGATCCGAAACATATGCTGAATAGTGTCTATTAAGAATCCCAACCACTTTCCCACCTGAATAGGGTCCCAACGTGACTTACGCTTGTTGTAAACAAGCCCGGCCGAAGCTAAATCTGAACGCTGTACCACACTGGCGGCACAAGCAGTAACGTAATCACGGTGACCCGAAATTCCGGGCTCATCCTCGGTGTAAAAACCTGTTACGCTCACGAATGACGTAGAACAAAGGAAACAAAGGAGACAAAACAATGCAGACTTCGAAAATAATAGAGAAATAACAAAGAAAAACTTCACAGGTTTTTACACCGAGGATGACCCAAATTCCGTCATCTAGGTACACGAAACAGTTGTGCGACATAAAACGCCATCGCTTGACCAAAGGACGCAACAATTTAGTGAAACAGAAGCATGCGGTACTCAAACCGAAGGGAAGAACAGTGAAAGTGAAATACCTCACTACTCCGTCAAAGTTCCAGGAGAAACCCAAGAACTGTTGATGCGGCTGAAAAATGTCTACGCGATGGTACCCTGACTTTAAATCCCAAGTGAAGAACCAAAACTCCTTTTCAAAGACCTCGCTCAGAGAGCGTAGGTCCTCGTAACGAAATTTCGGTTTCACCAAACATTTGTTGACCTCGCGTAAGTCTATCACTAACCGAAGCTTCTTGCCCTCGACGACAGAAAGGGGATTGACACAATGCGGTGGCAAGCTATGTTCTTGAATCGAATGACTCTGCAACAACTCCAATATCGCCGACCTGACGAATTCTGGGTTCTCCAAAGCGGAACGATTATTCGCTAAGAAACAGCGGGACGGGAATACTTGAAAAGGTAGAGAATAACCTTGGTGGATGACATCGAGAACAAAAAGAGGAGCATCTAAAGTTCCCACCCAAAACTTAACAGACTGGATTAAACGATTCTTTACGCTGGACTCGTCAGCTAAATACTCCGCGTCCTTGTAGCGACAATTTACAACAAAATCTGATCGATCATCGTTCGAAATGGACACATCATCAAACTCCGT
The DNA here is from genome assembly GCA_949710005.1 of Ricordea florida. Taxonomy (NCBI): domain Eukaryota; kingdom Metazoa; phylum Cnidaria; class Anthozoa; order Corallimorpharia; family Ricordeidae; genus Ricordea; species Ricordea florida. The sequence continues at coordinate 43,834,936 of OX453272.1, forward strand.
CTCTAGTCATCGTCGACGCTCAACATTCCTGTTAGTACAACCCGAGGCTAGATGCCCGTATTCCCAGCACTAAAATAAGAATCAAGGGAAAGAAGCTATCAAAACGATGACTTAAACAGGATAAACCCACGTAAAGAAACTGGAAAACTAAACGTTAACCGCCTGGTACGCACGTAGTGGAGCGAGATGACTAACAGAATACATTACAACTGTTATATAGCACATAGAACAATAGCAAACTAATTAGTGTCAAATGCCTAGCAAATACTTCATGCCCATGGAATAACGCGCAGAAATTCATTATCTCCTAAACTACGTACCGGAGATAATTTCCATTCTGCGCTAAACAAAATAGCAAGGAACCAAAATCTAGCTTGGAGACACTTGGCCTGCTCCAAGTACCAGGCAAAAGCCCGAGAGTAAACAAAGCTAGTTTGGGCCTCCAGAAAAAACAATATGAAAATACTTATCTTAAAGCAAGGGCCAATCTGGCCTCGCGTGTTCTGATTACTATAATCGGTCCGCGTATTGAGAAATGACGGATTGCGTCGATCGCGATCCTGGACATGGTACGGTTGATATCTGTTGGTTGCCCTCTGGGTACGCTTCTTCCTCGCCTCCCTGATTTTCTTCTCCGCTCTCCTTTCCGATCGAAATAGCCTCTTCTCGTCCTCTGAGTCGGAAGCAAGCTCGTCGGAAAGATACTCCTGAACCGTAGTCCAATTAAATTCGCTCTTATCGGCGATTTTGATGATTTTCATTCTCTTAGATACTAGTGAAATACCTTCTTCAATGGCGGTCTTCGCCTTGGAGACGGTATTGCTATCAAGAGCTGCCTTCGCTGTTTCGAATTTCTCTAAGACCGCCTCTGCGTGGTCGAATTGTTGCTCGTTCCCTTTTCCCCGGAAAGCGTAACGATCACGCTTCGCGCGCTTGACTGCTGCCTCCACTGAAGAACAGTTTTCCTCCGTGAATTGTCTCTTGAAATTTTCGAAGCGAGAGTCCGATCAACGTAGAAATCTGGTTAGAAACCAGTGCCATCGAATCAGATACGGCCTTCGAGACTGCGGAACGAAACTGGTCATTGAAGGACGCAGAACTGTCTTCTTGATAAGGAGTCTGACCATCAAGATCAGAAGAGCTATTCATATCTGATGTCTCCTCAAAACCTAAACGTTAACCGCCTGGTACGCACGTAGTGGAGCGAGATGACTAACAGAACACATTACAACTGTTATATAGCACATAGAACAATAGCAAACTAATTAGTGTCAAATGCCTAGCAAATACTTCATGCCCATGGAATAACGCGCAGAAATTCATTATCTCCTAAACTACGTACCGGAGATAATTTCCATTTCTTTTATCTTTATCGTATTACAATGCACGCTGAATATCTTTAAGTCTAGATCAATCATCTTTAAGTAACACATCTGTTTGGTGCAAAGGCCACATGATAAAACGAAGTGGAATATTTAACGTTTCCCATTTTGTTTATAGAGAGCTCATGTATCGGCTTTCATCCTCGTTAAGTACGGAGCAGAATACTCTGAGGGCAGCTTGAGTAAGCAAAGAGTTCTTGACGTCTAGCGGAGAGTTCAGTGAAACAGCCATAATATTGGTTCATCATTTGAGTATCTGTTTAAGTTGTCGTGATGGTATTAATAGTGCTTGTGGACTATTATCTGTTTTGGCTAGTCCAAACCAAACTAGGCTAGAACACAAGAAATTGGATAAATCAAACGAGTTGATTAAGTAAGTTATACCACCGTAAGGTGAATGGGAGGTGCTGACGTTTCGAGCGTTAGCCCTTCGTCGGAGCAAATGAGAGGATTGTGGGTTACGTTCAATTTATATAGAGAAGTATGGAGCCATCCTATTGGTGGAACCATAGCATTTTGTGGATGGAAGTGAATAAATTAGATGAATGATTAAATGAATGAGAAACGTTCGTTGATACCGTGGGGATTAAGAGAACCGAGTTGGAAGATAAACTTCTGTTCTAGGTTTTTACGGCTTTCCGTATTGCCCTGATGCACGGAAAGTCCACATACCGCCATGTTGTGAGTTGAGTGGTTAGGTAGATTAAAGTGTCGCGCTATAGGTTTCGATGCATCTTTATCATTTCGTTCGACGTCACGCAGATGTTCGCGGAAACGGTCACCTAATCTTCTTCCGGTCTCGCCGATGTATATCTTCTTGCATAAGGTGCATTTTATGCAATAGATAACATTGGCGGAAATGCATGTGAAACGGTCGGTGATTTTAAACGATCGTTTAGAACAGTCTTCCGTTGTTCAAAGCAGTGGCTATCACCTTCAATTGAATATCAGAACAATAACCAATAACGGTAAATTATTACAGATTTCTTACATTTGTTACAAAGATCAAGATTCATCTGTTCCTTTATTGCTTTATGGTCCGTTTGATCTCGGATCACAAATCCAAAAGCGGATCATATCAAAGGAACACACCCTATCTCTTCCTGTCTGGAAGAGAGTTTCACTCAAAGAATGAGTTCTAAAAATCATCCAACACATGGGAATAGGGTACTGCCTTTTAAATAAATCTAAACAGCGGCAACTCAGATTAAAGAGGAAAGTCAGTAAATGTTCACCTTTTTATTTACCAGAACCTTAAGTATTTTTAACAACAGAGAAAGCACAATTTCCACTGATTTTGTAAAGACTACTTTAAGCAATTTCAGAACCTCATAAGACTTGAAACGCGTAAATGACTTGAATGTCCTGAGCCACAGCTTTTCCACATTCAATTTACGAAGTACCATATTTGGAAAAACAAAAAAATTAAATAACCAAATCAAATTGGCTTCGGTAATATGACGTTAATACCCAGCTTCGCTCAAAACATGGCGGTCACGTCGTTGCAGCAAATACATGTTGTTAACGACGACCTACCGAAGCAGGACACTGCCAACAAGCCCTAAGACTGGGGCAAGCAGTTTCCAAATATGGTATTGTGGGGATAGTTTCTAAAGAAACACAAGAAATTGGATAAATCAAACAAGTTGATTAAGTAAGTTATACCACCGTAAGGTGAATGGGAGGTGCTGACGTTTCGAGCGTTAGCCCTTCGTCGGAGCAAATGAGAGGATTGTGGGTTACGTTCAATTTATATAGAAAAGTATGGAGCCATCCTATTGGTGGAACCATAGCATTGTGTGGATGGAAGTGAATAAATTAGATGAATGATTAAATGAATGAGAAACGTTCGTTGATACCGTGGGGATTAAGAGAACCGAGTTGGAAGATAAACTTCTGTTCTAGGTTTTTACGGCTTTCCGTATTGCCCTGATGCACGGAAAGTCCACATACCGCCATGTTGTGAGCTGAGTGGTTAGGTAATATGGTAATAAGTAAGTTTTCCTAAGTACCAAATATGGTACTTAGGAAAATTGAAAGACAGACTGTGAATGCGTGTTACACGGTTCAGGTCTTATGGGATTCTGGCTATTTCAGAGAAGCTAGAATGTTCGTATGCTCCTTTACGCCACATTTTATAAACCCTCCGCCATAAGTTGATAAAATAACTAGCTATTTTAAAATCGTTACACATAGTTTTCTTCGCTCGGTTGGAAAAGCAGACGACATCTTGGCAGTTGACGTGTTGCGAAAACCCGATATCATTGTCTTCCTTGTCATTCTAAGCATTCACCATCCCATCTAGCGAATTATAGTAATCTCCCTTGTTGAATATCCCGGTAGGTTAACCTCTAAGTAATAACAAAGAGAAACATTCTCGTTAATATACTAATTATAATACAGTCCTGATACTACTCGCGATATTATTGGTCCAAACAGCGACCCTAATTGAGTTAATAACAAAATATTCGAATATGATTGGTTGTTGACAACCCTTATTCATGGCTTAATTGGCTGTTTCAGGTCCAAACTGTCCGATTTGACCTGTCACATTCGTAATCGGACAGTTAAGAAGCCAACAAAAAGTAAGCCCTAGACAGTTTGTACAGTACATTTACACTTTAGAAAGTTGACCTTTGGCTGATTTTGCATTAATAAGAAACGCATGATTAAGACGCTCATACACCCGTCGAACCAACCTAAAGGCTAGATTAAGCATAGACCATTTCTGATTTTTAAAAAATTTTAGATTTAACATTTTAATTTTTTTTAATATTTTTAAATTTTAATTGATTTTCTTTTTTTTATCACACGACGTTATTGTAAATTTATACGCAGGGCTAGTCATGGGTTCCCGCCTAGCTCTTCGCGTTCTTTTTACTTTATATCTGGCATTCAGATGTTGATATACTGCTCAAAATAACAATAATAATAATAATAATAATAATAATAATAATGATAATAGTGATCATGATTATGATTGTGATAATGACTGTGTTGATAATGATAATAACAATATCAACAATGGTAATAAATATAGTAATATTGTTAGTAGTCATAGTGATAGACATAGTAATAATCATAATGGTGAATAAGTGACCAGGTAAAGGAAAACAAATCTTATGGATACACAACTAATTAATTTTGGTATCGGCGTCAAGATTTAAGTGCTCCCATACCTTTGACACGTGGACGAGTTTTCCTGTCTTAAGGTTGGACTGGCAGGGTGCAGGCTAAGGATGCGACCTCTTCCACTCGTGATAACATTTCCTGATTGCTTACAGCTAAAACCATTTTTGGTCCAGCAACTTCGTACAGAAGATCCTCATTGACTTCAGTTCCACTGCTGACTGTGACCAAGTTAACTCTCAATGTTTTCTGTAAACAAAAAAAACAAAAAGTGAATAATAATAAAAATAATAATGATGATGATGATAATAATAACCCAGAAACGGAGGGACTGATCATTGCTGCACAGGATCACAGCCTCGCAACAAGGTTTTACCATAGCAATATCATTAAAGATTGCATTAGCCCATTTTGTAAGATGTGTGGCAAGTTCAATGAATCTGCCGAGCACATCATATCTGGCTGCCCAGAGCTTGCCAAGAAGGAATACATCGATCCAAAGACACGATAACACAGCATCATAGATCCATTGGAAGGTGTGCCAGGACAATAACATCACGACAACTGACAAATGGTATCAACACAAACCAGACACTGTTGTAGTGAACGAACAAGGAACGATTATGCCAATCCACACTGACATAGATATAGCGGCCAATAAACCGGATATCGTAATCAAACACTATACGAATCAGACACGCCAGATTATAGATATGGCAGTCCAATTGGACAGAAATACTTCTGTTAAGGTAGTCGAGAAACTCTCTAAGTATAAACACTTAGAAATTGGAATGGCCAGGATGTGGAAAATGAAGAAAGAAATGATGCCTGTTGGGGTCATTCAGAAGGGTTTGGAAAAGGACAGAATTCCAGACACAGCCAATATCAACGAGCTCCAAAAGATTACATTCCTGGGAACAGTCCACATCGTCAGGAAGGTTCTGTCAATTAAGTTAACACTTTTGTACCTAAGGCGTATGGTTTGGACCTGGTGCCTTAGAGACTAAGCAAACAAGCTAAGGATATGACAATAATATTGATGATATTAATAATAATAATAATAATAATAATAATAATAACAACAATAATAATGATAATATAACGATAAGAACAAAAACTCAGACTTGTCCCAACTTCATAAAGAGAGGAGTGATGAATTCTATTGTGTCTCTCACAGTATTGCATATCTACAGCGCTTAGTTTTATGTCCAAAAGGTGTCTTGTATCTCTGAAATGAGATACCGATTATCCAAATGATCAAACGGAGATTATTACATGGAAAAAACGCCCATACGAATATTCTTTACAAGCTCACTTTTCTGATACGTATCAACGAGTCAATAAGAGTCGCGCAAGGCATTCTGCACGCTGTAATCTGTTTTTCTATTGGTAATGGGGATTTTTTTCGGGAACATTTTCTCGAATTAAAGCTTTAGTTTCGTCGAAGCCATTCAGGAGGAATGCAGACGGTAAAATTTCCCTGATTAACATTTGTTACTCCAATCAGCAGAACGAGTGATAAATTCTCCCCAGTGACAAAAGATTGTACGGATTTTATTTATTGTGTTTTCTTTAGGTAAATCTCAGCGCCTATGGAATAATTAAGAAAGCCAAAAGTGGACAACCCGTCCCAGGGGACTGGGTATATTTTCCTATTATTTACAGAGATGCTCAGATTAACTTGTTGGGAACAAGGGAATAAAAATACGGGAAAAAGGTGGTTTTCTTTGTGGTAAACAAGGGAGAAAATGCAAAAAAATATGGGAACATGGAAATATGCACCTCCCCCCATTGGGGTGGGGTGTCGCTCTCGTAAATCTGTTTAACTGGTTCACTAATCGTGATGCAACCTCTTCGGTTGTTTGTTTTGTTTGTTCAACTGTTCATTACCTTGGGTCGCGAGCTAATAACACGACGTTTCACAACAGCTGCATGGCCACATTTTTACGTGGTTACCCGAGCAAAGTTAAAGGTGCAACTTTTAGCCTGCGTATTAACTATACCGGAGAGCACTTGTTCACACACGAGACGCTAGTTTCACAGTGCAGGTCTTATTCCCAATACTGATGAGCTGTTTTCGTTCAGTCTACGCTAGCATATTTTTTATCTCAACACGACAAGCTATCAGGAATAGTATTGCCTTAATCAGTTATCTTAAGACTCGGGGGGTACTTGGGTCAATTTGTGCTGGGTATGTGCCGCTGGCATCTCAGAACCCCTGCCCCATTATAGTCTATTTTGTGACAAATTATAGACCCCATCTAAGTCATTTTTGGGAAAATGTAATTTTCGTGATCCTAACTAAGTCACTTCCTATTTATGCATCTAATTTATCAATCCTTAAATTAACAACAACTTTCTAAACTTTTTAACCGTTATGAGATGTTTCTAGAATGTGCCAGGAGAATGGGCTCCTGAATGTGCTAAGTATGCGGATGTTTGCGTAGTAACGCAATCTTCCTTCTAGAGAATTCTAGAACACACTAACATAATGTAAACAAGTTAAGTAATCCTTCTATAAATAGTTATTATTGTAATATTTCGAATGTTCTAGAACTATCTGTAAATACATATAAGAAACATTATCACAGAGCTCTACACTTACTTACGGACGCTCGGAGTTAATCTAAAGTAGTCAAGAGTTGAGTGAAGATCGCCTTTGCCGTGACTGGAGAAGCTATCAGAAGGAGAATTGAAGTTGTTTGCTCTCAAGTGGATATCTAAAATGAGCTCACGAGTTTGAAGTGTAAGTGGTGACTAAACTCATTTAGATTTGAAGCAAGAGATAGCTTGTTAGCGTATAATTAAGTTTAGCGATCGCTCCCTTTGTAGGCTACTGGACTATTATGACATAACCGACACCATCTTAAATACCTAATTACTAGAATTTTATTACCCCGTAAATCCGAAAATTTGCGACCCCATTCTATTAACCCCATAATGCAATCCCATTATAGTCAATCCGGCGGCACATCCCCATGAACCATTTATAAGGAATAACCCCCTCCCCCTGGTCTTAAGAATAATGCGGTTTCGGTTTGAGCGCCAAGACCTCTCCAATTGTAGTTCATTGTTCTGCTAGCTGAATAAATGAAAAACGCAACAAATCTCACAAATCAAAGTAAGCTTATTACGGTGGTTACAAATGTGCAGAGTGTAGTAAGGGTATGCTTAAGCCCCGAGCATGCGCACTAAGGTGACAGTGGTAGAAGGGATAAGACCCTATTGCAATAAAAAAAAAAAATGAAAAAATAGAGCTTAAAAGCCAGCAGCCATGGACAGCCGTTTTATGGCACAGCTAGCAGATGAGCTCTGGGTTCCCACATAATAAATATCAAGATGATATATTTTTTCTCTTTTGTTACACTTTGACGTTTCCATTACAAAGAAACAGACATGTTCTTCCACTTACGTACGTTGCGACCTAAAGCAAGAAAAAGGGGCAGAAATGAATGTTCCTTTGAAGTCACCGCTTCTTAGTTTGCTTGTGTCAGCACAAGAGAGCCATATCAACCCCACCACACGGAAAGTATACAATAGAAAAAAATAAAAACACCTCGCTCCCATGTAAAATGCGCCACACCTTACCACCCTCGGTAGTGACGGCGTGCTGATAGGGAGGAATTGCGGAATGCACTTGTTCTTTCTTACTATTTCTGCACCCTTTGGTGTATTTGTTTTTTCTTAACTTTAGGAAGTTGACAGTATCAGAGACGTTGATGGGTGTTATGCATTGTAGATATGTTCTTTCATACTCTTTCTGGACCCTTCGGTGCATTCCCTTTTTTTTACCTTTGAGCAGTTGCCCGTATCAGTGATTTTGAAGTCTGCGATTGTGTTGTGCATTTGTTCTTGCTTACTCTTTCTGAACTCTTTGGTGCATCTTGTTTTTCTTACCTTTAAGATTTCGAGCGTAGAAGTGATGTTGATGTCCGCGTTCGGTGAAAGCAATCCATCTGTAAGGAAAACGGCTGAATTAGGCACACCTGGGCGGTCACCTTTCTTTGGAGTGAAAACCGATTGGGTGAGGAATTGCAGAGCTCTGTCAAAACGCTTTCCATACAGAAAATTAGGAGCAAGGCTTCTAATTATACTTGTCAGCGTTTTCTTGTTTTGGAGAAACAGATCGTCGAAACTGACAATATCTCCTGCTTGGTTGTCGAAGCCGACCAGGCTGATTCGGGTTTTATCCGACCTGATATCAAACAGGTTGAGCAACTTTTCTGCAAACTCTTGAGTGTAGACGAAGTGATCCGGCCCAAGATGTTTGGATCCATCCAGGATAATGGCTAGGTCCAGAACCAATGATTTGCATTCAGGAGGCGCTAATAGTAAACAATACACAAAAGGCATTATTTTTCAGTTTAGAGTAATATATCGAACAAAAGATACAGTGTTTACACTTAACTGTTACTGCAAAAAATCCAGGTAAAACTAGAAATTGTTAATAGCGAGCAATCGAAAATGAGGTAAGAGAACGTATCTTCCATACTAGGTTCTCTTACTATAATAAGGGGACAGAATCTATTCTTAGATCCGGAAACTATTTTAACTGACCAATGGTTGATGTCCTTCTCATCACGTGGTTGTAATTTCTATGTGCCATGGGGAAACTGCGCAGCCATGGAACAAGATATATAATTATATTAAGCGCTAAAAATAGATTCTGTCCCCTTATCACGGGGTTATGTTCTCTTTCCTCATTTTCTCTGGTAGCGAGTGAAGTGCAGCGAGCCTCAGGATAGTCGAGAGAGGAGAATAATGAAGAATAATTGTCAATTTGCTAACAAAGTTTTCGTAAAATGATTAAGCAACCTTTACGAGCGACTTTTAGTTTCTTGGTGCCTCAAGAAGCACTTCATTTGACTGGTTTGCCTCAATGAGCGACGCATTTGTTGACTTTGCCGCAATTGGCAATTGATTTGGTTGAGTACTCGACAAAATAGCTCAATCTGGTAAAGAAGTTAACGACCAAGTCTCTGTATCTGGTACGGTTTGTCAATAATTATCGAACAAGAGCTAAATTTCTGTGCCACGAATTGTCTAAGAAAAATTTCAAAAAAATAATTTACCAACCGCTTTATGACTACTTAAATGAAAACAAGCTGTTGAACAATTACCAGCCTGGCTTACACTCGTTACATTGCTCCTTTGACTAAACTTGCAGAGGTGTAGCTTAGGGGTGTCCTGGGGTGCCCGTGACCCCCTTTTTGTGAGGCAATTGTTTCATGTTTCCAGAATTCGGGTGGCGAAAACACGCGAATCCTAAGAGTCAACATCAGGAGCCCATGGGCTCCTGTTAACATGCAATAAATCTTTTCCAGTGCTAGATAGTTAAATTTAGTAAAACACAGCGTGCATGTCGACATGCCAATCCTGTAAGTACCCTGGGTGTGACACATAGTGAACCCCCTTTGAAAAATCCCAGGTACGCCCCTGAATTGAAACCACGAACAACAACTGGTCAAACAGCATCGACAATGGCCTCTTGATTAACTGGTGTCATATTCATCTGCCATAAAGAGGCTTTCGGCACCATCGATCATGACATCCTTTTGCGTAAGCTCGAAGTCTATGGAGTGGAGAGGAACTCTCCCCGATGGATACCCTCATTCTGATGAAATAGATATCAAACGAGCAGTTTTTATCTGATCTCATTTCATTTTCGTCTATTTTACTAGAAGTCGTGTTTAGCATTGTCAGTGGGAAAGATACCAAGCACTGAGCACGGGTTCGGCAGTATTTTCACTGATCAATGCAATTACTTGACAATAAAGCAGATATTGTTACTGAGCTCTGAGTTGTATTATAGAAATAAAAACGCACCCGAGTGCATTGTTGAGTTATATAAGCACACGGGAATTTTTAAGAACACGAGAGAAGTGCATAGAGAAGCACGAGGCGCAGCTGAATGAAAAGTAAAACCGTTCCCTTTGTGGCAAGAAACAAACGTTTTCTTATTTCGTGACGTAGCTTGCGTGCATATGTTGAGTTATAATGCACGCGCGTGACGTAAGCAGAGTGCTTTATGGAGCTATAATGAACTCGAACTGACCAATCACAGCGCGCGCAATTACTCGAACATTTTATAATTCTCTTTAATTAATATATATCTGATGCAGTTATGTATTCTGTAATTGAAAGGCTTCACCTATCGTGTACTGTGACAGAAAATTTCCATATCCTTTCCACCTTGGCTGCTTGAATCGCACAATAATTTAATTCATTGGTTTATTTCAGCGGGCTAAAATACAGTCAGCAGATGAGGCATTTAAAATTCCAATGTTTGCAAAAAAGTGTGAACAAGTCAACGACAAAGGGTTGTTTTGGGAAATGATTAAAATGGAAATTCGTGCCTTTACAATAGCTTTTTCAAAGAAGAAAGCTAAACAAAAAAGAAACGAAGAATCAATTCTTTTGTCGGAAATGATGAAATTGCAGTCCAAACTGCAAACGTCATATAGTGATTCTCTTAAGACCGAGCTAGAGCAAATAAAACTCAAGCTTTCTAAAATTGCAGATATCAAAACACGAGGAACAATTGTGCGCAGTAGAGTACGCTTTTACGAGCATGGTGAGAGGAATAGTAAATATTTTTATAATTTAGAAAAAAGGAACCAAAAAAAGAAACATATAACGTCCTTAGTTAATAACGGGGGTGACAAAATCACAAACCCGAAGGACATTCTGGAGGAAGAAGAACGTTTTTTCAAAGAAATTTATACATCGAGAAATATGGACCCCAACTGCACAACTTTCAACGACTTCTTTAAAATAGAAAACACATTACCAGTAGAAATCGCGAAAACGTATGAAGGTGTCATGTCTATTCATAAATGTGAGATTGCCTTGAAAACAATGGAAAACAACAAAACTCCCGGAACGGATGGGCTAACGTCTGAATTTTACCGCTATTTTTGGAAATTGCTCGGTCCATTTATGGTAAATAGCTTTAATTTTGCCTTTCAAAACGGAACTCTATCCATCTCTCAACGTCAAGCAATTATTTCCTTAATTCCGAAGAAGAACAAAAAAACCGAATATTTAAAAAATTGGAGACCTGTATCTTTACTGAATGTAGACTACAAAATTGCAACGAAAACCATTGCTCTGCGGTTGGAGAAGGTCCTGCCGAACTTAATACATCCATGTCAATCTGGGTATGTTAAAGGAAGGTTCATTGGGGAAAGTATCTGGTTAATAACCGATACAATGCATTTTACAAAAGAGAAGAATATTCCAGGGGTTGCAGTGTTTCTAGGTTTTGAAAAAGCCTTTGACTCGACTGAGTGGAATTTTATTCATAAATGCCTCGAAACGTTTAACTTCGGTTCTGACCTCCGGCAATGGATAAAAGTGTTTTATACAAATATCTCAAGTTGTGTTTTGAATAACGGACACGCCTCAAAACATTTTCTTCTAGAACGCGGGGTACGTCAAGGTTGCCCACTTTCCGGTATATTATTTGTTATTGCTATTGAGTTACTCGCGCAAAGTATTAGACGTTCAAAAGAAATAAAAGGTATCATAATAGATGAACATAATGAAGTCAAACTTTCGCAATATGCAGATGACACAACTGTACTTCTTTCTGATGTTCAATCACTGTCAATATTATTTGATTTGCTATCGCTTTTCGAAAGGTGCTCTGGTCTAAAACTAAATCAAACAAAATCTGAAATGTTATGCGCCATAGAAAAGATACCATACTTGATCTCCAAATGAGCGGCGATACAGTTTACGCGCTTGGGGTACATTTTACATATGACTTATTAGTGTCTGAAAAGAAAAAATTTTTTGACAAATTAGGATCATTAAAAAAAACATTGAATATGTGGTCCCAAAGAGACCTCTCCATCGTTGGAAGGATAAACATAATTAAAACATTAGCACTTTCAAAACTTGTTTTTATCTGCAGTGTCATGAACACCCCTAAGGACTTCAGCACGGAAGTAAACAAAATCACGTTCGACTTTATTTGGAATTATGAACCCGCCAAAATAAAAAAAAAACTACTCTCAGCAAGCAAAAAAACGCTGGCGGTCTGGACATGAAGGATTTTTCTCTCTTCGACAAAGCGCTTAAGTTAAACTGGGTGAAACGGTTATGTTCTAACTCTGATGCTCCATGGCAGTACATACCAAAATCGCTTCTAGCCAATGTAGGCGGTACAAAATTGTTTAAATGTAATTATGATTATAATTCCCTTGACCTAGACAACCATCTTCCAGCATTCTACAAACAAATAATTTTTTACTGGCAGGATATCGCAATAACCACACCTAAAAATAAAAATGAGGTTCTCTCACAGCTAATCTGGAATAACCGATTTTTAACTGTGAATAAGAAAATGATATTCTTTCCTCATTGGTATCAAGCGGGAATAAAACAAATCTCGGACATTTTTGACTCCAGTGAGGGCCACTTCCTTTCATTTAACTCTTTTCGCAATAAATTCAACGTAAAATGTAACTTCTTACAATATTATAGCATTCTTTCTTCTATTCCCCAAAATTGGAAGAAATTATTGCAGGAAGGTTCCAAAGACCCAGCTACGCCTCGTATCTCAATCTGTTCACTATCATGCAAGGCAATATACAGTAACCTACTTAATCTTGAAAATCTACCTCCAACAACTTCAGAAAAAAAACTTAGCCTCTGGAGTCGAGAAAAGTGAATTGAATAAAATCTACCTCCTACCATTCAGAGCTACAAGAGAAGTGAAACTGATGATGTTCCAATACAAAATCATTCACCGAATTTTACCAACAAACAGCTTGTTACACAAAATGAACAAAGTTGCCTCGCCCTCCTGTCCCTTCTGTCCTACCGAGTGTCAGACCCTGTGGCATTTATTCATAAACTGCACGCATGCAAGTTCTTTTTGGAGTAGATTCCAGGAGTGGTACTCAATCCGTAGTAATACGAAACTGTTACTGTCAGAACTAGAGGTTATGTTCGGAATAATTCGCTGCCACACTTACTGTTTAGCCCTCAACCATCTCATTATTTTGGGTAAATATTTCATATATGTTAATGCTATAAATACCATAAAGTACCAATTCGATGATTTTGTTTCACTTGTGCGCGACAAAATTAATCTAGAAAAATATATCTCAGTGACTTGCAATAAGGAGAAGGAATTCAAAAACAAATGGAAATTTTTTTTTATCTGTATAAAATTTGTATTTTGTGCTTTCTCTTCCTAGCTTTTGTATTTTAATTTGTTTTTCTCCGTTACCTAGTTTTTTACGTAGAAATTAACATGCAAATAATACCGATGTAAATAGATCAACTGTAATTTAATGGGACTTGTGTAAATTGTAGTGTAATTCGCGAGTAGTGCAAATTACCGTAGTTAAGTGTAAAGTCCGTATGTAAGTATAATACATAGTGTTGATTAATAAAAAACTTTGGTAAAAAAAAAAAAAAAAAAATGAGGCATTCATGTTTTTAACAATTTTTCTTGCTATTTTCAACCAAAATTGATGTTCTTAAAACCAAAACACGTTATTTATTGCACGTTTTGATATCTTTGTTATGGCTTGCAACTTCTGGAGCAAAAGTCGACTTTCCCATATTATAGGCGAGGAAAAATAATCAGATAATACAGTGAAAGTGCAGGTGAAATGTAAATTGGGGCTGAGTTTTTGGTTGCTCAACAAAACCGAAGCCCATTTTTAAACTGAGACATTCCTACATAAGCTCGAGAAAACACAGCACGGTTCAATTCTTCAATTGCGTTTCCAACCGCAATGCAAATTGTATCCATATTTGATACCATGAAATACTTACCTTCTGGACAGGGTCTTTCCATACAGCTCACGGCTTCAAAATGGGGACCCACGCAATCTTTCCCGCCTTTTCTCCTGGGTGGAGCAGTGCAGGTTCTACTGCGACTCTGAACACCTTTACCACAGCTGACACTACATAATGACCACGTAGACCACACCGTGTAACCACCATCCACCGCTGTAAAGTAAAATTAATGGAAAGTACCAATTTATATCGCCCAAGACTAAGAAAGAGTAAATAACCAACAGCTCTAAGAAGTAAATGAAACCACCAACACTGTGAAGAAAACGTTATCGAATAAAACTTGACTCTTTTTGAATGAATGTTACATCTTTGTAGTGCTAGGCTCCTGATATTTGACTTTTTGATGAGGTTGGCGGTCGAGGCACAGTTTTCTCACGTTAATGCGTTGTTTTCTCACTTATATTATCTTTCATGTACTGTTTTCAAGTTTAAATCTCCATAAATTGTTCATTTAAATCTTCCATACTAATTTTCATAGAGAGAGCTGTTTTGATATTCTTCACCCACTGATGCACTAGCAAATACATTCACACCCTGCAAGTACTACCAGGAATTGAAGGGGGGGAGGGGGAGGTAGGGTTAGGGAACTGAGGAGTAGAACGGCTGGAGGCAAATGTGACCCTCTACAGGATTTGAGGGAATAAAGTGAACGCACGCTCAAAACAGATATTAAGCGGATATGCACATGAAAACATATTTTAAAAGCATGTTTGCAGCCATTGTTTATTTGGGCTTAAAACCAAAGGTCTTTGTTTCTATAAAACGTTTGATTTCTTTGGTTTGTTTGTTTGTTTTTTTAAACGCGCTTTGCTTTCTTAACACGGTAGAACTCTAAACGCGATAACTAACCTCGCATAAGGCAGAGTCTGCTTCGCTACATGTTTCTTTGGGTAAATTGTATTTGTAATTTTTTTAAAGGAATTTAAACAAAAAGGAAAAAAATCCATGTATACCTAATCTTCTAAATATATACCTACTCTAAATATTTTATAAACAAAGATAACACAATGACTCTTTCCCTCAAAATTTCTCGTTCGTGAGCCCATTAAGTCAATTCGCGGTTCTTAAAGTAACTCTAACGAAAGTCAACAACTCATAATCGACCAAAATGGAATTGGAAAAAAAAAGTCAGAAATGTGTGCAGTTTCTGTCTGACAAAAAGAAGTTAGAATACGTGGGAGACGATAATTTTTGCGCCAGGCCACTTGACAAGCGGGATGATGGCGATTCTCATTACAGCAGCGATAGTGACTTTTCGGAGTGAATGCATCTGAGCGATCGTGGATTTGCGGCTCTTAAATTGAATAAAGTTCATGACCACCATTTGTCCGGCTTAATCTCTGAAGATGCTCATGATTCTCCTCGCTCCAAAAATTCCGGCAAATAGTTTTTCCTTGCTTGAAAACCAAATTTGGCGCACCGTAAAGCTATGACACATTCATGACAGACAAGGCAGCTTTGTTTGAAAAAAGACTGCGCTTTAGAGCCTAACAAATGCAGTAATTTTCGCTACGGGGCCTGTCCAAGAAACGCCACGGTTTCAATAAGCAGGAATCTTAATTATTAGTGGTGAGCTCAAGAACCTTGCATCACTATTCGAGAAACAAACTCAGATTATGATTCGAAAGCAGACTCTGAAAACAATGTCTTTTGTAAGAGCTTGCAATAATTTGCTACGGTTATCGTATTATATCGTGCACTGGAAGATCTCAACATGTTTATTTGTCAATTTGGTACCCATTTAAAGACCACAAAAAACAGTGTTTCCTTAAAACTCTGCCTTGCCTTAACACACGTGCCTAACCAACCATACTACCGGAGGGATAGTTCTCGAACTATCACCATCAACATCCGCCTCCATCAAAGACGTTGCTTAGAAGCTTGGCGTATCAATGGCGCCCACGCTTCATTGAACCACATCGATCGCGGGTTATTACCCGATGCCTATTTATACCTTGTTATTAAGTAACACCATTCATCGCGGGTATAAAAGGAGCTTCCAGCCTTGCCAAATCACCCCAGACTGATGACACTAGACAGGAGTGTCGAAACGTCGGGTCGGTGAATTGTAACCGTTACATTCATTATTTTAAACCAGCATAGCATCCAACTATGTCAAATTGAATAAATTAAAATTATTTTGCCATATTTAGGATTTCAATATTTGGGCATGCGCTTCACGCAATGGGCTGACGCGAGCACCCAGGATTCATTTTGACGATAGCTTTCGTGGGTAAAATCTATCACAAAGCTTTTAAAAACTAAATGCTAACAAGCAAATAAAATGGTTACACTGTTAAACTGCTATGCTACACAGTACATCCGTATTCTAGAATAGAACGCACGAGAGCGTATAGATGTTCAACAGTTCACTGGTGAGGTAGGATGCCTTATCGGGCGCAGGGTTCTGAGAATGTGAAGTCGCTTTGTCGCTTTCCTGACTGCTTCGGAGATTAATTTTGCTCGTTCCACTTTAAGTTATCCAGTATGACCATTGGGTTGTTTGCTAAATATTTGTTTAACATAAACGAGCAAAATTTACTCTACATCGAGCTTATTCGGCTTAACAAGAGTCGGTTTGTCACTTACCACAAACAATATCTTTCACTGCTTCAGCATACGTCGGGTATGTTGACCTTCTTCCCATAACAATGAAGTTGTCACCGGCGATTTCACGAAGGACTTCTGGTCTGATCTTATGCCTAACTCCGAATCCCACGGCCACAATATGAACGTCCTTTTGGTCCTGTTAGTAGAAATACAAAGTAAAGAAGATGATATTTATTAAATATGGTCAATCCTAGACAAAACGCTCCGCGCACTTTCCATGATTTCCGTTGAAACATCAATATTTCTGATTCAAACACATTTGGAACATGTTGTTGTACAGAGGGGTGCGGTGAAAAATCTTCGTAACAAGTTTTTGTTGAAAAACGTTAACAATATCGGCTCTCCTCTAATTATACAGAAAAAGACGCATGCAGAACAAGTTAACTGTCTCGTACTGTTTCGTCCACGATTGTACCAGATAAGTGATATAAGAATAATTTAGCGTAATTTTTTTTCCTTGGGAGACTGTCGCGATACGGGACGCCATTTAGCCTATCACCTTAAAGCAGTGAATAATTAACAATTATGCCCGTGGCCCTTGAGGGCAAAGGGTCTAGTTGTTTTAGTATCACCCAACTAGTTGTACAGAAAAGGCAATAATAAAGGTAGCAAATGCTGGCCAGTTGAAGAAATATTTATTTGGGAATAAAACGAAAGAAAGCGTCACGAATTTCGCTATCCAAGGACTATTACCAATAGTCCTTTTGCACAAGTTAGATCACTATGGTTTTCGTGGTGTTATAAATAAGTGGTTCTCATCCTACTTAGAAGGTCGAACTCAAACGACGCAAATTGGTTCCTTTATATCTAAAAGAAAAATATCACTTGCGGTGTGCCGCAAGGCTCGGTCCTAGGCCCATTACTCTTCCTAATCTAAGTCAACGACATTCAAGAATCCTCTGACAAACTTAATTTTTTTTAATTTGCTGACGACACGAATGCCGTACTATATGCTGACAAAAATCTCAACTCCCTTGAGTCGACTGTAAATCAAGAACTCTGCAAGTTGTTCGATTGGTTAACGGCAAATAAACTAACCTTGAATATTAAAAAAAGAACAAATTTTGTAATTTTTAGACCGGCTCAGAGAAAACTTACCTATCACCCTAAAATAATGATATTTGACAATGATCAAAATAAGAATGTGGCTCTAGAATGTAAAGAAGTTGTAAGATATCTAGGTATAGTAATTGACAATAATCTTTCTTGGAAACATCACATTGACCATGTAGCTATTAACATGAGCCGAACTGTAGCATTTTCACTACGGCATTTTCTGCCAAGACATACTCTTCTAACTATTTATCAATCCCTTGTTGCTCCTTATTTAACTTACGGGCCAAGGATATAAATCGCACCTTCAAAAGCTTCCTTTAAGCTTCAAAAGCGAGCTCTTCGCTTTATCTATTATTCTGAGAGAAATCAGCATGCAATTCCTTTATTTATCGAAGCCGGTGTTTTACCGTTAAAATTTTTGTATTATGAGGATTTAGCTAACCTTATGTTTGAAATAAGACATAGTAATGCTCCAGGAGTCATTCAAGATCTCTTTCAAGATATTTCTGATATTCATTCTTATAATACTCGATCCTCTGCCTCTAATAACTCATACACACAAAGTTCCAGACTCTCAATTCAAGTGAATTCAGCATCGGAAAAAAAAATATGGAATGATATGCCTGTATATAAGAAAACTTTCAAAAATGCCTTTAAGAGGAAAGTAAAACAAACACTTTTTGAGATCCTAGCTTCAGAAGACTGTTATATTGATCTCCCAGAAATCGTTCAAAAAGTTAAGTTGAATTTATTTTCCTTTAAGTTAGTATGTAATCATTAATATCGTTTAGTGTATCAGTAGTCTCTAGTCATTGTTGTCAATCTTAGTTTCTTTAGTTCTCTTGTTACTTTTAGTTGTAATTTTTTTCTGTAAACATGACCCGCCTAGATTAGCTTAGCTACCCGAAGGCATGTTATTGTACTCTTACCTCAAAACACAATAAAATAAAATGTATGTATGTATGTATGTATGTATGTATGTATGTATGTATGTATGTAGTCCTCTAGTAGCGTAGCCAATCAGATTGCGGCATTTGCGTTAGTCGACTAGCTGGGTGATACTAACAAAGACTAGTATATACGAACTAAGCAAGCTTAGTAATTTGAGTAATCCGTGATTAGGTCTCGAGATATTCATTCTTCACCTCCTACGAGATGAATAGTGCCGGGGTTCTGGGAAAGCCTTGTGCAAATGGGTTTGGCTAATGTCTACGGCGTATTTTTGAAAAAAAGTTCCACCGTCACTTTGATATGACTGAAGTTTCTTCATTGGTATATACTAAAACAGTTATTCTCTTCAATCGCAGTGAATATATAGGGCTTTAAAAATAATTAAAAATAGTGATAAAATAAACAGAACAATATTGATGAATAAGCGGGCAAAT
The DNA here is from genome assembly GCA_949710005.1 of Ricordea florida. NCBI lineage: Eukaryota > Metazoa > Cnidaria > Anthozoa > Corallimorpharia > Ricordeidae > Ricordea > Ricordea florida. The sequence goes on from OX453272.1 coordinate 43,854,317, forward strand.
AAATTGAGAAATATTGCAAGATCATAGTTCATACTTTCCTCCAACTTGCCTTTGAATTGCACGGCATCATTCGGAATATTACCCGGTGCGATCCTGGGAAAATATTGGCCCAGGCCGGACAAAAAATTAAGAGAAAAATCTGATTGGCTAATTTCAGTTTCTGACCGTCGGACTGCTATTGTCGTGTAATAAATTGCTTTATTTAAGTCTTTCTTTCACTTCTTAATTTTATGAAGTTTGACAGTTTGACTTTTATTCTCTAATGTATATCTTTATACAAGGTGATTGTATAGCCATTTAAACGTTAGGCAAGGAATCCTATAAAGATAGAGGGACCTCCCATTTTCCAAATATTTTATAGACACGCTAATTAGGTACATTCATCCATTCTTTAACTAATTAAAAGCATACCGCTTAGTCATTTCATTAGGAAGGTCAGATCTGAACGATACTTTCATTGGAACATTTGGCTTGTAGTATTTCAAAAAGAACCAAATGCAAGGGAGGCCTTGTAGCGAAGTGGTAAGCGTGTCCTAGTTCCAATTAGAATTTTCTGGGTACGAACTCGGGTTATGGCATTGAAACTTTAAAACTCCGCACTTTCCTTCTCCACCCAGGTGTACAAATGGTTACCGGTGGTACAAGACTGGGAGTAACCTTGCGATGGACTAGTATGCCATGCTTTCTAAAAGTAAACAAAGTGAGCATTCTTTTGAGGTTTGTTTGCTCTCTATCCTATGAACAGGCTGCACTCCAAAACCTAAAAGGGAGCCTGTTCACAGGCTATATATATCCGAAACTAGTATGCACTAACTCAACAACCTTGGCATGTTGAGTAATCTACTAGGATCACTCTTTCGGGATATTCAACACGAAAATGGGTAAATCAAACGAGTTGATTAAGTAAGTTATACCACCGTAAGGTAAAAAGGAGGGCTGACGTTTCGAGCGTTAGCCCTTCGCTCCGACGAAGGGCTAACGCTCGAAACGTCAGCACCTCCTATTTACCTTACGGTGGTATAACTTACTTAATCAACTCGTTTGATTTACCCATTTTCTTGTGTTTCAACTTCCCACCGACGCAGCACCAGTTTCTTTAGAAACTATCTCCACAATATTCAACAAGATATTGCTTGACTTTCACTCAGCTTAACAAGGACTGCTATTGGTTGATTCATGGTCACGTGATTTTGACGATGGTGATGCAATTCAGCAATTATACCCCGCTCAGGATACAACAGCACGTGATCAAGACATGGTGGAAGATGGCGTGACAGAAAGCGGGAAAAACAATGCAAGATTTTACTTTCATGAGCGAACACAACAACACAGAAAAGGAGCCTCAAGCTAAATTAAAAAGCAGCTTGTTCCGAAGTTACTGAAGACTACTTTTTCCGAAGTCCAGAGACTACTTTTTTAAGCTCTTTGTAAATCGTTCATGTAGCGTTTTTGAGATTTTTTCTTGTTAGTTCTTTGTCGCTGTTGAAGTGAAAGTCCAGGAACATAACAAAATACTTCATATCAAAACCTTTGGAAACTAAACCAACTAGTTTTGTTTTCCCTCGACTTCCTATCCTTCCCTGGACTAAACATTAGGACTCTCAGGAAACAAAACCAACTGTTTCCCTCGCTACCTGACATTAGTGTCTACTGTTCAACTCCTACGAGGTGAATAGTGCCAGGACCTCTCGGAAATCCTTGTGCTTGTGAGTTTTGGTCGAAGGAATGGTCAGCGTTAATTTTCCCTTTAGTGCTGTTTCCGAAAGTGGTCACTGAGGTTTACGGTGGCCAGCAAGGGCAAAACACTCAATAGTTGGTTCAGAACAAAACAAAATTTCATGATAAAAAACAATTTTTCCTAAAAAAAAACAAAATTTCGTCGTACAGGTTAAAATTTTGTGACACAAAACAATTTTTCTTTGAACACAACAAAATTTCGAGATACAAAACGATTGTTAGAGACACAAAACAGTTTCAAAGTGCACAACAAAGTCTCGTAAGACAAAGCAATATTTTAGGATACACAAGAAAGTTTCGTGATACAAACAAATACTCGGGAGACTGGTAACAAGCTCAGATAAGAATATGGACAAGCCGCCTTGGATTTGACCAGAAGTAGTCTCCTCCATCTTGGACAACACTTAAGAAAGATTGCGACAGTATCAGCTAAGAAAAAGAACACCTACAGTCGATTGTGAGCTGAAAGGTCCTGGTTTCAGTGCCGGTTGTAGGAGCATGTGCCATAATACTCTCCGCTTGCAGAACATTCAAGTACCAAGGCACGTTGTAGAAAATTTTATTAGAGAGCTTGACTCACACGGTTTTGAGTAAGGAGGTCACGTTCATTGCAAAGGCGAGGGTATAGTACTCGTCTCCAGGTCTGAAACATAAGTGACACGTGGACGGTTATGATAAATTAAAACCTTACGGATTTCCTATCCATGGCTGCATTGGTGGATGGAATAGAAGAATAATGTGGCTGGAATCATTCAGAAATTGTCGCCAGTTTTTACCTGAACACTGTCTCAGTAGTTGGAGGGATTGTGGGACAGAAAGCAGCGTTGTGGCAGCCATGCAGTGTACATGGACGGAAGATATTGAAGCCGATAGGTATGGCACGGACATCACTAGCAAACCAACGTATTGAGGGTTGATGGGCACTCTACCATTCTACGTTTTTAAGAATTTGATAGAACACGATATTTTCAATCCTGGTAACACACTTCAGCAGGAATGTCATTGATTCTGCTTTTCCAGTCACTACAAGATGAGACCAATGAAATGAACATCTGTTACCTTGTTCTAGGTATGGCACCGTCAGTGGCAGTGGACCCGACGAATTGTTCTTTCTTCTCGAGCTTCATGGTGGCATTGACAGCTTAGTATGCCAAATGCCACAAGAAGCAGTAGAGTCCTTGAGAGAAAACTTGACTTATGTGGAGAAGTGTGATGCAAATGATATATGAAAGACCATATATTTGAACTGCGGATAAACATGTAATAACATTAATTGATCATCGCAGTTATGTACACAACTTAAGCAGCTGTGAATTTGAAGCCTGAAAAAAGCTCAGGCTTGAACGGGATTTGAACCCATGACCTCTGCGATACCGGAGCAGTGCTCTACCATCAAGCCAACTGGGAGCTGGTCATATTGTGAGTTCGTTATATACCCGTAGATGAAGAAGAATGATGCAAATGATATATGAAAGACCATATATTTGAACTGCGGATAAATATGTAATAACATTATTTGATCATCGCAGTTATGTACACAACTTAAGCAGCTGTGAATTTGAAGCCTGAAAAAAAAACTCAGGCGTGGAGAAGTGTGTCGAACAAGAGTACTTTGAATAGATTATGCCAAACAAGCTGAAACAAACACACAGTTAGATTTGCCTAAATCTTGTGAGGAAGGCTTTCAACTGTATCGAGCTCTATTGGATATTGCTGTCATAGATACATGACTTTGATGCAGCGATAAAGCTTGTAGCTTATTAATACTGGGTATAAAAGTCATCGCAGTGCAAAGAGCTGAAGTTGAGTGTTTCATGGTGCTTATTAAGGCAAAGTTGTCTTTGCACTGATTTACCATGCGACAAAGAAAATAAGGAGTAACGCACGTACCAGTACATGTTTGTAGACTTTCTAAAATTATTAATGCCTAATTACTTCTGAAAAATGCATGGCTACCTCCATTTAGTGCTTGCCACAATAACACCTTTCTTAATGTATGTAATCACATGACAGAATGGCCATAAATTACCAGATAGGACAAGTGTAAGCATGTAAAAGTGTTGACTAAGTGATTTCAGGATAAGTTTTAGGTGTTTGTTTTTAACTTGAAGACCCATGACTTCATGTGTGAATGTAATAATGTAACTGATTGGTCATATGTTTCTCAGTTCTACATATTTTGAACTGCCTGGCATACCATTATCACATTTGATCTTTATATTAGCCAACTCAAGTGTACATGTCACTAAATCATCGTATTTGACAGTATATTGCTTTCATTTAACTGTCCATTTACAGATTAAGGACGTGTCAAATTCGGAGGTTCTATTTTTAACTTCTCAGTCAAGGGTAGCTGTTTATGTGACGTACTTGCTAACGTTACGAAAAATACAACGAGACTTTACACAAATTGCTTTGCTTTTCTGTTCTCTAATGAGCCAAAATGCACGTCAAAGCGATATTAACAGTAACAACAACAACAACAACAATTTATTTATTTACAAATTTAAAGAAAGGTATAAAGGGCCCTAATTATATTAAGTAAAATTTTTAACAAGAACATCTCCACGATTCTCTTTGATTATGGACGGCTTCTTCACATACAGTATCTGCTGACGAAGACTTGCTGACCTTGAGAGGTAACGACTTTCCTCAAACGGGTTTGAGTACGCCCTTCCCGCTAGCAGCAATACCAACTGTGATAATGAGAGTGGTTTCATCTGCCATCTTTCTCTTCTTGTTATTGTTACAAAAGAACTTTCCCCTTTCGTTAGACTTTGTCCGCTTCAAACTCTTTAGAATTATCCAACGAATTTGCAGATGCACACCTTGAACTTTCAGAGACGTCTTGTCGCATCCTGGACAATATTTACAATTTTTTCTCGACCAAGAACCACAGTTCTGACAAAACTTGGATGGAAGATCATGATGTTTTGGACCACGTGATCCATAGTCGCCCGAGCTTGCTGCGAAATTTTGTTTTGTATCACGAAACTTTCTTTTGTATCGCGAATCAATATAATCAATCAATCAATCATTCAATCAATCAATCTATTTGTCGATAACTTGGGGAGTGGTTATTTTTGGTTATTTTTATTTGTTATTTGGAAATATTCAACCACTTTTCACCTCGATTTCAGAGAAGAAATCGACGTAAGTAGTGGCAGAATATATCCTGAAGTTACTATTTACGAGATTGAAGAGAATAATTTTTTTAGTATATACCAATGAAGCAACCTCATTAGGGAGATATTGAGTAAACACGACGACGACGGCCGAAGCGAAAATCTTTAATTGTTGAAGAGTAATTCGTACCACAAAGAGACTCAGCGGACTTTATTTTGCACAAAAAGTTTCGTTGTGTCATTCATTTCCGCTATTGTTTGGTCCTACCCTGATCAACGTTTCATCGCGGTCTTGTTTTGCTTAATTTTCCTAGTGACACCTTAAAGCACTGTTACACTGTGCAATGTTTCGTGCAACTTATCTCGCAATGGCTTAGCGAGACAGAGTTGCACGAAACAATTGCATCCAGCGCCTTTACGGAAACAGCTCTAAAGCGAGAACCGACGGTCAATATTTTCATTTCGCTTCGACGCCTTTTTGTTTGATCTTGAACCAAACCTCCATAGCGCAAGGATTACCCAGAAGCCCCAGCATTATCCACCTCTTAGGAAGTGGATAGTTAACCATTATTCCACGAAATCGAGTCATAACGACGAGGTTGAGTGGAATAATTGAGAAATTGGAGCTAGGTTGCACGACAAGAATTGACGCCGTTATTATTTGTAACCAGAACAATGTTGATAAGTTTATAAAGATGGTGAATTTTATGCTCGGTAGTGAAATGTGAAGGTGAATTAATCAACATGACACGATCGCGGAGCAAAGAAAAATTCTGAGTCCCAGACAGGAATCGAACCCATGATCTCCCGAACACCGGGCGGGCGCTCTATCCACTGAGCTACGAGAACTCACGTTAAATGTCCATGAACTCAGTTAAATGACCTTGCTTTCCGTGAGTTCTCGTAGCTCAGTGGATAGAGGGCCGCCCGGTTTTCGGAAGGTCATGGGTTCGATTCCTGTCGGGGACTCAGAATTTTTCTTTGTACCATGCTAGTGTCATGTTGATTAATTCATCTTCACAGAACAATGTTGTTTTCGAGCCGACATGTTTTCGAGCCAGTGTTGAGGAGTCCAACTCGTTCTTAAACATCTGTTTAATTTGCAATGTTTTTCGAGTTAGCAAACGAGTCTTAGAATCAAAAGTGAAAAAGGAAAGCAGAGGCAAAAGAACTCAGTTTACGGGTTTCGCAGATGTTTTAAAATGGCGTCTGTTTGTAAGAGTTACACTTCAGATTGTAATAAACAATTAAAATCGTGCCAATTTCCCTAAATAATTTGCTCACTTACCGCCGAAAAATCTCATCTCATACTTATTTGCCACGGTAGTATTTTTGGTATATTTTTTTCACTTTTAAGTCTTTCTCCCCAAGAAAGAATTTATCGCCATCTTATTCAAGAAATCTTTCCTCTATGGTAGCCTGTGAGTAGGAAACCAATATTTGCTCCAGTCAATTGAAACCACGGTCCCCCGACCACCTGGACATAGCGGGGAATGAAACAATTTTTTAGTGTTACATTCGTAAAATACTTCCCCCCCCGCCCATGGGGGGGAAGTATGGTGGTACAATCCCCGCCCTTATGGCCTCGGTATGTACGATATTTTGGAGACTTGAGATTTCCATAACAGTTGACCAATCTTTTAAACACACACGCAATAAAACACTTAAACCTAGTGATGTCTTTGAAATAGGGAAGACAAAAAAACGATTTGACCTACCTTCTCTTTTACAGTCGACATTTCCTCCATCTTGTCACGTAATCAGGAAGAGTGATTTTTGTTTCTCGGGCCCATTCCCTCTCTTTCGGGCAGGACGTGACAAGCCCAGCTCCAAATTCCCGGCAAATCGGCAAAAGCATTACTGGTCCCCCCCCCCGGCCATACCCCCGTTACTCCCCCGCTATGTCCCGGGGGTCGGGGAGGCCGTGGTCTCAATTGACTGGAGCATAAATTAAGAGCGCGCGTTTGCTCATATTCTGGGGTTGTAGATATAATACTGTTGCATATCCCAAGGTGTAGAGCCAGTCAGATTGATTAAAATGCCAACTAGCTTGTTGCTGAGTTGGTATATACTAATTTTAATTATATTTAATATTTGCTCAGGCCAGCTCTTACAGCAGTGATCATATTGGCGTGAACACCTAAAATATGTCTGGAATGTTTATTGTGTTGCAACCAATCACAGGTGAGATCTTCACACCACAGAAAGCACAAGCAACGAACGGTTTCCGATCGTTCATGGAACAAATTATTTTCGTTTTGTTTAAGGATACAACTGCCTTATTAGGAATTTAAAACACCGCTGTTCCCCAAGATAAGTGCCGAGGACCGCATCTAGCACATCGTTCGCGTTTTAAAAGCCAACGCGACGCGACGGCGACCTGCTTTCCATGTAACGACATATCACATGAAGACAATAAAAAAATGAACAATCGTGTCTTCGTTTCCGATAGTATAATCCTTGCTAATATTTTTTGTAGAACAAGGGGATTCGATTTGTGTGGACTAACGATTGAACCTTCGAACTACTGTGCTGGCAGAAGTCCGTTGATCGCAAGGTCGCAAACTGGAAAGACCGCCGACCAAAGAATGATTGGCAGATCGCGCAAAGTAAACAGTCCAATTTTCGGTATTCCTTCCAAAATATAATTTTGCTTTTTCTCTGAAAGCATTTACGCATTTAATATCTGGGGCATTACATGCTATGGGAAGCTAGTAGTTATGAGGGGATTTAGTCAAGAAGATTTCAAGTCCAAATTAGCACATTTTGCGCGCAAAAAAAAAAAACATAAATAAATCACCAAAACAGTACATCTCCCTCACGTAACAAAACAGTGTTTACGCTTACTGCATTAGCTGCGAAGCGATGGAAATAAAAAAACTCTAGCGGCTTACCTTGCAGCATTGTAAATTGCGATCAGGCGTAACTACCGATTTCGATCGTTACAAAAAGTTTGAAAACTCGCGCGCCAAACCGTCGCGTGCGTAGGCCCAGCACGGTCACATGGGCTTTGTAATTTATTTCAAAATCGCTCAAACCTGTATTCTTCGTTATTATAGCAAATACTGTAAACAAATAGGAAGGAAAAGCAATTGTTTACTTGTAAAAAGACTGAATGTTAAAACAAAATTAAAACAATTTCCGTGACAGATAGGAAACGGTTCGTTGCCTGTGGTTTCTTTGGTGTGATGATGTCGTCTGTGATTGGTTACATCACAATAAACATTCCAGACATATTTTAGGTGTTCACGCCAATATGATCACCGCTGTAACTATCCTCCGTTTGGTACAATTACAATAATAGAAGAAATATCTAGGATTACCGCTAAGGGAGGAATGGTTTCATTGAATGAACGGTGCTCTGATGGTGGATATGGCCTTCCATCGGTGCAAACCACAAGTACATTTTGTTTGGAAGGTCTATCGCCACTTCTTAAGGTAAACATCTCGTTCGCGGCAGTAGTAAGCCCGTGGTCAATTCTTGTATTGGGAAAGATCACGCTGTGGAAGATGTTAAGCCGTGTAATGGCTCTGGTCGTATCGTGGTATCTAGTATCAGCGAGGCTGAACTCGATATGGCTGGATTTGGAAAACCTCGTTATGCCAATATGGGTCTTATCCGTTGATATGTCAAACAGTCCAATAAATGCAGGTAGAAACTTATGCACCAACGCCTGCAGATTGTTTTTAGTGACGCTCCAAGACTGATCAACCATTACAACCAAATCTAGCCCCACGTCACAGGGTTCTTCCATTACTGAATTTGAACAAACAAGTAATTAGATAAGACCTGAAAACACGTTACGTATCGTTACTTATTTTCGCGAGACTTAAATTTTCTGATTTTTGCGATTTTTTTTTATTATTGCGAAATTAAAGAGCCGGTCGATTATTTATAGGTTGGGGGCTGGTGCAAATCGGGGATGGATCATTAATTTAATTCATGGCCGAAGGGGGGGGGAGGGGGGGCTACATAAGTTTGTTGAAATATACAGCCAGCAAAAATTCTCTTTCATTTTCATTGCATAGATTTAGGAGGAGGTGGGTCAGGAAAATATCATGCCTACTAATAAAGGGGGATGGGGAGGGGGGGGGGGGGGTCAGGAAAAACCAAAGATGGGATATTCACTGTTTCTCCATCCCCCCATACCTGTGGATAACGACCGGTCCCTAACCACGCAAAATTTATACCCTGCTATATGATTCTTTAATCAATTTTAAGGAAGACCTATCTGAATAAATTATGTGATAAGTTTTGTACTGCTATTGAGCTCGGGCGAAACTGCTCGAGTTCGGGCGAGCTGGTTTCGCGCGAACTGACCGTTTACCATTTACAAATGTAGCATTTGTTTTCAGACTCTGAAGCAAAACCACGACAGTAAAACACACTTATTAAAGTCTTATTGAATTGACCCCAGTGTTGGTCTAGGTTTCGTAGCAACCAGTAACGACTGGGCTCCTCCTGGTAAAGATGTTTTTATTAAATAAAGTGTCTTCTTCTTCTAGACACAACAATCACGCAACATGTTACAGCACTCAAGTGTTCAAACAATAAACTCAGTGACACCAAAAAAGGTCAGTACGAGAATCTCCATGGTTTCAGTTCTCATTCCAATGATTACTTGGAGGTCATTTCGGGGTCAACGCGTTAGAGTTGGGTTGATTTCAGGGCCGAGATCATTTCGGGGCCAAAAAATCATCCTTCCACTATTACGCAAAATAATTGAACTGCTGACAATAAATGGGGCTGGAAGATAATCAGCGTAATTTAGTTTACAAAATTTAAAATCAAGTCACTTGTCAAGATTTTTTATGAGTTAAAGAAATGAAAACGAAATAAAATCAACTTACATCCTGTACATGTCACTGAATTGCAAGACATCGTTTCCACCGCTGGGCCTATGACGTCACAAGGAGCTCCCTTATTTTGTTGAGGGGGGTTTACACAGAGTCTCTGACGTACTTTTTTGCCTCCTCCGCATGTATGGCTACAAGCTGACCACGGTGTCCAATCAGTGTATCCTCCATCAACATCTGGCATTTATATTAAAACAAATGTCAGGTTCAGAAAGTGGCACTCCGTTTTCGAAAGATCGTCGAAAACTAAGAGGCATCGTGTACTTATACTAATTCGAGAAAACAAATAAAGAAAATACAAAACATGAATTTAATTACGTCCGGGACTGACAGGACAATTACTGTTTAAACGACAGACAAACAAACGGTACATAGATAGACAGACAGACAGACAGGCAGACACAAGAATGTGAGACAGACAATAGACCCTCGCACAATATATATACGGAGAGAATGTGGAAAGACATGCAGACAGAGAGACAGTACATGTAGATGGCCAAATAATAAATAAACAGGCAGACAGACACCTTCATTTAGTAATAAGGCTTAGGATACCCAGTCATAAACCGTCAACAAAATGTGTCATCAAAATGTTCTTCGTCCCAGGTAATGACATACGACCATACATTTTCAATGTCGATATTGCAACTCAGCATGATGGACTTAACAAGGGGTCTCCTGACCAAACTTACTGATATTGTTAAGAACATATATTGTACGTATATGCTGTAATTCAATTTTTTTTATTTTCCTTTGTTTTCTGGTATGGTAATGTATGATAATGAGTTTGAAACAAAGGAAAATAAAATTTGAACCAAGGAAAAAAATTTAACTACAACATATATGAAGTTGTTGGAACTGCGTTCAACGTATTTCATTTACCCATCCGCAGCTGGCGATCAAAAAACAGAGTGCAAATAAAGTTACAAGTTTTCTAGCAAAGGCATTGAACAGAAACATAAAAAACGAGACCACTCCGAGAGCGCAGACCTCCGCCAGCGCATTTGACCCTCTACCGCTAGCAAGGGTACTGATGTTACTGTATCATGTGACATATGGGCAGATGCAGAATTGAAAGATGCACATTTTAGTTTTAGTTTGAAGTTGATATGATGATTCTAGTGCGAATTATTGCGAAATAATGATTTTTTCCTTTTTCCTTGACCTTGACCTTTGACCTAGGTACCCCAAAATAACAACAGTTCTATGTTAGACCGCCGACCGGTTAGCTCAGTTGGTAGAGCACCGGACTCCCGTGCTAGAAGTCGTGGGTTCAAAGCTCGGCCGGACCAACACTCAGGATCTTAAATGTCATCTGCAAATGGTCAAACTTTCTAGTCTTCTCGGGTAAGGACGATAAACCGTGGGGCCCGTCTCACAACACTGGATACTGATAACCTGTGGGACGTAAAAGAACCCATGGCACATTTCGATAAGAGTAGGGCGTGTTCCTGGTGTCATGGTCTAGTTGACTTGTCCGTCATTGGTCTGGGCGGTGGGGTGAGATCATTCATGGATTGATGTGGCTGCCAGAGGTGCCTTCTATATGCTGATGTGCGATCTCACCCTCTGGTTCCTCCGTAATTCAGCTACTAGGTGCAAGTGAGGAAAGTGGCACCCTTCACCTTTACCTTTATAGCCAATGTTTTGACCAAGTTTGGAGATGATTGGTTGAGCGATGTGGACGCTAGGCTGTTAACATACAAACAAACAAACAAACAAACAAACGCCCGCGAAAAATTAACCTCCGTCCGTCCGTTGGCGGAGGTAACAAAGAAGTAAAAAAGAAGCATGAAATACGAAGCTTACTCTAGTACGGAACAACCGACGATGAACTTGGTAAGATAAAAAAAAGAGGGAAATACAATCTTTATCTAAGACGCGATGAAGAGGAATGTACAGAACTCCCAAGAATTTTTAAGGCTCGATGCAAGGTTGTACAAAAAACTGCAAGGAATGTTACTTAATAATAATAAAAGCTGCGCTTCAAGGACGTACTTAATCGGGACCTCGTTGCATTTGACATCCCAACACACACCTGGGGAGCTGATGCATCAGACCGAGACACCTGGAAGACAGTCATCAAGAGCGGGATTTTTACAGCATCCAACTCCTACATTCGCCTTTTGTGAAGAGAGCGCCGAGCAAAGAGGACGTTGGCTCCATCTTCGTCCACGACGGGATAGGCCAAAGATGATTACGATGATATTAATGGTATCTCACGAAACATTACGTCCCACCAAAATCAATTTGCAGATGATAAGAAGGTGTATAGGGTACAGAGGAATGCCAAGATGTTAAAAAACTACAGATTGATCTTACCCGCCTAGCACCTTGGAGCAATGGTAAGTTTTACAACCATAACCGTTAAAAGGTTGTGGGGGAGGAGGAGAGTGACGTTTCCAGCGCTAGCCCTAGGCCTTCGCCAGAACGACGCCACCTCAATCATTTCGCTGTGATGAAGGCCTAGGGTTGACCCTCGAAATTTCTGCTCCCGTTAAATCGCACAGTAGTAAAATTCACCTTTTCCACTCTTTAAATTAACCAAGTTTTGTGTGATTCGATTTCCCACCCACGCAGCATGTACCTAGTATCAGTTTCTTTAGAAATTAACTTTTTTCTTCTTCCAAAAAGGACAGAAGAAAGAACGCCCTTAACTGTTAAAAATCTTATGGATTTTTTGTCTTTTTGTTGAAGCATAACTCCCTTTACGTGCAGCTGCGCCACTTTTTATCAACAAAGTCTTGGTACGGCTAACATTGTGACGGAAGATGTCAAACAAAGAGCACTAGATTCGTCATCGGTTAAGCTATCGTTCTAGAAAAGGTATGGCGATGATGTCATTTCGGCGGTAACTTAAGACGAAATGGATGGTCTACTTGAACACTTCAATTTCATCGAACAGTACAAAATTCAGACAAATTGCTTTTTTCTGAATTAACTGTCAGTAGAACCTCACACTGGCGCTTAGCGACCAGTGTTTATCGTAAACCGACACATTGACAAATACCTAGCATTCGACTCTCACCGCCCTCTTTGCCAGAAGACATCCTTAAAATCGACGTTGTTTAGGAGAGCCGTTGTTTAGGTCTCTGAAAGGAGACACGTTCTTAACATGTTTAGGAAATACAAATAACCAAAAAATTTTCTCTTGCATTGCCTCAAACGATCTACTCTACCCCACAAAGACCCTGAAGCAGAAAGCTCAGGCTTTGTAGTGGTTCCGTACATCCACGGACTCACGGAACCTGTCAAGAGGACTTTGAGTAGTTCAGACAACGTCAAAGTTGCCTACAAGCCCTTCTTAACATTGAGAAGTATCATCACCAAGCCTAGTGAGGCCACCTATTCCATCCCTTGCAACGGCTGTGATCGGGAGTTTATTAACCACACTAAACTTCACTTTGGTGCCTGCCTCAAAGAACACCAAAAACCAGTGTTTCTTTCAAATAAAGAAAACTCTCAGTGTCTTAGCGGAACACGCGTGCCTGACCTGGCATGAGAGTGAGTGGGATAATTCTCGAATTATCACCAGTAGCCGCTATCATCAAAGACTTTGCTTAGAAGATTTTCATATCAATAATGCCCACGCTCCATTGAACAGCGACGATGGCAGGTTAGGGACGGACCATTAGAAAAGTGATCGTGGGGAAAAAAAACAAAAAAAATTCATGCAAGGGAAAATGCCAAGAAAAAAAATTCATGCAAAGAAGAAGGTAAAAAAAAAAAGATTCATGCAGAAGGAAGGTCCAATTGTGACTTTTTCACACGTAGTAGAAAAAATTCCTGCAGAGGGGTTCACCTGAAAAAAAAAAAAATTCCTGCACAAGCAGTGAGCGAAAAAAAAAATTCGTGCAAGCTGAAAATTCCCCACTCCCCCCCCCCCCCATCACTTTTCTAATGGTCCGTCCCTTATTACTCGATGCTAATTTACATGTAATTGAACGACACCATTCATTGCGGGTATAAAAGGAACTTCACAGCCTTTCCTGATCACCCCTGAAGATGACACTAGACAGAAGTGTCAAAACATTGAATCTGTGAATTATTAAAGGAGCTTCACAGCCTTTCCTGATCACCCCTGAAGATGGCACTAGACAGGAGTGTCGAAATGTCGGGTCGGTGAAGAGTAACCTTTTAAGTTAGATTCATTATTTCAAACCAGCGTAGCAGCTATGCCTGATGAAATCATAAGTTCCAAGACTGCGAGTAACCTGCTAGCCGGCTCTCTTGTAAGCTTATATGGTAATTTGTATTTTCTGAATCTCGGGATTCTTGTAGCACAAACGAGGGTGACACTGAAAACTCTCGAATCTTTAAAATACAGTTAACACATATTGCTCCCATTAGCTAAACCGATAAGCCACCTAAAACCACTCCCTCTTATAACCTACCACCTTCTAATAATCCATCTCCCAAAGGCACTATAAATATATTTTTTTTAGATAATTTTTGATTTACAGTAACTAAATGCAGTTAGCGTGTTTCTTTTACTTTTTATTTTAATACTTTTTTATTGTTGTCTTACCTCCACATCCCTGATTATTGCAATCACGACTCTCAATTGCTGGACCCAAGTCGTCGCAGTTTTTTCCAAGGCCGTTTATGGTCGGTGGTGGATTTGTACATTTTCTGGTCCGAGTCTCCTTCCCTCCACCGCACGTGACATCGCATTCTCCCCACATACTCCATTCACTGTATCCACCATTTAATACTATCAAAGTTCAATTAAACCAAACCAATGATTAATAAGGCAATTTATTATATAGACGTGAGTTTTTTTTTACTGGGAATTACACCTTTCCTAAGATTCATACGAATCTAAATCCGCGACCGTAGTGGCGTATTTTTCATATCCTCACTAAAAAGGAGATCGATGATGTCATTTCCCCCCTTGGACGATTCAGTTTGTGTACAAAGCTGCCAAACGAACGTTTTCGTCTATGTAATAAAAATAAAATCACACGTTAGCTCAAAGATATGAATTTTATGTTTTCGTGACACTGATGAATTAAATGAACGATATCTTGCTACTCAAACATAAAATTCATATATTCTCGCCACCGCGTAATATCCTCTATATAGTTTATGAAAGATTGTAGTTTTCGGAACTATCACAGGCAAACTCGCAACCGAAAAAAGAAAAAAAGGATTCGAATCTACGACTTTCCCATGACTGGTTCGGTCGTTCTCGGAAGGTCGTAGGTTCAACTTCTTTCCTCTGACAGTGTCGAAAAATGCTTTTCTGCACAAATTCCCCAGGCTCAAATAAACTATTTTTATTATTAAGCAATAGAGTCAGATTAATTTTAAAATGAGTTCTGACAAAAGGTCCAAAATATATTTATGCCCAGGAAAATAACATTGCTGCCCTCAGTTTAAACTTTCTGCTCTCAGTTTAAACTTTCTGCTTTGTTTGGGATTAACTGACGTGCTCTCAGTCAAATTGCGTGTTGAAATGTTTGCGTGTATATTATTAGGGTCAGCAACTAGTCTAATGAAAACTTGAAATACTGGGCAGCTTACTAGTATAGCTCATAGGTTGTAGCATTTGTATATAAACTTTAGGATCTTACTGCAAGTCGATTTAACAATCAACGGAAGTTTTACGAGGGCGTCAGGTGCATTCGCTACATTGATTGCATGACCACGTTTCCCAGCGATCAGCGCGGCCTCATCGTTATCCCAGGAGACAGCGACAATGTTCACACCTTGCTCCTAAGAATAATAAATGGTTGTTAAAGTTGCCAATACCGTGTAACAAATAACTAGAAAATTCAGTCATATGCACCGTTTTCTATTTTCTTTCCTTTTTCCTAAAGCATTAGCATAGTAAGCTGTCGCTTGGATCATGAGAAACCAGTACAGTGAGCAAACCATTTAACGAGGCAGTTATTAATCCAATCTGCATTTCTACTCTATTTGCGGGATTTCTTTATCATTACTTGAACGGGTGAGTTTTGTTATGTACCTTAAAGAGCTTTTTTGTGATTTATGAAGTAATAAAGTAAAAGGAAAAAACTTTCATTTCAGAAACTGATTATTATCCATGCGTTTAGTAGTCTTATGAATGTGGATATATGAAAATTTCATAAACGTGAACTTTAGTAAGATTTAACAAATGAAAGGTCGTCCCAGTTATGTAACTGTGCAACAAACTAACTATAGCTATGTAAGCAGTCTAAAGTGAAGCCTGAAAATAATTCAAGCTTTGACGGGATCCGCATTCATGACCTTGTCATACCGGTGCAATGCTGTAATCCTGAACTGAGCTATCAAGCCAGCTGGAAGCCAGTCGTGATTCACATACAAATCTTATAATTGCAGCCATCTTGATATTGCGTGATAAGTTGCTGTTACATGTAACCGACTCCCATATTGAGCTTGAGCCACCTATGGTCATTTTGTGAGTTCGTAAAGCCGTAGAGAACGAAGATATAAATGTGAACGTATGAAAAACTCAAAATTGTTAACTGCGGAAGAACGATATAATAAGCGAAAGATCATCACAATTAAGCAGTTGACTGGCTCTCAGTTGGCATGATTTTGTAAATTTTTCTTTAAATTTGGATTCCCTCGTTACCTGAGCAACTCATAAACACTGACGCGGTTAGGGAGCTTCGAGGTAGCCGAACACAGTACCGAGAACATTAAGGAGTAGCAGCTCTCACCTACTCATTGAAAACATCTGTTTTTAAACATTTTCTTTACCATTGTATTATACCGTATCAAGAGAAAATGAGGAAAGAGAACGTAACCCCGTCTGATATGATAAGAGGACAGAATCTTTTTTAGCGCGGAATCTATTTGCTGGCGAGCCTTAGCGAGACAGCACACTGTTTGAGAGGGTCCGACGGTGTTCCATATCATATAAGCGGTGAAAAATCTCGATTTTTCGGATGTCAAATTCGGGGTATGCGCAGTTTGGCGTTTTCGTTGTGTGACGTCACAATGATTTCTTCAGCACGTTTCACCACACTTCACGTCTTGCTGGCGGTTGATAAGTTCGGAAGAGTTGAAAGGTAAGGGTTTTTCCTTATTTCGATTGCCTAAATGTATTCATCAAGGTCACGATCAGTTTAGTGATGAATCGCGAGGACGACAGGAGGTTTTCATGAGTTTGCCTGCCTTACTATGCGACTAGTTGTGGCCAATTCAGCAATGGAGGTGTGAAGAAATCGATTGCGTCTTGCTTCATGGAGATGATTTGTTCCACAATGTACTTCAAATGGGGCACCAGATAAAGAGACTTGCCCTCTGAGCCGAGTAAATTACCGCCTCCAGCTTGCCTGTCTTCGGAGATATTTGTGAAAGGTCAATTGGAAAATAGATCTGTCATTGAAGTGAGTTCAGAGCGCGTCAAGGGCAAGCGCGAGGTTACTATCTCGCCCGTTCAGGCTTAATCTTTGACCGTTGAATAAAAACGTCTGTCCCCCGTTGAGGTTAAAAAAAATATCTGAGAATTGTTTATACCAAGATCTTACAGTTAGTGTTACGCTTAAATGTCATAATGAATGTATTAATTAAATTGTTTATTCTTTTCTAATACTGATTTTGCAGTTTCAATTGTGTCGTAACAGTATTTCACACCCTTCACACTACATACACTTTTCTTGAACTCAGAACTTCCCTTTAAAAATAACACGATAATTGTAGAAATATTCCAAAAACACGCTTTGAAAACATACCAAAGCGGTGGAGCATAAATAAACAGTTGCTACCATATCTCCTTCCAAATATCACCATCTTTTTACTACGAGAATATCCAGAGGATCTTGAACTAACCTGATTTTCTGCTTACTTCTCCTCTATTCCAAACCACTTCCCTGCGCCAACACTCACCTTCACATTGAAATTTCTAGTTATATCTCGTTCCATACCTGCGCGGTTTCCCCATGGCGCATTGAAATTACAACCAAGTGATGAGAAGGACATCAGCCATTGGTCAGTTAAAATAGTTTCCGGATCTAAAAATAGATTCTGTTCCCTTATCATAGTAAGAGAACCCAGTATGGAAGATGCGTTCTCTTACATCATTTTCTCTTGACCGTATGTATTCGAATAAGCACGCTGAACGTTTATTTAATTTTTTGACCTTGAGAGTGGGCGCCTATTCGAGGCTGAAGGCTTATAAATTTTATTATTATTTTCTTTTTTTAGTAGGATTATCCGGATAGATTTTTAGACAGTTCGGGAATTTTGTATCTAGGCCCAGATACAATATGTGCACATGGACATACTTACTTTAAAAGAAGATGGGTAACCGAGGAGAAAATACCGTTTAAAGTGCTACTGAAACGAAATTTTCATACCTGATATTAGGACACAATAATAACGTTTGAATGTTACTTACAAACGCTGTTAACTTTTTTTGGGCCAACGGGTTGTGGAAAATGCGTTTTCAGCCGTTCGAAGTCGGCCGTTCGAGACGCAAATTGGCGGCCATTTTGACACGGCCAAATGAGCCGTGTGACGTCACTAGTTGTGTAGATCTCAGAACTCAGAGTAAACCCCAAGCGAGCATGGAGCGTGACGGCAATGCCGAGAGGCCAGGAAAAAGGTCATCCGGCAAGTACTGTGTAGCTGGTAGCCCGGGAAATGTAAGTTGTAAAAATAACTCGAAAACAGAGGGCATATCAATGCATATGTTCCCTCGCGACGCCTCAATTCGCGACAAATGGGTTCGCTTCGTTCAAAGACACAGGCCGAAATGGCAACCTTCGAAGACATCAGTACTTTGCTCGGTGCATTTTGATGTGACGGACTTCGAACAACGAGTCGACCTAAATCTGGGAGAAGGTTCTGCGTTTCGCACAAAGCGATGGTTGAAGAAGGAAGCTGTGCCTTCGAGAGATTGCGTGGAACAGCATGAAAACGCTCCTACTATGCGTGAGCGACGGAAGGTTAGTTGAGTTCTCGGTGTGAAAATAAACAATGCTTTTCAAAAAGCTTTTGTTGTATTATTATTTCTTTTACATATACTGCTAGACATGTCCTAGCAAGCTTACATTTCAACGAAAATCTGAGAAGGAATGCCAAGACAACAAAGGAGGGGAAAACGTGCATCAATGTAACTTACCCTAAATTCAAAATGGGTGAAGAAGTTGTGAGAGAAATTACAGAGCCCCCTACATATGGTATGTAGCTTGCATTTAATTTTCAACATATGCAATGTTCAAATATGGGTACTTCATAGCCATTTTGTAAATTTTTACATGTACAGGTCATTTGCTGTGATCAAGTGGTTTTAATTATGAGGTAAAGAATTTCATTTGCTCAATAGGTTATGTGGAAGACATAAATCAACTACTCTTCAGAATGACCAAACAGGAGAGGGAGTCAATCAGGGAAAAATACAAGGCCAAAATTCCTGAGCCCCTTACAAACCAGTTTCCTGAGAGGGCCTCTAAGGAGACAGCAATAGAGCGTCATGTAGCAAGGAAGAAGCTACGACAAGAGCTATTTCCTCCAGGTAATATCTTCATTTAACACATCCAAGAACATTCATAAAATCTCGAGTTTGGATGATTGAAATCATGAATATACTACAGTTAAAACTAACTGTAATGTACAAAGTAAGTTATATAAGAATAGAACATCTGTATCTTCATTTCCTAATGAGAACTCATTTTACTTACAGAACCAGATCAGGTAAAGATGCAGCAGCAAGGAGAGAAAAGGTCAAATCAAGACAATGGGCCCTCTTCAAAAAGAAGAAGAACATCAGCTGCATGGAAAAGGAAATAAGGCTTTAAAAAGGACACAAAACAGTGTTGTACCATTTTTTGATGCTGCTGCTGAAATCAAGGAAACCTAAATAATTTCTGATCTAATAAATTCTAGTTATTCTGGTCAAATAGGGCTTTTCAAACATAAGAAATAACTTACGTTGTGCAGGAAAGAAGGAAATCTGGGACAATGTTAATGTTGAATTTAAAAATTAAGTCAAACTGCAAGGTAGTCTTACTGAAAACAAAAATATTCCAGTTTCAAAATAGATCTCTGCTAGAGTGTGTCCATCTCAAGCTAAATGCAAATTACTTTTTTGTCGTGTCTGTCTGAAATAAAAGAATGACAGTTTCACTTTTCCATTGTGCAAAAATCTGGCTGTATCTTCCAATAACAGATAATTTAACTCCAAAGTTTAACACCCAACAAAGTTTTTATACTGTTGGTAGAAAGCTATCAATAAATTGTATTTTTTAAGATTGATTGACACATGTCAGTAATTTTGATGCAACAAGTGAAAATTTTAATGTGACAGGGCAAAACAAGATCAGAGCTCAGGTATTTAGATTTTTTAACTGTCAGCACGTTCTTGTCCCGAAACATAGCCTGTTGCCTCCTGAGTATGGAATTCTGATCGTATCTTGTGGTAGACACATGAAGGCAATGGTCTTGTATTTTCCCATCCTAATGGGCCAAATAGCCACCGTGCCAACCAACGATAGGCCACTGCTCTGAGAAACCTAAGGGTTAATAAATAAAACAAATTAATGTCACAATAAACATACGTCGTAAATCGTAATGTTATTGTAATGTACCAGTTGCAGATTCAATTGATTTAAATGCCAAGGAACAGGAGAATAACAACATTGAAAAAAACAAAGATCAAAACATTAATTTTTCCCTTGCTGGGATATAGACTGTAACTTTATAATTTGCATTCCATGTATTAAGAATATCTTTCACTCGGAAGCAACTGCCAGTTCAGTGATGGCTATAAAACTTAGGGCAGCTTTGATACCCCACACCACATGCAATATGTGTAGATCGTGTTCAATAACTTACCCCAAATTCATTATACTATTATTTTATCGTACTCACTTATTTTGGGCTGCAATTCCATTGTTTCTTCTTCTGTAATGCCTCCCGTCCTTATCCCGAAGAAGTGGTCCAACTTGTTCAAGTACAGTGGGGTTGGTCAGGGAAGAGAAGTCCGGATGATTAATGATGCATTCTACATCGAGACCCACGAACGTAAACTTCCCGATCGCCTCGCTAACTTCGCCACAACATCGAAATTCGCGAGCTCCAACCAAATGTGTAACGTGGCAATTCCCACATGTACACCTATGAAAGGATAAAACTGTTTAGATTCCAACCACCGTTTATGGAGGAAACAAAAAGGTACATCTTTGAAAGCTTACCAATCGTCAACAGGAACTTGTCCTTCAAGCCGCTGTTCCAAAACGAAAGGCAAAACGCCATCCTCATCTTCCTCGCTACTGTCAGGTGAATCGTGGTCAGTTGTCGCTAAGGGCTCACCTTGATAAGGCGCAAAATCGCCATTAAAGACAAAGTAGTCTCCAGCATCGTCCTCTTCGCTACTGAAAATCATTTCACTTCATTTGGAAACAGAATCGCTCGAAGAAAACTCGCTATCGGACATGACTATTGATCCAACGCAACAAACAATCTCAGGGAAAAGAAGCACGGCGTCGAACTCAACACAACCAGTGACGTCACGCTCACTTTAATTCGGTTCCAGGGCCCGGAAGTGGTTTGAAGCAAAAATGCAGTTTTTACGCTTGCAAAAAAGCACTTTCCGCTTTCTTTTGGCAAAAACGAACACACCCATAATAATCAGCGTGTTTCAAAGTACAAAATCACTCAAAAATCCCTGGTAGAAAAATTTGGTTTCAGTAGCACTTTAATTATAAATGCCGGTATGTTCAGCTTTATATTTTACCAGAAGAGATTGTCCCAAACCTTTTGGCCAGGATTGTTGACTGCTCAGAGACACGAGCTATAAATTCTTACCGTCAAAATTGCAACAATGTCTTTATACAGATGCGGATTCGGAGTTTTCCCGCCAGTAAAAACGACCAACACCCTTGGCTTGTCTTTGTAGGCTTCATCATCAAACAGCGAATCATGGGCTATCATAAGTGCTTTCTCTGTTAGTGTTTCTCCCCCTCTGGTGACGTTTTTAATTCTCGCAATAATGGTTTTCTTCGCCATTTCAACATTCTGGTACATAATATCGCCGAAATTAAAGAGAATAGTGGGCTCATCAGCGTAGGTGATGACGGCCAAGCGACCTTCGCCGATCTCGATGCGGTAATTGGACAGGAACGTGTCCACGAATTTAGAAACCTCTGGCAGATCGCCACTGTAACTGTCGGACACATCAAGGAGGATGCCCAATCGTATTCTGTTATGGCAATTGACTGCAAAATAGATAGTGAAACCAAAAAAGGGAATGAAAAACAGAAAATAACTATAAAAAGTAATGACAATGAAACTGACAGAAACAGCGGCAACGACATTGTAACGATAAGGAAAGCGAAAACGATAACGATAATAATGATAATGACAATGATAATTCATTCATGCGCCATATCACACATCATTATGATATAGGTGCATTATGCAGAAAATTATTGGGAGCAGATGGCGAGGAAACCTGAAAAACCACGGGGCTCATAAATAATCAGGTTACCTCAGACCAAAAATTAACGAGTCTATTAAAACAAATGAAAGTAACCAAAGCTTAAACGGAATATGAAGTTAATACCTATTGAGAAGAAATTCTTTAAGCATTTTGTTTAAAAGATGAAGAGGAGGAGGATTCAGATATCTCAGCATGATAATAAAGCAGTATTATAGGAAAACAGTGACAATGACAAATTGACGACTGAAGAAAAATATAAAGACAACATAACGATAAAGAAGATAACGAAACAATAACGATAACAATAACGATAACTGTAATGATAATGATATTGACATTGATAATAAAAAATAAGTACAAGAAAACCGAAAATAATGATTGAGAATATCATCAAATGTTATCTTTGGCTGAGGGTGGCAATCGAACAATGGCAATCTAAGGACAGAAATCCAAGGCTGGCAATGGATAACTTGAAAAAATGTAATTTGAATTTTGCAAGATGAATAGATTAACAATTAAAAGAAACTAAAGAGATGCCGATAACCCGTCACAAATCTTGGATGATCATAAAAAGAAACTATAATGTATAAATTATTATTTTAATTAATTATTAATTAATTAATATCATTAATTTATTATAAAATTTATTATTAATTATTTTTCAGTACTTAAACCGAAACGTTTGATCTATACGCATCATTTTTGATATGACACTAATTTATGGCACAAATGTTGCCTTGATCTGGAGCCTAAGCAACGTTTTTTTATCCATTAACTACGAATCTGAACGTATTAAGGTAGCAAGAATTATAATATAAGTCAGTCACACAATGGAAAGCTACTACCTTACCTTCGAAGGGCAACCCTATGAAGAAAAACATAAAAAGACATAATTAATTAGAGAAAAAGAATTCAAAAATTAGCTTATATTTTTAGAGAGTGACTCAGTTTAAATCTTAAGTGCCTACAATCCTGGACGAAACGAGGTCCGTTGAAACATCAATATTTCTGATTACCCCTCCTTACTAAACAAAGTTCACCATGGAGTCAAAATTTGAAACATAAATTTAGTTTTTGCATTTCAACACTGTATAGGAGGTGCGGGGACAAAATCCTTGTAACATGTTTCTCTGGATGAACAAAACTGGCTGTTTTGAAATTATTCGAAAAGAGACTCAGAATAGGTGAAATGTCCCGTAATGTTCTGTGTGTACTTTGACTTAGTAATCTGGCTTGCAATGTATCTACTCACCCATCTGACTTATTCATTTCCTCATTTGACTTATTTACGAGCTTATTTGCCTTATTTTACTCATCTTGCTTATTTACTGACTTATCAAACTTACTGACTCAATATTTGACTTATTTACTTACTCATCTGACTTACAGACTCACTAGTTGACTTTTAACTTACTCATCTGACTTAATGACTCACCATTTGACTTTGATATTACTAATCTGACTTGCTGAATCACCATCTGACTTTTGACATACCAATATGAAAATTTGTTTGCAGAGTTTGATCGTCCGGGTGTTGATGATATTGACTGACGTTTTGACAACCTGAGTGGAATTCATCATCAACATTGAATAAAGACATAAATAAATACCACTACCTGGCCACACGTAAATCACTTGAACATTCCACTCAGGTTGTTAAAACGTCAGTCAACGTCATCAAGAACAGTTCTTTTCAGAACTACATACACCGAGACGATCAAACTAAACAAACAACTACTGAGACTCTTCAGGGATTCAAACCATTTACAGTTACACAAATTTGACTTACACATTTGAATTATTTACCTACTCATCTGAGTTACGGACTCGCCATCGATTTTTGACTTATTCATCCGACTTTTGACTTACTCATCTGACTTAGTGACTCATCCTCTGACTTTTCACCTACGTACCTACCTTACTTTTGACTTTTTTTAATTTTTTTTTTTAAACCTTACTTTTGACTTACCAATCTGACTTACAAATTTACCTCTCCCAGTCCCCACCATCATAAGGGCGAAAAGAACAGACAACCAAGCCATGACACCACTCTTTCGGCTAAAAATAGAAACCAAACCATTTAACAAATTGACGTCAGTTTTTTATGCGTCTGTCCTCTTATTGATGATAAATTGCGTCATAACATTGTCAAAGTGTTGTAGATCCACGAGCCGATAGGCGAGTGGATCTACAACAAACTTTGACAATGTTATGACGCAATTTATCATCAATAAGAGGACAGACGCATAAAAAACTGACGTCAATTTGTTTTTTACAATAACAAAACGCGAAAAAGGTCAAATGAAGACTTAAATGAAAAGAAAACGCAAGTAAACTCGAAAAATGCTGAATTTTATTTAAATTGACGCAATCAAGGCGCAACTATTCTCAATAACTTTTCTCGCCTTCTCATTGGCTTGTGACAACACGTAATACAATTTGATTGGGTAAAAATCTGACTGTTTGACAGCTCACTTATCACGCGAAATACCTTGCATAAATTAAAATTTTATGTGTCTGTACTCTTATTGATGATAAAAATTAGCTAATCAGCGCGCGAGAATTCGCTCAGTTATTGTAAAATTGTTAATGTATGCGCGCGCATATAGTCAACGAGGCGCCACTCGCCTCGTTGGCTATCACCAATCTCATATTCAACAAGCGCGAATGGAATAATTGTTTTATTGAATTTTATTGAACTTGGTCGTCTCAACAGTCAGTCTTGAAAGGTATATACAGCTTGGTATCATCAGCATAAAAATTGTACCGTCATTTGTGTAACTTAATAAAATCAACAAAAGCTACAACCAGTTTCAAAAGGGGTTGAGACACTAGACCTTTTTTTGGTACTTTCGAGATTGTAAAATATTTAGAAATCTTTCACCCCCTCCCCCATGAAAGGGGGGTGGGGGGTCGGAATCGGAAATTATTACTTCGTTTTCAATTTTTGGCGCAATTTTAAAGGGAACGGCATATTTTATGGAGAGTGTCTCAACCATTTTGAAAGTGGTTGTCTGAGTACTTGAACCCTTTAAAACTGTCTTTTATGACCTAATCAAGTCATGAAATTTACAGCACTTTTAATTTGCAATGCATCGTTCTAAACAATATGAATTTCTTTTCTCTAACTCTCGCGGTTTGGAACTTTCACAGGAAAGAAGTGATTTTTTTTGCATTTCTGTCTTTGACGTAATTAGCGCTAATTGACTGCTAAAGGGGAGGAGTAAGGAAAATGCCAGAAAACTGCTAAATAAAGCAAAGTCCACTGCCTTTTTTAGTTGTTTGGCTTGACGTGAAGTCAGTACGTCACTTTACAGTGTTAAAAGTTGTCAAACATTATTTTACTGTACTGGTTGGCGCAGAAGGCGTTGCCCAATTTCAGAGATAACACTTTCTTACGTCAATGCAACGAATGGAACATAGATTGAAATGATAAGTTATTTTCCATAAAAGTAATAACTATCGGTACCAGAAGGAAATTAGCTCAATTGACTGGTTTGTGATCACTTTACCTTAAGATATGTTTTAAATGTTATATTTAAATGTTATAATGTTATATATAGATTGAAATATCTTTTGTTAGTCTCAGTGGTCTCTTTCTAAACGATTTCCGGTGGTCGCAACAAGTAATCCAGTGGAATGATTTTCTTCTAATGCTTGAGGGACAAATTGTACATCTACCTGCTCCAAAGACTCATTATGCTAGAGACATTGTCTTTGACAAAGACACTCCTATATTTTGCACGGGAAAACAGCCCATTATTTACATTAAGAATGGCGTGATTGATGAACGGGAAACGGAAATGATGGCGGTGCGCTGGAAAATTTTTCATTTTAACGTAAGAATACAAGAACGAAACCAGAAGGAAATCCCCAAATGTCCGAAATGTTTTGCCTCTCTCATTTTAAACTGAACTGACTTATTGGAAACATTTATTTTTACTAAGCCTTGTGCAATTAATTAAACATCACCTACCGGATCTCACGGTCTACACGCTCTACACGGTCTACACAATACAGGTCAAAAGATAAGATAAGTTCTCTTTAATAACAGAATGTAGACCGTGCTAATCATGTAGACCGTTGGGAAATCTTATGTAAAATATGTTAGGCGCTTTACTCTTTCCCAAATGTATTGAGTTAAGTTCCTCTTGCAATTACATATTTTACATGGTGATATTAAGAAAGAATTGAGTTACTAGAAGCTTGAAACGTTTTTGAAAGTGTTGCCTAGTAACTACTCGCAAATTGAGCACTAGTGCGTGACAAAGTGCGTTTATTACAATGGTTTACAGCAGTGGTAGTAATCGAAAACTTCTAAATAATGATAAGCTCAGTATTTTGTTCGCTTTCCCTTATGTTTTCTTATCAGTTGTAAGCGTTTGTTCATCGAAGCGATTGTCGTGTCAACTACATCGCTTACCATACCGTAAAGAGTGCATTTCACTCTTTCTGAAAATTGTTCATAACTTTCGTATGTTATATAATTTCGTATGGCCTGTCTTTTCAATTCCCGTTTAACTATATTAAATATATTTTCAATGGGATTCAAATCGGGTGATCTTGGTGGTATAGTGAATAATTCCGCCCTCATAGCTTTAAGAGCTTGGCGTGCCTTTGCGCAGTTTAAAACTGGACAATTATCGTGTACGAATAACTTTGAATTACGCTTTCCGCTCTTCCTTAATATTTTACGAAAGTTTCTACGAATGAAATCAGCAATGTAATCTCCATCTAATTTTTGGTATTGTTCACAAAAAATAACACCTTTCCTGTATGAAATTACTACAATCATGTTAACAGTTCTACCGCCTGATCCCGTGTGTGAACCTTTAGCTACACACCCCGGATCAAGTCCTTCGTTTCTTTTTCGCCATATTTTCGAGTGCGGTGATCTCGCATCGTCCACCGGGTTCTTTTTGTACCAGAAGCTTACACCATCCAGGTAAAAAGATACCTTATGCTTCCAGAAATCGTCTTCAAACCTTGCCTGTACTCCTCGTGCAAACTGAACCCTTTTCGCGCGATCGGCGGAACTCAAAATCCCTTTTCTTCTTGCTTCACAAAACTTATAGCCCATACGCTTTAAGGCTCTATTGAACGCGATGAGTGACACATGTTCCAGTCCACATTGTGCTCTTAACCGATGGCATGAAAAGTTACCTTCTATTTTGCGCAGTCTTCCTATGTTTCTTCGAATGACTCTTTCGTCTCGTGATGAGATTTTGCGGGGTCTACCGGATGGTTTCCTCTTCTCCTTAATCTTGCTGGGCTTTAAACAGCGGTAAACAGTTGCTCGTGAAACTTTGCATCTTTTCGTTATTTCTTTAACTGTTAGGAAACTGTCTTCCTTTAGAAACTTTACAAGAGCCTTTGTTTTAGCATCTATTTCACCGTTGAAAACCATCTTGATCGCGTTTTTTTTCTCCACCTAATTATTCTTGCGTCATAAACACAAATTCGAAAATCGAATGTTGTACAACCTCTCTTATTCCTTTATATGGCTCTGCTTCGATTTATTTATTGTCAGTACCTAGAAAAAAAATTATTCCTTTTTGTTTTGGTGTATTTTAAAGCTGCTTTCAGTGAATACCCTTTTCATGCTAGCTTGTTAAAAATATCACCCCATGAGACAACCAGTTTCAAAAGGGGTTGAGACACTAGACCTTTTTTTGGTACTTTCGAGATTGTAAAATATTTAGAAATCTTTCACCCCCCTCCCCCATCTCAATGTTGTTAACCTGCAGCATGACATTGTGTTGGTTAAGCAACAACTTTGAAAGGGGGGTGGGGGGTCGGAATCGGAAATTGTTACTTCGTTTTCAATTTTTGGCGCAATTTTAAAGGGAAAGGCATATTTTACGGAGAGTGTCTCAACCATTTTGAAAGTGGTTGTAGGTGATGTGTAGAGGAGGTAACAGACCCTTGAGGTATACCACGTTTCAAAGAGTGCTGTGTTGACATACATTCATTGATTTATACATATTGCGTTCACAATGTTAGGTATGATTTAAACCATGCACGTACAGAACCCTAAGTTCCAAAGGGAACTTGTATTATTGACAATGATATTAAATAGTCTGCTGTGTCAAAGGCTGCAGAAAATTCCAGTAAGGAAAGTATGACTGACTCGTTGTCGAGTTCACACAGGAGTCTGGACCCTTAACAAGACTGTCTCAGGGGAATGAAAGTTCTTTTATAACATAACTGTCGGAAAGGGCGCGTCATGATCGGTTAATACGCGCGAGCCATTTGCCCATGGGTTGCATGCTGTCGTCAGATTGTTAACCAATACAAAAGTTGCGAAGTCTTATAAAAGAAATGGTTAACGCAGCAGCTGTGCAGCCATCGAGTTTTCCCCGTGTGCCATGTGGTAGGTTGAAAAGAATTCTTTTACCTGCCTCCTAAAACTCCTAAAACTAGCTTGAGTTCAGTTTGCTTCTTGGCGTCGAGTCTGAACTCTGAAAAGGTGAGAGTCAGGTTGGAAATCACGTTAACGCCTAGGTGGCGCAGCGGTATCGCATTTCCCTCTCGATCTGACGTTTCGCGAGTGATCGAGTCCAAGGCTCGGAAGATATCTTATTCTCTTATTGTAAATACACAAACATACGGTGACCCACAAGTGCACAACGAATTTTAAATGTTAACACCGAATTCAGTGTGAGAGTTTTGAATTTGGTGTAGAGTTAAAAATTCGGTGTGCACTTGTGGGCTATCACACGAAAAGGGCTCGGTTTGATCCGGATTTGGATTTGTGATGCAAGAACACACGGATCACGCCGCATCGATGAAACCGTTAAATTCTCATTCATAGTGAATTGGTTGAAGTTAGTGAAGTTGAAGTGGTTCTTTTGATGCACCATGATCCGGGCGAGTCTTGAATCGCAAATCCGGATCTGGATCATATTGATCAAAGGAGCGCACCCTTATTCTTCAATCCGTTCAGTGAGGCTGTAAGAAATAGTTCTCATTCATTATTTCTTGTAAATGGAAGCATAAATTAGACTTTTATGTGCGTATTTTATTGGTATTAGTATGTATCAGCTTTCGAAGGGCTGTGCTTGTTTCAACAAACAGACAAGTTTTTCTATCTCTGGGAGTATTATGACGTTTTTTTACAAAATAACATGCACTGTTATATCAATCGAACCCTTTGTAGCTAACGAAAGCTTTAAGACCGTAGAAAACCCCAAGGTTTGTGGTGGCAAATGTTCGCTGAGAGGTCCCTTGCAAAACCTATATTGCTAATTATAAATTATAATTTAATTATTTAAAGTTATTAGCAAGAAGATAGCCAGATAAACACATTTTTCCTTGCTTTCTCATATAACCATGGACTACGATAACAGGACGTGTATCACAAATAGAAAGTAAACTCAGTGTGAAGACGGTATAATTTTATTGCATGGTTCGAAAAGTCTGTCTTCCCACAACCGCTTTTTAGCAGAAACCAGAGGAAAGATTGAAGCAATTGCAACTTTGGTTCTAAGAGGGTCTCAATGGGGTTAACCGTTAGCCGTAAAACGGGAAAAAGAATTATCCGTTAGCCGTAAAAGATATTAACCGTTAGCCATAAAACAGTCAAAAATATTAACCGTTAGCCGTGAAGGTCATCATCCAATTGAGACGTTCTTCTAAAGCAAGCAAAATCACCCATTACCGATGGTGTCCGAGGCCATTATGTTTGAACTTCTGACAGCGCATTCTAGTAGAATATTAGTTTAATAGAAAATTTGTTTAACATGACTTCACTCTTAAAGTGGAGTTCGAATGTTTAATAACGGCGTTCAAGATTCTTATGGTTCGTTTTTACTCATTTTTTCCGTAAGGATGCTGTAACAACGCATGACTTTACCGCACCTTCTAATTAACTATTCACCCAAGATAATGAAACGAATGTGGAAACAACATTCCCATCTTTAATTTACCTTTCCTTAAAAAAATGTCTTATTGAAAGAATAAATGAATTTTATAAAATCTAAAATCTACGATGCCGGTGAAGAGTACATTTTTAAGTTCAATCGACCATTTTTTGAAACGGAATATAAATGACAAAATTAATGCTTAGAAGAAGTACGCTAGCTTAAAGAGATGTGTACAAAGAAAGATAATCTAATTCTTCTCTCAAAGAAGTCTTCAGATATATTTTTCTTTTCTATAAAGTGTATCTTTAACGTTTTATTTTGAGTGTCTCATCTATTCACCATGAATTGACTTGTCAACTGCCCCAATGCCATTCAATCGTTTTCAGTAAATCTACCCTATTTTACATCACAGTCCTACCGCCACGTACTTAAAATAATACTATACGTTTCCTCTCCATTGCTTGTTTGGGAAACGGAGGGAATTAGATGAGATTTCATGTCACCGTAATGCTTATTTGGGTTCTTATAGGGCAGGCATAACAAAGTCACTTTATTCTTAATTAATCTATCGCCTCAACCAAAGCACTCCGGTTCTTCTTCACTCTTCAAGATCAACATTTCCAAAGTCTTCGAATTCGAAATGCGGGTATACAGTACGCAATAGCCTAATCGCATAACTTTGCAGTTACTCAAATAAAAACCATTTAACATTCCATCGAAGCAAAAACCGATGACTGAAGTTTTTGGAGTCATTTTCATAGAAGTGTTTGAGCCGATAAATTTACGATAGGGGAAATGGATTTTGGGGTGTGTTATTTCGAGAAAATCAGTCCATCCATATCTTTCAAGCTGTAAAGTATATCTATCCTTCGTCCATAGCGGAAACCTAGCATTTTTTGATGGTAGTCTTGTTGTATTTTATAATAATCCTGGATTATAATAGATTTGGTTGACCGGTAGTTAAAACAAATATCATTTTTTATCTTCAACTCTGATCACTATTGAATACTGAAAAGCGTCACTGTAGAGGCGAATTAAAGAGTGTTTTTATGTCATTTCAACCGAAGCTTACTGGTTCCCGATAAATTTACGCGCCCAGAGCTCCATTATAAAATCGGAGCCTATATAGCTATCGAACGTTTGTGTAGTTTACGACGTACAAACCAGTCCGACGTACGTTAGAATGGCCTGGTTTAGACTTGAGAGGATTGTTTCATTTTGTTCCCATTTTTCTTTCAAACTGTAGCATTTTCAACTGAAACCGTTCGCATTCCATTTAAAATTTCTCCACGCAATATTGCCGTTGTTCACTCGCTTCCCTGAGAAAACTTGAAAAACGGTCATTTCACGTTGTTGCAAAGAAACCCACCAGACTCGGCTGTACTTGGCACGTATAGTTTGATTGTGCCGTTCAGTAACCCTATTAACTGATGCGGTCCTCGTTGACGTCGTCGTACTGTTTTGCTTAAGCTCCCTAATGATAAAGGGTAGGGATGTTATAAGGGTAGAAATCAAAATTCTACTCGGACTCATGATTGTTTGTCCTAGCTGATGTATTTATGTCAATGTAACGCTTCTTCATAGATTAAAGATTCTTGCGTGTTTTGCAAGGACAGATATGTACATCCAACGCATTTCAGAGGTTTCTTAGCGGTTTACGTCTACGTCCATCTCCTCTAACTTAGATACGTCTTAAGATAACCACAACAACCACAGCCATTTGGCTAGAAGTGGTCCGCCTTTGAGCTTCGTTAAGTCTCTCTTGTGAGATAAATAAGATCGAAAATAAAAACTAACAAGGATCGAATTTTTCTTAGGACCATTTAATTTTGATAAGAATGTAAAAGGCTAGGATCCGTTCTCTTAGCTCAGTGTTTCACCCGCTACCTTTGCTTGATAAAGCAGCAGGAGGATTTAAAAGGACGATAATTCTGTTCTGCGAGCAGCTAATCTAGCCCTTGTGCCAAAGCGCGCCAAGTTTGGGTTTCAACCGCACCTCGCAATCGTTATGAATGACGCAGTTGCAATGCAAATATTAGATTGATAGGAAATCCGACACCGAATTTTTAGATGTGCGTTCTGGTTGGTTCAAAAATAGATTTAAACTTCTAGCATAACGTCTTCTTAAGCAAGGAAAAATAAGTATCAGAGTGACACGGCTCGAAGAGTGTTGTACTCTATATCTATATCATCGATTCATTTGTTGTCTAATCTAGTGTCAAAAAAGGTTTGAAAAATCCTCTGTTGTGCTGAGGTATAGTATCCTTCGACGCTAAAGTGAAACTCACTACATAAGCCGACTCACCTTAGTTATAACAAAGGCTTGGAGAATGTGTTTGTTTTGTATGCTCTTCCCTGTGTTTGATGCCAGTGGTGACTTGCAAGAAAGTGAGAGTGCTGTGGGGAGTATCTATCGTTAATTTGCAAAAAAAACTCGCAAATTTGATTGACAACGACCTTTAGAAAGATTTTAAAATCCCTAGCGACAAAATTGTGTCTACAAATATCTTAGTTAAACAATATTCAAATTCTGCTATTCTCAGAGCTGAATAATGTTCAACCTACTTAATCAATATCCCGCAGCTAACTGTATAAATTCCCCAATTCAAGTCCTGTGGAGAAATGCGCCCTGAGTTAGTGCAATTTTGCAGTTAAGATTACGTAGGGAATATTTACAGTTTTTTTTACACATGGTGTTGATTGCATATTCATCTATGTCTGACAATTTTTTGGCTACTGCATATTAAACAAGGCAGGAGCCAATATGTCAAAGGAAACACGAGTGATTGAGTGATTGAAGGAGCCAATCAGCGCGCGCTTAGTATTTAGCCAATCACAATGCAAAATACAGTTCGCTTTTATATCGATTTATTTTTAAACTCAGAAGAGAATATGTAAAAGTAATGAAATCGAGGAAAGGCGATAGGTATGGAAAAAAGGTCCGAATAAACTTGATAAATGCAGTAGCCACATGAATGTAATGCTGGCCTATTCTTCAGTCTGTTGTAGAACCTTTCTGGGAACCATGTGGATGTGACTCAGAACGTCTTTAGCAAAACAAAATATGAAACGCAGGAGATAACTAGAAATTGGAATTAACTGCTACATTCAAGTGCCAGAGTGAAAACTGGAATAGAATTTACAAAATCAGGTATTGAACGCTATTTTATGACAATTTGCACCTTGTTCACAGCCATCAACGTAGCTACAATGAATTATCAAAAGTTCAGTGTTCTAAGTATCTCATTGGTCAACCGTTTGATTGGTAATAGTCGCGAAATCTGCCTCCGCGGCAACATGTTCTGGCAATGCTCGTTGTGAAGCATTAAAGGCAGAACCTGAAATCACGTGAAAATTCAAACTTTGGCCGACTTTACAACTCCTGTTGTTTTCAAGTTGTTTAATCAACCGATTGTGTTGTCAGTTAACCGCTGGTGTTCTCACAAACTAGCGTTGTGATTAAGCACTAAGGCTGTGCCTGATGGAAAGTCTTGAAAAGGACTGACAGATGACTACAAACATCGTGCATGGGTCACGTTGTAGTTTGAACTTTGTACAGTTGCACATTCACCACTTATTCTTAACCCTATTTTATATCAAGTATCGATATACGCACTATTCTTTCTTTGAGTATTTTCAAAAATCTCTGTTATCCTGTTTTTCTTTTCCTACAAAAAGTTCTTTTTATGAAGTTTTTCTTGATAGGCATTCTTCTATTACTTCATAGCCCAAATAACCACCTCTCCTCCCCCCATCGATATGCTTTTAAAGAACATCGTTGAAACTCTGCTTTAGAATATGTGAAGATCTGGCAATACTTACATCAATTTCAATGCTGATTCGACTTAGTAAATTAATTGGATCCAAGAGCCCATTACCAGTGGTCTTAGCTGAATTCTTTCAGTATAATTAACAAGTATTCACCGAAGCGTAGGTGGCTAGTGGTAAATATCCACCACTAGCCACCGACACTGAGGTGAAAAGTTGTTTTAGTATATACTTAAACAGTGAGATAATGTACATCAGAAAAAGAAAATGGCTTGGAAAATGGAGGACTTCTCAAGTGACAATCCAACGCAGCGCGGATCGCCGTAAGGTTGTAATTACTGCCGTACGTCTCGTTTTCTCGCTAATAATATACATGATATACTTGCTCCAAGTCGACCTCTCGCAACCGTGTCGAGCTTGAGCGTGTAAGGTCACGAAGCGAACGAACGAGCGAGGTCGACTTGTTTCGCCTGAATAGATTTGAATCACATTATAAATTCACGCTCGAAAAGTGATTGACATATGCTTTGACATTTTGCAATACAGTGACGTTCGTCAACAAAAACTATGAAGGTAGATCGTGGACAAAATGTTCGACTCGTCGTTTCGTTATGGCGTTTCATCGTTTCTGCACACCGATACTTCTAGTCGAGTCGGTGATTTCGGGGTTCGACTCGTCGAATTGCATGTTCGACTCGTCGTTTTGTCAAGTCGACTCATCGCCACGTGAGTTCGTCTCGTCATCATGTCAGTTCGATTCGTCGTTTTACGAGTTCGACTCATCACTGACCACATCGGTTCGTCGTCGTTTGTCGTTTTGCCTTTTCGTCGTGTCGTTTCGTCGTTTCGTCGTGTCGTTTCGCCGTGTCGTTTCGTCGTTTCGTCGTGTCGTTTCGTCGTTTCGTCATGTCGTTTCGTCGTTTCGTTATGTCGTTTCGTCGTTTCGACTCGTCCACTCAGAAAGGCTATAATTCGACTTTCGTTACACGACTCGTTACGTGATTCCATGCACTTATACATGACGTATTTTTCCATAATTTGCTTTCTCCCAACTGAAAATGGATTCTTTGACGAGACATCTACGCAACAGAATAGAATTCATCTTGAATCGAGTGAATGACCATTGTCATGAAAGTGAAAATGAATTTGCAGATCTAGTAGGATCCGAAGACGCATCATTGAATATCAACTCCACTTTGAAAAACACAGTTCTATAACCGACGGAAAATTAAACAGCTTTGAGGGTAGGCGTGAAGAATGCAGCGCGTTTACTTGCTGGAAGGGCAGCTGGTATTTGTCTTTTTCAACCCCCTGTTAGTTTTAGTATATACGTTAGTATAAGTTAGTATTATATGTGTGCCTGACCCGCCTTGATTAGTGTTGTGGCTGCTTTGGGTGTCAGCACTATTGTTCAAGTATGTATGTTAAGTAAATAAAGATTGTTGTTGTTGTTGTTGTTAAAGAATTAGATAATGTCATGTCAGTATGAATACTCCCATTGTCATATTTGGGACTACAATGCTTGCATTACACTGATGTGCAAATGACAACTTCACCAGGTGATATTTGTTATCCAAGGTTTAATCATGTATGTTGTAGTATAAATATTACATGTTAATATTTTTATAATTGCATACATTAAAAATGTATTTTCAGCCAATACCACAGGCACATAACTTAAATAAATGAAATATTGGTATACCAATGCTTAGAAAAAAAATACCTCAGTTTCTCCAATACTGTGGCTATTGGGAGTCAAACCCATGACCTCTGGTTTTTTCGCCCATAGAAATATCCTACATATTTGCAATGAAAGAATGTGATGTTACATGTATGTTTCAGTGTAAATATGATGACTCAGGTGCTGCATTGATATTCAATGATTTTTTCTTTCACAACTTGTGTGCCAAATATTTAGCCAAACGCTGTAAAGTAGCCAGTCCCTGTAAAGAGGCCACTTGGCGTTTTCCTAAGGGTGGCTGCATTTACATTTATATACTAAAACTAACGGATGGTTGAAAAAGAGAAAAAGTAGGAAAAAAATTATAATTTTAAATAAAACGAATTTAGAGATATCAAAGACTTCAAAGCTGTTTAATTTTCCGTCGGTTATAGAACTGTGTTTTTCAAAGTGGAGTTGATATTCAATGATGCGTCTTCGGATCCTCTAGGTAGTCACACAGAAAAGTCGAGCAATTTGTTCAGAAGTAAAATTGTTCTCAAGGTATTGTTCCAGGAGTTCTATAGGAATGTCTATGCTGGGACGACCCCTGCATCCTGTAAACTTGAACAACCGCCTTTGAAATAGGCAAGAACAACAAACATTTGATGAGCTCTTCGCCATAAACATTCGAGCTGAGGGGGATGTTAAATAACGAAGATGCACGAGCTAGAAGATACAAAACTCTGTCAAGGTGTGATACTAGATATGCAAATTCATTTTCACTTTCATGACAATGGTCATTCACTCGATTCAAGATGAATTCTATTCTGTTGCGTAGATGGCTCGTCAAAGAATCTATTTTCAGTTGGGAGAAAGCAAATTATGGAAAAATACGTCATGTATAAGTGCATGGAATCACGTAACGCGTCGTGTAACGAAAGTCGAATTATAGCCTTTCTGAGTGGACGAGTCGAAACGACGAAACGACATAACGAAACGACGAAACGACATGACGAAACGACGAAACGACACGGCGAAACGACACGACGAAACGACGAAACGACACGACGAAAAGGCAAAACGACAAACGACGATGAACCGATGTGGTCAGTGATGAGTCGAACTCGTAAAACGACGAGTCGAACTGGCAATTCGACGAGTCGAACCCCGAAATCACCGACTCGACTAGAAGTATCGGTGTGCAGAAACGATGAAACGCCATAACGAAACGACGAGTCGAACATTTTGTCCACGATCTACCTTCATAAAAAACAGCTTTATCGAAGTCAGCTGATTATAAAGAACTACATCAGCTAATAAAATGTTTGGAGGAATCTGTTGTCAACGTTCAAGATTGGGCTGCTGGTAATAAGATGCCATTGAATGAAAAAAAGACAAAGTTTCTACTTATTACTGGGAAGCTCATTTCTCTTTTTGTTTTCTAAAGCCTTGTTGAGCACATAGGTCACTGAAATGCCATAAATACTCACAGCGTCTTTCAGCATGTCTATTTCATCTGGGTAGTATTGTTCTCTAGTTTTTGTTAGGGCTTCTACGAAAGGGATGACATCTAACAGATTGTACTCTTTCAACCAATCTTTCATATAGTCACACACCCCCGCTTGTAGATTTCGGTTTAGAAGTTTTCATATTCTTCAGGTGATATGTTAATCCCCGTATTTTACAGAACCAACATGTTGTAGTTTTTCGTAGTTATCTAGCCATTCGTAAGGAAAAAAAAAAAACAAGCTCTTCGACTGCACATCCATTTGACTTACACCAACCATCAAGAGATAACCCTGGGGCTAGCTAGGTAGTTCTTTACATCTAGAAATTTTAAGTTTTCCGCCGTCAGGAACATATAGTTATTCTCTCGTTTGGCAACGGAAATATCGCCCTCATTCTCTGTAATACGTTTTACGAAGTATCGCTTGATCATGTTGATGTCATACATCTCGCTGTTGACGCCTAGAACTAGACCTTGTTTAACCCAGCGATTCCACTGTTCTCTAACACTTTCAGGAAGGCTGTCACTATGTACTATGGGACACCTCTTAGCTACTTCCTTTTGTATGTCTTTGAATATCGCATTTATATCTAAAACTAGGGTATGTAAAAGATAGTAATGCTGCGGCACATTCTGTTGATACTGACATAGTTTAGGCAGTG
Organism: Ricordea florida; assembly: GCA_949710005.1. Classification (NCBI taxonomy): domain Eukaryota; kingdom Metazoa; phylum Cnidaria; class Anthozoa; order Corallimorpharia; family Ricordeidae; genus Ricordea; species Ricordea florida. The sequence continues at coordinate 43,891,898 of OX453272.1, forward strand.
TTCCATCTACCTGCGCGTCCCAAGATGTGTTAAAGCACCTTTAATTCTCAAAATCTTCACAAATTTTAGCGTTACGAAAAGTGGTTTGATTCCCCTGTCACTCCCCACCAAAAAAATTCGAATTCCACAAGTATGAAGGAAAATTAAAACCACGTTAGGTCTAGGTTTATTTAGTTTTATTTTTAGTCATTGACTTTATACTAAGACGTTGACGGGTCTGTAGGTATTAGTTTTCGAGGGTCTTAGTTTTCTTAATTTCTCAAATCATGGGCAAAATGCTTCCTCTAGAACGCACAAAATTCCTAATATAAACATAATATGTTTAAATTTTTTACCGCAACAGATTAATTTAGTTTTTCCACCAGTACATGAAATTTCATTAACATGTCTATGATAATTCGATTGTTTGGTGAATCTTTGTTGACAACCAGCACCTTCCTAATGCTGGGTTGATAGTTCAATATCTTTGATATATAATATATAGATTTAGCCAAGCCTAAAAGCGGGGCTCCCGTTTAGTACTTTCATTTCACTTTAAACTGTAAAAGCATCCTAAAATATTGCGAAGGAATTCACAAACGTTTTTAATTATAGTTAAGTGTCGAGGTCGATTAACTTGCTATGATTTTTGTCTAAACTTTCGTCTGCCATTAGTACGGTCTCTCTACCTACAAAGTCATGGAGTATATTCTACAAAAAACACAAATTATCAATGTACTGTATTCTATTCCTGATGAAATTAACCATTCTATTTGCGTAAATGTATTTAAAAGATTTGTACACGCTACTGGGAAATGCAGGACACAACTCTTGTCATTTTCGTGTTAAAACGAACTCCTCGGTAAAATAAATGTTTACTCCAAGCAGGGTGCAAAGAAAATTAATTTTACAGATTGCCCTTCGGGCAAGCTGTAACCAACATCTACCAGCCCGAAAAACATTTTTCACGAGAGTTAAAAAATAATTATTAATTATTCTTTTCTTAATTACATTGTAAGTTTAAAAAATTACTGCCCTCATTTATTCACTACAATCAGCTGTAGTTACTTAACAAAAGAAATAAATAACCGTAAAAGTGTGAACTATAAGTAGAGCTGGTCCAACGCAACACGTGAATGACTAACATACATTTGAGACATTTTACAATTTAGAAGAACATTTTTTACGAAAACAACGGCGTTGAAACCAAAGTTCTCAATCGACACACTAAATGACAACGTCGACAACGCGAAAAGCTGCCAGTGAAAGCGCTACATTCTGCAATTTGCCGCCAAGAGAAAATTCCCGCGGGAGTATTTCTTAGCCGTCGACAGGGGAGATATTTATATGATTAAAGGACATAAAAATTTGAAATCTTTCATCAGTTTGCTTCTCATTCAAAAGTAGTGCATTCAGAAGATCATTTTTCTGAAGAAGGTTTGTTTAGAAGTCGGTTTTCCAAGTCAAGCGTCAAGTTTAAGGGAAAGTGGAAAGTGCGAGTGCTAAGTCACGCATCAGTGAGCAAATATTTTGCAGACAAAACTTATGCATATTTGTGGTCCATAGCACGGAGTCTTTCCACTTCTCGGCTTTCTTCGCTACAATTTTGTCTGTTTTCCACAGCACGGAGTCTTTCCGCTTCTCGGCTTTCTTCGCTATAATTTTGTCTGTTTTCCACAGCACGGAGTCTTTCCGCTTCTCGGCTTTCTTCGCTAAAATTTTGTCTGTTTTCCACAGCACGAAGTCTTTCCGCTTCTCGGCATTCTTCGCTACAATTTTGTCTGTTTTCCACAGCACGGAATCTTTCCGCTTCTCGGCGTTCTTCGTTAACATTTTGTCTTTTTTCTCGAGCCCGGACTCTTTCTGCTTGTCGGCCTTCTTCGCTATAATTTCGTCTCCTTTCTCTTTCCCGAGCGCGCCTTCTTTGGCGATCTACTTCGCTCATTCTTCCTCAGTTAATTCTTGCTCTCTTTCCCGTTGCTCTTCACCTGAACCCTGTGTTCTGCAAATTATATTTTCTCTGCTATTGTTTGTTGACATAGCAATAGAAATTGTTTCGTTTATCCTTTAGTAAAACTTTAACAGTGTAGAGTAGTAATATTGTGTCTCAAAAAGACAATGAACTGAAAATTTCTTTTTCAGTCGTCAACGCAATTTCCCGCCAAAAATATGCGGGCTACCAGAACAGCTTCCAAATAAATCACGTCACCTCGATGAGTTGACACATGAGCCCACAATATGGTCATGTGATGCTGGTCAGTGGCTATCCCGTTTTGACAGCTGTCAATTGACCATATTATGAATGTCCAATATAAAAGATGAGGATTTGCCAAGACAAGCCTGAGATACCCCTCCCTTCCTTTTGATAGTCTCCCCTACCCTACCCGTACAATCTGTAGACGCGTACGTACGTAGTACGCTCGGTCAGTCACGTGACAACCAAAAGAAAAGAGGTTGACCATATTCCATGAGTATGGCGCTCTGCTCCACGCGCGCAGCCCCGCTATAAGAACAGATCCCGTTGTATAAACCAATATCCACACATAGCAGGCTACTGACTTTGAATTTATTTTTTTCCAAAAACTAATTTCCCAACAGGTTTGTTATCTTCAGAAGGTTCAAAAAGTCGGATGTTAATCTTAAACTGTTTAAGCGATACTCTCGAAATCAGCCTATTTGGTGGGTCTTACTTCACCTCTTTTCAGCTTTTGGTTTTGACAGGAGCCCATGGGCTCCTGGTTTTGATAAAAATCTCTAGCCAATTTTAGAGCCTCATTTCAACTTCAGGCCTTATCTTATCCATTATTATATTTGTGAAATCAAAATCTAATTTTCTGTAGTTTTGAAAACTTTGACACGAGCCTCATCTTTAACTAGTTTTAATTTCGGTGTTATCTAATCTGTTGTAAATCAGGAGCTTATTACCATGTAATGGGCTCCTGTGTAAATCCTATTATTATTCATTCAAAATATTTCCCCGATTCTGATTGGCTAAAAGTACACGTTTAATTCACCATAACCAGTTACTGATGACCAAATTTGGAAGAATTTTGACTTAACCGAGGAAATGACGTCAAAAATGCAGCTTTTTCGTAGGTTAATGCACTGTTAACCGAGAAGACCTGGGGACGAGCTTTATTTTGTTGTTTTGTTATATTGCTGGTGGGTGTGAAATTTGTGAAAATAAAGCTCATTTTCTCCTTAAAGTGTTTGAAAATATTTTGATAAATAATAAAGCAATTAATCAGGGTCTCAAAGGGGGGGTCCCTGGAGCCCTGAAATTTCTGCTTTGGAGCCCGGAGCCCGATCATTTTACTGACTGGAGCCCTGATCCTGTTTTGGCTGTGGAGCCCGGAGCCCGAATAAATTTTCCACGGAGCCCGGAGCCCGGAGCCCGGAGCCCAGCGTTTTGAAATTTGATCATTCGAGTTCCCAGATTTTTCGTGTTTGTTTTTTTAGTTCGGCGCGACAAAAGCACCCGTTTGGCGCGACAATAGCACGCCGTTTGAAAAGAAGTCGCGCTACAGCCGTGCGGCACGGCAAGGCCTACTGTCTGTACTGTGCTAAGTGGTCGTGTCGAACTGAATTCAGCCATGCCAAGCTCTTTGGGCTGTTCTCATACGGCGTGCTACTGCCGTGTTTAAATCAAAATGATTCTTTAAATTGGGTTCGGCAGTGAAAAAGAGCGACGTTTGGAATAGACCTATTAACATAAACAAAGAAACGAATGCTTGTAGCTTGGAGTTTAAATTTCACAGACAAACGGTACTTACCGATCAGTTCGTGGCCTTTCTTATCACTAAGAAAGTCCCGGTAAATCAGCCATTCGTCCTGGGTGTTGCATAAAAAGATTCTTCCATTCGGAAACTGAGGCTCCTTCATATGTCTGTGAATCGAGATTGTTGTGTTGAATTTCAAAATTCCAAAGCTTGTAGCAACCTCCTTGAAGCCATGATTTAAAGTAAGATGATTCTTAAATTCGGCGATTGATGTTGCCGTCCTTTCACGTTTTAACATAAAACTCCAACGATGGCAGGCCTTGTCTGCCCCCAGTTTATACAAGCACGCAGTTGCATCAAGCAGGTCGGCCTCTTTAAACCCGCCTGATTCACTCATCTCGGAATATCTCAGAATATCTGGAATATGTAAGCAAGGCGAACTACATCTTGGCCTTGACCGACGGTCAATTCAATGCCACGTGAAAGATGTCAAGGTGAGACTTCGCATAGAAATCTGATCCGCTCCATGACCTTAGGGTTAACCATGTACGGTGTACTATTCAGAATTAATGTTTAATCCACTTTTAAATAATAGGAGGCACGATAACCGGCTAATTGGGTTTAAAACATTGATCGGAATTGCGGACGTTTTAATTTGCGGATTTGATTTAGCGTTGCAAAAGAATTTTTAGAAATCAAGATTGTAGACCGGAGTGGAGCCCGGAGCCGTAAAGAAGATGATATGGAGCCCTGGAGCCCTGACATTTTCGTCTTGGAGCCTTGCATTTTTAAGCCCGGAGCCCTGGAAGCCTCATTCATTAATTGCTAATTAACTTGTTCTTTCAGCAACCTCGTTCCCAAGGCTTTTCTCTAGAAAGAAAAAATGGCCGACGGGAAAAGGCCGCGGTATTGGCTAGTCACGTGTTCATAGCGGGGCTCCCGCGCGCGAAGCGCGCTTGGAGCAGAGCCCCATACTCATGGAATATGGTCAACCTCTTTTCGTTTGGTTGTCACGTGACTGACCGAGCGTACGTACGTACGCGTCTACAGATTGTACGGGTAGGGTAGGGGAGACTATCAAAAGGAAGGGAGGGGTATCTCAGGCTTGTCTTGGCAAATCCTCATCTTTTATATTGGACATTCACAATATGGTTAATTGACAGCTGTCAAAACGGGATAGCCACTGACCAGCATCACATGACAATATTGTTGGCTCATGTGTCAACTCATCGAGGTGACGTGATTTATTTGGAAGCTGTTCTGGTAGCCCGCATATTTTTGGCGGGAAATTGCGTTGACGACTGAAAAAGAAATTTTCAGTTCATTGTCTTTTTGAGACAATATTACTACTCTACACTGTTAAAGTTTTACTAAAGGATAAACGAAACAATTTCTATTGCTATGTCAACAAACAATAGCAGAGAAAATATAATTTGCAGAACACAGGGGGTTCAGGTGAAGAGCAACGGGAAAGAGAGCAAGAATTAACTGAGGAAGAATGAGCGAAGTAGATCGCCAAAGAAGGCGCGCTCGGGAAAGAGAAAGGAGACGAAATTATAGCGAAGAAGGCCGACAAGCAGAAAGAGTCCGGGCTCGAGAAAAAAGACAAAATGTTAACGAAGAACGCCGAGAAGCGGAAAGATTCCTTGCTGTGGAAAACAGACAAAATTGTAGCGAAGAATGCCGAGAAGCGGAAAGACTTCGTGCTGTGGAAAACAGACAAAATTTTAGCGAAGAAAGCCGAGAAGTGGAAAGACTCCGTGCTGTGGAAAACAGACAAAATTGTAGCGAAGAAAGCCGAGAAGCGGAAAGACTCCGTGCTGTGGAAAACAGACAAAATTGTAGCGAAGAAAGCCGAGAAGTGGAAAGACTCCGTGCTATGGACCACAAATTTGCATAAGTTTTGTATGCATAATATTTGCTCACTGATGCGTGACTTAGCACTCGCACTTTCCACTTTCCCTTAAACTTGACGCTTGACTTGGAAAACCGACTTCTAAACAAACCTTCTTCAGAAAAATGATCTTCTGAATGCACTACTTTTGAATGAGAAGCAAACTGATGAAAGATTTCAAATTTTTATGTCCTTTAATCATATAAATATCTCCCCTGTCGACGGCTAAGAAATACTCCCGCGGGAATTTTCTCTTGGCGGCAAATTGCAGAATGTAGCGCTTTCACTGGCAGCTTTTCGCGTTGTCGACGTTGTCATTTAGTGTGTCGATTGAGAACTTTGGTTTCAACGCCGTTGTTTTCGTAAAAAATGTTCTTCTAAATTGTAAAATGTCTCAAATGTATGTTAGTCATTCACGTGTTGCGTTGGACCAGCTCTACTTATAGTTCACACTTTTACGGTTATTTATTTCTTTTGTTAAGTAACTACAGCTGATTGTAGTGAATAAATGAGGGCAGTAATTTTTTAAACTTACAATGTAATTAAGAAAAGAATAATTAATAATTATTTTTTCACTCTCGTGAAAAATGTTTTTCGGGCTGGTGGATGTTGGTTACAGCTTGCCCGAAGGGCAATCTGTAAAATTAATTTTCTTTGCACCCTGCTTGGAGTAAACATTTATTTTACCGAGGTGTTCGTTTTAACACGAAAATGACAAGAGTTGTGTCCTGCATTTCCCAGTAGCGTGTACAAATCTTTTAAATACATTTACGCAAATAGAATGGTTAATTTCATCAGGAATAGAATACAGTACATTGATAATTTGTGTTTTTTGTAGAATATACTCCATGACTTTGTAGGTAGAGAGACCGTACTAATGGCAGACGAAAGTTTAGACAAAAATCATAGCAAGTTAATCGACCTCGACACTTAACTATAATTAAAAACGTTTGTGAATTCCTTCGCAATATTTTGGGATGCTTTTACAGTTTAAAGTGAAATGAAAGTACTAAACGGGAGCCCCGCTTTTAGGCTTGGCTAAATCTATACATTACTAAATATTCATTGAAAAACTAATGTATGAATTCCTGCGGTTAATTCTGCATTTTTATTGGTTGCTGGAATTATCTCAAATTCTACTTAAAATATAAAATATTTTTGAGAAGGTTGCGAGTCACAGCAAGAGAGAGGGAGAAAACTGCGGGTTTGGGACACAGGAATTTTTGACAAGGATTTTCTAGCTTATAAGCTAAATTCGTTTTAAAACTTAATCAGGGATTTAATCAAGGATTTATTGGGTCGACCAAGCCCAAGTCTAGTCTCAGTCAAGTCTCTGCAAAGTCTCGGCCAAGTTAGGGGCCGACAGGCGGAGCGAGAGGATCGAGCGGAGGGCGGGACTAGACAGGGGCAAAGTCTCTGCAAAGTATTGTCGAAGCTGTCGGCGCTGGGACACAGGAATTTTGACAAGGATTTTTAGCTTATAAGTAAAATTCTCCGATGCCGCCAACCCTTTGCAAAGTCTCGGCCAAGTTAGGGGCCGACAGGCGGAGCGAGAGGATCGAGCGGAGGGCGGGACTAGACAGGGGCAAAGTATCTGCAAAGTTTCGGCTAAGCTGCGTGCCAAGCCAGAGATAGATTTTGGGACACAGGGATTTATTGCGCAATATTTCTGGGACAGGGAGAAAAATTTGAAAAGCGGCTTAAAGATTTGATAATTATTACAAAAGAAATTATGGATCAGTTAAGAAGATTATATATTTTTGAACTAAGAATAATAGCGAAAGATCTTAAAATTAAAGGAAGAGCAAAAATGAATAAGAAAGAACTAATTGATGAAATTGCAAAACATAAAGATGAGGAGATTACTGACTTAATTGAAAAAGTTATCCCTATTAGCAGGATTATTTGCGATCATGGGAAAATAAAAAAATTTTGCAGCGAATGTGCTGGGTATAATTGTTTGCATAATAAATATAAATATCGTTGTAAGGAATGCATGGGAACACAAATATGCTGCCATAATAAACAAAAACAACATTGTAAAGAATGCATGGGTTCCCAAATTTGTGAACATAATAAACATAAACATCAATGTGTAGAATGCGGAGGGTCACAAATTTGCGAACATGATAAGCAAAAAGCTTCTTGCAAGGATTGCAAAATTAAATTATTTTACGATTTAGAATAAAAGCGAAGAATAGGCAATTATGTTATGAAACCTTTATTTTGGTTTAATAACAAAAATTGATATTTAAAAAGAAAATATAAAATAAAAATAAAAGATGGAAAGACGAATATATAGATGGGAAGAAAATTTTTATTTAAATTACGAAAATGAAAAAGAACTGGGTTTTTGCGATTTTATAGAAGAAATCAAAAAGGATTTGTTAAAAATTATATCAAAAATTCGCGGTTTTATTGTTGAAAATAGCGGCATTCATTTTGGAATTATTTATAATGATGATGAAGATAATGGATGCGTTATTAACTATAAAACTGAGGAAGAATTTTGTGTTAATGGGATATACGTTGAAAAGTTTGTAAAAGATTCATTAAATTGCGCAAATGAATCGTTAAAAGTAAATGTTGATGAAAATGAATGGCCTAAATTTAAGTTTCGTAAAGACTTATTAAATTTAAAAAATGGCGTTGATAATGATGATGTTGCCGCTTATGAGGAATATCTTCACCAAATTGATTATGGGAGAGTACCAGGGTATTTTGGTTATTATGATAAGGAATGTGATATTAATAAGTTTGATAATAATTTTATTATTGATTTTATTGATATAATGATAGAAATAAATCCTCACAAGTTAGAGCATAAAAATAAATTTTACAAAGATTTACATGATGATTTAATGAAAGCAATACACAAACGTAAATTCTATAAAGACTTACATGATGAACTAATGGTTGTTGCTTGGCGTCCAACTAGATATTTAGATTGGTGTATTGATTTTGAAGAGTTAAAGTTTTTGAAAGAAGAGGTATGGGGCGATGAAGATTAATATTATCTAATTATGTTATATAACCTAATTACTGGTTACATAACAAGAAATTTATCTAAATCTCAAACTAAAAGTTATTGAAGATCCTCGTAAATCAAACTTTTTCCATTCTGCATCTAATATCGCCAAGTCAAAATAGTTAATCAAGTTATCATATTTTCGAACAGGAATTGTGGGGTAATCTTGAGAAGGAATATTTGCTAATAAGTTGGATGGCATTAATTTTATATCACTAACATTTCCCCCACTAGTAATATATGTCATTCTATTATCAACTATGCTGCACATTAATCTCAATGGTTCATTTATATTTACATTAATTTCGTATATTATATTTCTTTTCAGAAATTGTGGCAAACCCAAATATTTTTGCAAACCATCGCTAATTTTTACGTCGAATGATTTATTATTAATCAGATAGTTAATGTTATCTCCGGTAAATATCATTATGTTTTTCCCTTTTTCGGTTATGCTAATTAGTATTTTCAAATCATTGATTGAATATGTTCCTGGATTTATTACTACCAATTTATTATCACTAGAATCAGTTATTTGCTCTATGTTTCTGAAAATAATTAATCTTGGGTTTTTCACATTACAATCCAAAAGTTGTAATTCTCGGACATATTTCAATGGAGGCTCCAAATAGACTCTGGTTTCTGAATTATACATCGTAATGCTGAACATATTTTTGATAAAATTATATTAGTTTTTAGACCAGGAAAATGGAAACTAGTATAATTAAAAGGAGAATTTTTCTTCATCCTAAATATCTCGATAAAAATATTATGAGTCATCTTCAAAGAACAATCGAAAAGAAAGTGGTCGGGCAAGTTGATAGAGATAATGGTCACATTATTTCTGCGAATCAGATTTTAAGAATTTTGAACAATGAAGATACTTTTTTCTTTTTGGAGATTGAGGTCACAACTTTCAAACCCCAAGTTAAACAAAAAATCAAAGGAATAGTCTTTTGGATTTTTAATGACGGAATTTTTGTTAATGTTTTCGAAAAAGTGAAAATTCTAATTCCAAGTATCTACATTAAAGATTATTCTTTTAACGAAAATACTAATACCTTTGAAAACAATAATACCGTAATTAGAATGGGGGATAAAATTAAAGTAGAAATAAAAGCTGTTAAATATGAGAACAAGGAATTTCAATGCATTGGGCTTTTAGTATAAATATTATGTTTTGATTCTTCTAAAATTTCTATGAAATCAAAACATTAGCGAAATAAAAACCACGATATCAATGCTCCGCCAATTCCTAAAACAAAAAGATTATTTTGATGAAAAGATGTTTCTATATTCTTAACTTCATTCTCCCCATTATCCGTTTCCTGTTTTTCACTTACTTTGCTAGCTATTGGTTTAGGTTTGGTATTTAATATAACTTTTGTTGTGCCTAGACTATTAGGTATTCCAACAGATTTTGTTTCTACATTTATAGAATTATTTACACCAAATTTCATATCTTTTGTAGCCATTTTCAGATTATTATTGTATCCGATCACACTTTCTGTATTTATAATTAAATTACTAGGCATCAACCAAACTCCTGGAGCTACCGCCAAATCAAGACGCAACTTTGTTTCCTGAACAGATTTTTGGTAATTTTGAACGGAGTTGGAAATCTTATTTTCTTTTACACTACTTTCAAATAATGCTTTGAATTCCTCTTGCGTTTCTGTTGCTCCTCCACCATTTCCCACAATGGAATTTCTTGTATTAACTTGCGCCCCCAATATGCAATAAACAAAAGCTTCAACTGATCTATTTATTCTACCCAATCCTGCTTTTGTTAATCCATGCCCCGATTCTGCGATAAACCAAGAATACTGGAAATCAACAAAATGATCATTTCTCATCATTGAGATTAAATCTCCATTACCTTTTCTTCCACCATCATCGTAAAATTTATGTTCTCTGCTTGGCCAAATATTTGCTTCTGTATCATAATTTCTCACAATTCTAACATTTTGTAAACCACCACCTGAATATTGTGATTCTGCACTTCCTGGCACACTACCAGGTTCTGCATATCCTTTTCCATAATCAATGAATATATCTCCAACTCCATTATTTGCTCCTCCTTTGAATCTAAAATCAGCCAGGGGGTTTTTCCATCCTTTGGAATCTTGATTGTTACTTAACCCAAACTCTGCGCATAATGTGTTATAAGCACTTTTGTTATATTGATTATCTTTTAAGGAAAAAGTTTCTTCGTCGGGAAATGGCACTTTTAATTCTTCTAATATTCTTCTTATTGTAAAGTAAATGTGAAAAACAAAGAAACTTCTGATAACTTTAGGGTAATTAAAAATATCACTTAAGCTAACACCACATCCAGATGTTGCGCACCAAACAGCCATGTTTAATTGTTGAGGCCATTGACTAATATTTGGTTTTCCCAACCATGCTCTAGCTTCTTTTCCACTGGTAAATCCTACAGTTTGGTTTTTGAAAATATTCTTCATTTCTTTCGTGAAACTATCTTTTTCTGAAACATATACATTCAGATTGGTTAGTAATTGTGTGACATCAAGAGCAAACGAATTGAATTTAATCCCGGGTATTGGATATATTTGTTTTGTTAATCTTAAACTTGCGGGAAAGGAACTTGTTTTTTCTTTGTCTGAAACTCCCAAATCTTCCTGCAATAACTTTTTCAAATTATCGGGGAGAGAATCAGTCCATGTTTTTCCAGAAGGATCATCATCAGACATAACCGTTACTCCATTAACATTCCATTTAACATATCCTCCGAATGAGTCATTGACGAATGTGAATTTTCCCAAGTTTGCTTTTGGGTATTTTGATTTGAAATCGCTAAATAACATCTTATTCTTTTGTTTCACAATTTTTGAGCTTTAAATCAGCGAAGAATAAGATGTAAATTTAATGTACTTCTCTATTAACCCTCGCGAAACAATTGCAACCAACTTCTGTTTTCTCAAAAGAAATCTTTAACCAGCTGGATTGGTTAATTCTTTTAATAGATCTTCTCGTACTTTCTTCCTTATTATACTCATGTCGAAGTTTTTTTCTGAATCTTTTCTGAATTTTTGTCGTATTTCTTGTTTCAGTTTTTGAAACTTTTCCAATTCCGCCAGAATTATGGAGAATTCTTGATCGGATATTTCACTATCTTTCAGAGCTTTTGAGACTAAATCGTTAATGGTGTTTAATTTTGATTTTGCAATGGCAACTGTTTGTTCGTGTTTACTAACTTTTCCAGAAAGATTCTTGGATGCAAAACCAAATACGATTGAGAAAACTCCAAAAACTCCGCCAACTACACCCAAAGGAACTCCGACTATAGCTCCGAATCCAGTTAGAGAAGTTCCCAAACCACTAGCTGATAGAAGAACTGAAACAAATCCGCCAGAAACACTAATTTTTGTGCATATTCCTCTTGCTCTATTATATTTTTTCCTCACTTCTTCGTAATGTCTAATTTCCTTTTCTAGATTTTGTAAAACTTCACTTGATTTCTGCAATCTGAAATTTATTGTGCTTTCTCCTTTTTGCATTTTAGGTAATTCAGGATAAATATTTCCATTGTAATCTCCCATATTGTGTTTTTTACTGAACAGCATGATACCTTTAGATTAAGTTACTTTGTCTTCTTTTTCATACTCTCCACAAAATACAAAACTACAGCCATGATTAAAAGCCAAGCATTCTTTCCTAAAAATCCAATAACTTCTCCAGCTGTTTTGAAAAGAAAACTAACTATTGCGCCAATCATTCCTGGTAATATTTGTCCTAGTTTTTGACCAAGGGTTTTCAAACCATTTCCAACTCCTCTTCCTAAAGAGGCCAATCCTTTTGTGAGACTCGAAACGATAACACCAATGACGACTCCCACAGCACTTAAAATTGCAAATACAGTAAATCCATGTTTTTTGAAAATTGCTTTGATTCTATCTCTCAATGACATTCGTTCTTCGATTCTTTCGTCCTCTGCCTCTAAACTAGCAACTTCTTCTCGTTCATTTTCAACTTCTCTTTCTTGAGCTTCAATTTCGCTTATTTCTTCAGGTGTGAGATTTGGTCTAGCTCTGTTAATTCTTATGTTTTCTTCTTTTTCAGAGATAATAGCATTCTTCTTTGCTTTTTCATTACTAATTCTTTCCCGAACCTCTTCTGCCGCAGGCCCAAGGCCCTCTCTTAATGTTTTTAATTTCATTATTTCTTTGTTTACATTGCCATATCTATCAAAAAAATTATACCATTTTTTACCCCCGCGCTGTGCTTGAATTTGTAATTGCCCAAAATCTTTATCATACCTAGTTACAAAAGAATGTGGGTTGGGTTCAGGAAATTTACGGGTAATTTCATCCCAGGCTTTATCTTTATCGCTTTTTACTTCATCAACATCTTCATTTGGTAATAATGTATATTTACCTTTTTTTCTAGTTTTTGGTCTTGCCCCCTCCTTCGAATAATCTCTTCCGCTGAATGATGTATCCTCATAACCCTTGTTATCATAACTAGTGGATGTGTCTGTGTCCATGCGTTTTAGGTGTATATCAAATGACGGATCCCAATCCCCCGAATCATTATCTTTTGATTCATTTAATTCTGTTGGGTCTAATTCTTCTGGATCATATCCTCCTGTAGCCATGATTTTTTACTCATTAGCAATAAAGCTTTTAGACCCCTTTGAACTACCTAATAATAAAAAATAAAATGAGTAACGAAAGCACCCAGCTAATAGATATTGATACTTATAAACCCAAAGAAAGAATGATTTTTTCTACGCCAGTTACGCAGCAAATGCCAGGAAGTAGACCCAAGGTTGAATTCAAAAGAAGTTATATCTATACAAAAATGATAATGGCAGCCCAACATAAATCAAAAATTAATATACTTTTTGTTATATAACCCAATTAATGGTTACATAACATTATAATATTTTACTTACCGCATACCCCAAACCCATCATCCCTGCTCCTACATATACCATTTCTCCAGTCTTTTGATCACCACTTGGTTTATAATAATCGGAGAATTTTGGTTCTGTCATTTGCCCGTATAATTCAAAAGCCTGATTTGTAGTAGAAATATTTTTTGCTGCTTGGTATTTTTCATCTTTTCTTTTCATTCTCCAGTCAAGCATTTTTTGTCTTTTTTCTTGATATTCTTGGTAATCTTTTTCGTATTTTTCCATTGCCTTATCGTGTCGTATTTTTTCTGTATCAACATTCTTTCCTGATAAATATCTTGCGAGATAATTTCCGCCGGTGAAAGCGGTTGCATTCAATATCGCTCCTCCAATCATCATTGCTATTGCTGCCATTTTATTTTGGTAAAATCTTTTGATCCTCTAAATATGTTTTAAGATACATGCTTCCGGATAATACCACAACCCATTTTGCGTAATTTGTAATACTAATGGATGGATCACTCAAAAAGGATTCTTTCATCATCTTTTTTGCCACATATCCTACCCCCGCGCTTAATCCGATAACCACAGCTGAATCAGTTACAGTTTTCACAAGTTTGTTTTCTGTCGACATAATTTTTTTTACTGTACCATTGAGAAACTTTTAAATAACTTTATTCAGTTATTCCATTCCCAAAGATTTTGGGGTTGCAGAAAATGGTATCTTTTTTGGTTGCGGTGTTTGTGGTACTTGTGATAAATCAGCTATCCTATTTGAATATTCAGTCCGAGCTTTTTCCTTATACCTCATAAAAAGATCAATTGCTGTAAATCCAAGTCCGACAACGGATAAAACAGTAGTAAAAGATATCTCTGGAAGCCACGATTTTGCTTCACTATATGTATTTTCATTTGGATCTTCTTCCTGTTTTATTTTTTCCTCTCTTTTCATCTCCCTAGCCAATGCTTCTTTTGCTTTTTTATTATATTCCGCTAATTTCTTTCCCGCTGCGACCTTTTTAGGATCCTTATCCTTCTTTTTAGTATCAGTATTCTCAGGTACTGGATCAGCAGTAATTCGCTCAGAGTTTTGCTCATTTTTTCCAGACATTGTTATTTAGATGCTTAGAATAAGTTTTTAGATCTGTTTAATACACTGTATCAACACCTTCAGCAAATTGCTTAGTTTCCTGACCAGTTGTGCTACCATTTGCTGGTTCTTCTCTTGAAAATTGTTGATTTTTGTTGAATTTAACGTGTTTAGCAACCTGGAATAGCCCGCTAGCAAGTGCTGTCAGTCTTCCACCTTTTAATGCTAAGAGACCTACAAAGTTTGTTAATTCTCGATTAACCAAATTATCTTTCTTCAAATCATCGCAAAGAGCATCTATGTCATCTACCGGAACTAAATACGAAATAAGTTTGGAAACTAATTCTAGGGAAGAATCTATCAATCCTCCGTTAATTTTCTTACCCATTACCGATTGATAACGATTAAAATATTTTTCTACATCTTTTTCCGATAATTTTTTTACATCACCCAGACTCATATCAGCTCCTAAATATTCCTTTGTTGTTCCAAGAACTGCTAGAATCGCAAGAGATTCTTGTTTGATTTCAAGATCCTCACATTTTCCAGGCCCTCCCTCCGGTCGGTCAGTTTTTTCTGTCGGTTGGTCAATGTAATCTTCCGGCTTTGTCATCTTTTTGTTAAATCATTTCGGGTATCTCTAAATAGCAATTAAATGGGTAACGCAAAGATAAACATAACCTAGAATATTTTTCGGTTTTCAGGAGTTGTACAAACTTTTTCCCCAATTCATAATCCAAATCGCCGCCGTAATCTTCGAAAAACATTTTCATGCCTTTCTGCGACGGATTATGAAAAGTAACAACGCAGGCTACATTTTCTCGAAATGGTTTTGCTATTGATGTTAATTGCTGGGTTAGAACCCAAACCGATAAACCATGATGCCTTCCGGAGAATGCTAAATCTATAAACTTATTTGATCGCTTTTTCAGATCATTAGAAACGGCGCAATCATCTAAAATTATTAGAGTATTTGTACCGGAGAATAAAGTTTGGCAATCAGTTAGTAACTCATTAATCTCCTCTACGTTACTTGCATCCGGAGATAATACAAAAAAACGCTCATCCTTATTAGCAAAATTATGATAAGTTTTATTTTTAGAATAAGTCGGACAAATTAACACAATATATTCAAAAACTTTCCGGAAAGGACCTCGGAGTTGTTCAATTAAGTACTTTGTTTTTCCACAATTTGTCGGTCCAGTTATAATACAATGAAATGGTATTTTATCACGCAAATCTTCCATGATTTTTGTATCATAACTAAATGTTTTTTTAAATTTAGGTTAGTACTTAATTGATCTCAAACTTGAATTCATAATCTCCAGCATTGCGTCAGCCACGACAAACATATGACAAGTTATGGTTCCAGTTCCGCCTTGTTTCCTTTTAATTTCTATTTTTACACCGTCATGAGTATTATTTAGAGCAAGTCCGCCGCCGTGAATACCATTATCTGGATGAGTTCTAGTATCAACCCAAAGTGCAAACTTATCCGCGTAAAATTCTTTTTCTTTCAAAGAAATTTGCAAACCGTCATCCCGACGAAATCTTTTCTTCACGGATTCCCAAAGATCGGAAGGAATCATTCCCCTAGAGTATATTCTATTTGGTACGCCATCAACATCAATTTCAACGGAAGATATGCCCGGATTATAAAAATTTTCAGAATCCCTTGCTCCTGGGGTTTGAGGTGATAAAAACAAAAACAATATTCCTGTCATTGATCTTCTCGGTAAATTAATATGCTGATTAATAACGCCATCTCCAGCAATGGAAAATGTAAAAGTTTTGTGCAAAGTAACATTTTCATAAAAAAATCCTTTGCCGACTTGATAAGCCGCCTGAGCCTCGCGGGCTAAGTATTCACTAGAAATTGAAGAATATTCTAACTCTAAGTTTTTGATTGAATATGATGGTGCTTTAGTTGTGTCAGAATAAATAAGAATATTAGCGATTGGGGCAAGTGTAATCTCAAATATAAGATGATTTTCCAGCGCTTTCGGATAAAAAACACCGTGATCGTTTAGAATAGGATGATTTATTGGTATTCTATACTTTGAACCATGAACATTTGCGAGAGCAGCTTCTTTTACATCTTGTGTTTTTGCGTCTCCAGATTTTGTTCTAAGTTTTCTAATATTTAGAGAAGAAATACCTTGTTTTAATCTATCTTCTCGCTCTTCTTCGGTTAAGAATAAATCGTGATAGGTTTGAAATAAATCATATCCTTGAGTATCTTGCAATGTTTCTCCCCCAAAAAGAACTTTCATTCTGGTTACAAGATTGCGGCCCAAATTATTTACAACCGTATTATTCGCATGACCCTCAACATCTAAGTCAAATAGAAGAGATACACTTCCGGGCACAATCACCAAATTCTCTGCGAGTTTTGGAATATTTATGTATAATGTTTCTCCCGGACTGGCTGAGGATGGATTTAGAGTAATTCTATTCAGGGTTGATTCTGCTTTCAAGCCAAAGGGTTCTTTTGGAATTCTGTTTGGATTAATTTTTTCAGACGTCATTGTAAATTTATAAGATACTTTGGTTAACCTTTAAACCTTTTCTCTAACTTGGAAATATGTTTTAATAAACCTTCTCTCGCGCTGGGAATTAAAATTAAAATATTAAAAATTTGATCGCCGTCTTCCATATATAGAATTTTTTTCCTAATAATTTTTTTCATAATGTTGATTTGGTATTCGGTAAATTTTATTTCTTCTTCTTCCTCCTCAACCATTTCAATTTATAAGATACTTGTTTATTTTTAAATGAGCAACGAAAATATACTCTCAAAAATATATTATTCAACTGAAGGATATTGGAAAGGATATTCTGCAATTCCTAAATTGGCTGAGAAGGCTAGAGTAAGTGAAAATGAAGCAAAACAATGGTTGCAAAAACAAGCAATATGGCAAATCTATCTACCCGCTCCTAAATATATACCTAGACCGCACTGGACTGTGGATAAACCCAATCAGATTCACCAAGCGGATTTATTATTTTTGCCGCACGATAAAGTCGGAAGAAAAACTTATAAATATGCGTTAGTTGTGGTTGATATCGCCTCGAGATATAAAGATGCTGAAGCATTAACCTCAAAAGAAAGTCGAGAGATATCAGAAGCTTTTAAGAAAATATATTCTAGAAGATTGAAATACCCAAAAACATTAATGGTTGATCCCGGGAAAGAATTTATGGGAGAATTTAGTAAACTCATGAATTACCATAATGTGAGAATACAAAGAAGTGAAGCTGGTAATCATAGAGCTCAAGCATTTGTGGAAAACGTAAACAGAATATTAGGAGAAAAATTATTTAGTCATCAATATGCGCAAGAAATGATTAGTGATGCTCGATCAAGAGTATGGGTGAAAAGATTACCAGATATTCTAAAAACTTTGAATAATACGAAAAAGAGAATAACTGGCAAAGAGCCCGATGAGGCTATAAAAATGAAAGAGGTTGATATTGAACCCAAAAATTACAAACGCGCGGTGGGGCTTGATGAGGTTAGATTGCCGCCTATCGTTAAAGTTAGATATTTATTAACACCGGGCGAACTTGAAGGCGGAGAAAGAAGACGAGCTACTGATCCTATTTGGAGCATCAAAGTTTATGATATTTCTAAAAGTATAATTTCACCTAATCAACCGGTTTTATATTATTTAATTGATGGACCTCGTCGGGGATTTGTTCGCGAAGAATTACAAGTTATTCCTTATGATACTGAGTTGCCACCCAATTCTGTTTTAGTACGATAATGCCCATAAGGAAGAGTATGTATTCCGTCTTTTTGAATGATTCTCTTATCATCATAAGCGGATAGCGCTTTCTTATTAACTGTTTTTGTGTAAATATTGTGTAGTTTTGATCCTATTAAATTTTGCGATCTCATTTGCGGTTCTTTAGTATTCAGGCAATTTTTGAAATCATTAAAACTTATTGTTTTCTTAATAACTAATTTCTTTGTTCCTTTATTCTTCTTTATCTCTTTGCCGTTCTCCATTAATAGGGCATATTGTTTGGCTCCCAAACCCACAAATTCTGCGGGTATACTTCCGCCAAACTCATCCTTAAACTTTCCAATTACTTTTTTGTTTGCATCATCCCAAATACCAGATTTGTGGTCTTTTGGGTAGTTACTAGTGTCGAACTTTTCCCGAACATCTTGGCTTATATCTTCATAGAAATCCTCCGTTTCTATATTATATACAAGGCTATCAGTATCAGTCATAAGTAATTCTGCTTTTTCTCCGTATTTCTCTTTAATATAATTATAATGAAAGTCGTACATTATTTGTTTACTCAGATCCAAAATGGAAAACCCCACGTAAACCGGTTTATTAAATCTTATTTCTGTTTTCTTCATATTTATGGCGGCCAGATCCTCAGAAAAGATAGTAAAATGATTAAAGTTCGGTTTTCTTATTAATTTTTTAGCTGATTCTACATTATTAACTAATCTGACATCTATCCTTTTTCTCATATTCTCCATTGTTTTGCCAAATACGGAGTTATTCATTAGTTTGAAGAAATCCTTTTCAAAGTCGTTCTTCGCATGTTTTCTCAATTCAGTATTCCGATCGATGTAAACCTGTAACCACCCAGACTCTTGAAATTTAATTCCCTTATAAATCTTTGTTATTTTTAATCCTTGTTTTTCGTAAAATTTTAGGGTTTCGTGATGAACTACATATCTTTTCTTATCAAATAGGTTTGGTATTAATTTCTTGACTTTATTAACAGTAAGTTTTTCTGGTGCTAAAGGTAGATCTTTATGGCTATCATGAAGATTTTTTGGGTATTCCAAATCAACCTCAACTATGCAGGGTAAATTCCTCCAATTTTCGAGCTCTTCATTTGGAATCCATTTAAACCCGCGTTTGGGTAATTTCTTGCTCATTGCGGCTCCATATAAGTTATTCGCGTCAAGATAAATTATATAACTTATAAGCTTATTTATTTCAAAATCTGTCATATAAGGGTTATTAGCTTTAGCGTATCTTTTTGATACTTGGGATGTTCCGCCTCTAATCCCTTTCTCAATAAAAAGCAGCATATTAACATCTGTGAACAATTCCAAACTAACTTTAGTTATTTTTAACATTGCATCCCAAGATAATCCTGGAGATGTAAAATAGTGAGCGGGATCTAAACTATAATTACCAATGCATACGTCCCTAAAGTTCTCGAATACGTCGGCAAGCTGTAATGCGTCCGTTTTTAGGTATAAATCATGATAATCTCTCATTGTTTTCATGCTAAATGTTTTCCACACCTTTTTAGCGTGTTCGTAATCTTCCTCCGAAATATCTTGGTTATTAAGAATTGACTTAAATTCTTCCTTTGGCGGGAGTTGGGTTTCATTAAGTTTATCAATTCGATCAAAATAATCATAAGGGAACACTCCCTTTCTCAACAATAGTTTTAACTTTTCTCCTGCGAAATGTTTTTTGGTTACCGCCATATTTTTATCTATTGGAGAAAAACACATACTTCCTAATAACTTGCAATTCTTACATTGTTCACAATTACCAACACCATTAAAAGTAATAATCTTTCCATCTTTTACGTATCTTTTCAAACATTTTCCTGGTTTGCACGTCTCGCATTTTCCGCATTTTGTAAGATTGTCGACCAATCCGCTAAGAGAGCATTGCATAAATTTACAAGAATCAATGAATCTTATTGTTCTAGTAATTGGCTTTTCTTTGTCATCCTCATCCTCATCGCAATCATGATTGTGATCGTTATCGTGATCATAATTAATTAAAATTTTCTTCGAGAAACTAATATACTTTTCGTCGGTGTTGGCTAAACAACTCATTCCACCCTTTGTTTTACCGAGATTCTTAATGAACAGGTGGGAATCATACCCCGACAGATTATGAATTACTACTGGAACGAATTTGGGAATCACATATTTTAAGTTGCAAATTTTATGCACTGCGCCTCGATATTTTCCGGTAAGAAGACAATGATCTATTACTTTTTTAAAATCTTCTTCTTCAGAAAATTCCCGCTCACATATGTGACAGTGAGTTTCATTTTCGTAATCTTTTTTATCCATTTCAGACATATTCTTTTTATCATAAACTTTAAAAGTTTCCTTTTTTTCTTCTATTAGCTCGAAAATTTTCCTGACATCTCTTTCTAAATATTCTGTGAATATCTGTGAGACATCCTCGTCATCAGATTTTGCGGTATAATTCACGCAGATTTTAAAATCCTTTGGTAATATACTTTCATCGAAACATTTAATATAATAGCAAAACCCCGATGCTTTGTGCATTTGGTAATTTTTAGTAAAGCTTCTAATTTCTCTTGGGGAGCAAGTATGTATTGGTATTAGCCGGCCTTCAAAATCTGCATAAACAACAAAAGGCGCTCGCATTTTATTTTTAAAATTTTTAAAGTAAATAAATTTTGGGCTTCCATCTTCATTCCTGGGCATTTTGATTTTAACTTCCCCGTGCGAATCACAGTATTCTTTGTGTTCTTGCAAAATCCTTTCATCATAAAATGAGTTGAAACATCTAAGGCAGAAATATTTTTTATGTTTATTATTATCATTTTCGGATGATAAAAGCCTGCTGACATTATTTACTAAAATATAATGGGATTTTTCGCCATTATTTATTAAAAGTAGTGTTATAAATTTGCAATCACATAACTTGCATTCGTGTTTATTGCAATCGCATTTCTTGCATCCGCATTCTTCGCATTCGTGTTTTGCGCAGTCTTTTTTCACGCATTTCTGTTTTTTCTTGCACTCTTTTTTCATACAGCCGCAATTCTTACATTTTTCTTCTTTCTTGCAATAACATTTATCGCTTAATCTCGCGGTATATATTTCATCAACTTCTTCATCATATTTCAATACATTAACTGGATATGGGTTTTGTTTTTCAAACTTGGCAAAATCTTTTAATTTCATTGCACCCTCTATACCAGAAAAGTTTAATTTTTTGCAATTTTTAAGCAATTCATTATTTACCCTCTCTCTATGATGTTTTCTTGGAAACACCGCCTCAACTAATGAAAGTTGGCCGCAATCTTCGCACTTATTTTGTATATTAATAATAGCTTTTTTTGCCGCTAATCTTTCTGGAGTAGGTATATATGAACTCCCAGAAATAACTGTGTAAGGCGCGATTCCGACGTCAAATCTTGCAACTGAATCAAATTGAAAAACTCCAGAATCTGTATTTTCTTGAAATCTTTCAACCTCAAAGAATATATCTTTAATTATATCATCATATTCTTTTGACAAATCACTTGCCTCTGTAATTATTTTTGGTTTGGCGCCAAAGTATTTTTCAACCTCTTCTGTTATTTGGTTATTTTGCAAAGGTGATTTTACAAACTTGGATGATAGTATAACCTTAACCTTTTTTGGTTTCTTATCCTTATTAATAATATCTATAACCTTTGGTTTTATTTTCCTCATGAATTCGCCAATAGTATATCCTTTTTTCCCATCTATGCTGTGTTGCTTCAAATAACCATTTTTGAATTTTCTCGTAGTTTCTTTGATAATTAATTCTTCTTCTTTCAGCCTTTTTGTTTTTGGCCTTGCTCCCTCCTTCTCGTAATCTCTTTTTGATTTTGACCGGTTTGGCTTATTTTTGGGTTCATTCGCTTTTTTGTATCTATCTATAAAATTTTTAGCTAATTCCTCTGTTTTATTTTTTACTTTTTCTGGGATATATGGTTTCACAAAATCCCAAAACTTGTTTAGTACATTTCCTAAAAAGGGAGTATTTTTAACTGATTCATTCTTTATTACTTGTTTTTTGAGTTTTGTTGGAATGGGAGGGGGTGGGCGCGTTGGTTTGGGCGGAGAAGGTCTTTTTGGATTATATTTATTAATATTTATTCTAGGTTGGTTTGCCGGTGGTGTTCCGGGAGGGGTCGTTGGTATAAATCTTTCTGGTGAACCTGGTGGTGTGCCCGGAATTTGAATTGGTTGAGGAATATTTAGAGGTGGTAAATTTGGTCTTATTTGTGGTATTGGAAGAGGGGGTTGCGGCTGATTCGCTCTTCTCCTCGGCATATTATCAATTGTTCTAAAAATTTCTGTTCTATTATCTATGATTTGTTGAATATTATTAATTACTTCTGGTATAATTCCCAATGCTATCGCTTTATCCTCTTTAGTAGTCATTTCTGATCTACCTGGAATTTTATAAAATGTGAGCAATTTGGTTAATTGCTTAAAATTCAATTCTCTTCTTAACTGATCCATAATTTCTTTTGTAATAATTATCAAATCTTTAAGCCGCTTTTCAAATTTTTCTCCCTGTCCCAGAAATATTGCGCAATAAATCCCTGTGTCCCAAAATCTATCTCTGGCTTGGCACGCAGCTTAGCCGAAACTTTGCAGATACTTTGCCCCTGTCTAGTCCCGCCCTCCGCTCGATCCTCTCGCTCCGCCTGTCGGCCCCTAACTTGGCCGAGACTTTGCAAAGGGTTGGCGGCATCGGAGAATTTTACTTATAAGCTAAAAATCCTTGTCAAAATTCCTGTGTCCCAGCGCCGACAGCTTCGACAATACTTTGCAGAGACTTTGCCCCTGTCTAGTCCCGCCCTCCGCTCGATCCTCTCGCTCCGCCTGTCGGCCCCTAACTTGGCCGAGACTTTGCAGAGACTTGACTGAGACTAGACTTGGGCTTGGTCGACCCAATAAATCCTTGATTAAATCCCTGATTAAGTTTTAAAACGAATTTAGCTTATAAGCTAGAAAATCCTTGTCAAAAATTCCTGTGTCCCAAACCCGCAGTTTTCTCCCTCTCTGCAAGTTTAGTGTTTCGCGTATTATGGAGCAGTTAACTTAAAAAAATTTCATATTCGACATTCCATTTGCCGTCTTTGCGGTGATAAATTCGAGAGCCGTCGCTTGATTCGTGTTTTTGGTAAAGCGGGCAAAGCTGGCAGTGACAGACATCTTTCCTCGAAGATTCAAGATGTTTGTGGAATTATTGTTAAGGTATCAGTATAACCCAATTGACCATTCGCGCGCGGTCCGCTCAAGCGCTCTTGGTTTTAACAGAAACCCGTATAAACCGTATATTTTTTGAAAGCTTAATAACTACAGATTATAACCCGATCTGTTTAAACAGTAAAAAAATCTACTGGTTTTCGAAATTGTGAATATGTTAACAAAGCTTCACGAACCTATAAATCAAGTTCTACGCCCGCTAAAATTAGGTCGGAGAAAACGATTAGCATGGCATCCGTTTCTTTATAAATTGACCTCAAGAACCGTGTCTCAGATTTTTGGCACATGCGTTTGTTATTTTTTTACAAGAGGATAAAGTTTGAATAGGGAAAAAAATTGAACTGCCCGCGAAAAAAAGGCATAACTTTTTAATGAGAAAAAAAATCAGAATTCGCAGACACGGTTTTGTCGGCGAACGTTCTGACAACATGCTCTCCAAATTTCAGCCAATTTGGTCCAGGGGCTGACGACTTGGAACTCGAAATGCACGTACAACTCGCCTATTTTTTACTTTAGAGAAACAGAGAAAAACTAAAATTCGGCGGCATCCAAGTGTGATGAGATTATCACACTAATGGAGAAACCGCAGGGGAATCAACTTTCTATATAACAATAGGAGTGTGACAGTTAACATGGAACAGGTACAAATTTCCCTCGACGGCACGCGTTAAATTATTTTCCTGTGAATAAACCGCTTTTTCATGTGTGAAGTCAGAATTCCAAGGCAAGTAAACACGAAATCATCTTTTGATGTTTGGTGATGAAATTTTATGTATCTTGACTAATCTTCAAAACTATGGCCATGTCAGTAAAGATGCCAAAGGCCCGTAGATCCCCGAGAAAATGCAAGCGCACAAAGGGAAACGCTGGAGCGGACGTCGTAAACGTAAACTTCTCTTCTTCAAATTCCTCTGCTTCGTGATCGCGATCGAGTTCATCCAGCAATTTGTCTTGATTGTAATAAGACCCTTTGTCGCTTTCCGCTAATTTAGCGGCCCATTTTTTGTCAAAAGTGTTTTTTGCCTTCTTTGGCCTTCCTTTAGCCGATGAAAAAGGGCAAGATCGCTTGTTCTTCCTCGAAGACATCCGTGCACTGATTATGGCGCGCGAAATCGCGTGTCAAACTCAGAATGTTATTGGTGTCACGTGACACCGCGCCTCGACAATTTTAAAATATTCATTTGACAGAACTTGTCAACTCTCAATTAAGTAATTAGTGTGCAAAAAATCTTTATCGCGCAATAACTAGCGACGGATATAATATTTTTTCGTGGAGTTTTTTTAATTTTAAAGATAACCTCAAGATTTATCCAGCTGTTTAAAAAAGTAAAAGTATGTAAAATGGCAAATTTTCCCCTTACTGATACCTTAAGGAAGAAGATTCCCTTTCGACGCTGATATGTAGGAAGTGCGAGGGACTTGTGTCTAAGGTGAGTGACTTCAGACAAAAAAGTCAAGATATGCAAATGCCGTTTGAACAAAGCTGCTCAGTGAAGCGTTGTGTTGAGTTGTCGCCATCGTGCAAGCCTCCTTCTATAGGCATTAACGGTCCTTTGTTTCAAGAAAACAATAGAGACACAGAAGAAATCGTTCGAGTAGTGAACTCACAACCAGCAGTTATTGTAGCAGATATTATAAAGAAACGTTGCCCGAGATTGCTTGCAGCTTGGTTTAGTGCTGTATAGCAACAGGGATAGCTTCGAAAGTTTGAGGGATTTTGATTTTGAAGTCTATGTCATAAAGATAATGAATGCAGTATCTGGAAAAAACACTGGAATAGATGATTTGTGTATCAAATTCAGCTTCCTGTACTCGGTTCTTATGAGTGAACGATGGCATGAACTAAGTCTTCTGAAACGAGTGATCACAATTCTTATGATTGAGGGTGAATTTTTACTGTAGTCAGTGTAATTCAAGCAAGCATCACCTTGTACTGATCTTTTATAACACTCTTAGTTTCATGTTCACAGGACATTCAGATATTTTGAGCTAAACTGAGATGCTTTTCTGGCACTTGAACTTCTCCATCATAGCTGTACCTGTAGTTAGTATCTTTATCTCCCATCTGATTGATTACAATTTGCCTCTTTTGAGTACATGTTATAAGGGTGACATTTTTGGAAAGTTAATGTTCATTATTATCAAGATACGCGGCCAAATTGAAAACCGCCCTCTTGAAAACACGCGCTTTGCGGGCCGCAAATGACTCCTAGCGGGCCGTTAATGCATTAACGGCCCTGCAGCTGATTGGTTCTCGGTTCATCATCCGATGAATATTAACCAATCAGGTTACGTTTATTGACGCGGGAAAACCATTCAGGTGCGAACAGCTAGCGTACAGCAGCTATAGCGTACAGCAAGTTTTGAAGTAGAAAAAAAGTCTCGAACAGTTTCTTGCTGAGCAAATAGTGTTCGAAAAGAAAAATCAAAGTCTGTTTGTTATGAATGGGACAAAACGTAGCTCAAAAAATCGGATTTAGAAGCAAAGGCACAAGGCGAAGATACAAAGAGAGCAACTTCTTGTTTTCTTACGAGAAACGAAGCACGGCAAAACATCGGTTCACTTCATTTTGTGTTTCTCGGGTCGAGCTAAATTAACAGAAGCATTGCAGGGACTTTACGCCGAGGCTCAATTGGAAAATGTAAGTTCGTTAATTATTATTATCCATTTATTTTCAGAGACATAGCAGCTCTTTTTAATTACACCTATACAGTGTAGCATAGCACAAAATTTTCAACGCGAAGTACTTGTATTACTAAACATGTAAAACTCATAAATGTGTTAGTTTATATCTGGATGTTATTTGGCCTTGTATATTGATAATAATGATAATAAAATGACTTTTTTCGGGAATATTGTTTATTTGATCCCTTGTAGTGACATTTGCGGCCCTTGCGCTTCGCGCTCGGGCCGCAAATGACACTACGCGGGCGCAAATAAACAATATTCCCTCAAAAAGTCATTTTATTGTCCTATTATCAGTCGTGTACACTCTTAGACATACATTACTTGGCTGTCACACTGGTTTTCCCTTCATAGTTTACAAGTGTTGCATAATTTGTATGAAAATCCAATTATAGTTTACCATTTTTTTAAATGCAAAATTCCTACAATACTAAAGTTGTCAAAGAATAAACCGGTATGATGCAAGACTTATGACTGAAGTATATATAATCAAACCAACTCCAAATCGCCAATCCCTTGGATTTTATTAAATTAGGCTTCAGTTATTTGATGTTTATGCTCATAGCTATAGATTAAAATGAAATAACAGGTTTTAGTTGGTGTCTGGATAAGTTGTTATGACCATGCATTGCCTTTAGGTTTGATCTATTTTAAAGTTCTCTTTATTGCCTGTGTTTATACAGCTTCAAGAAAGATTGAACAGACTTGGTGTTTGTCTATCCCATGGCAGAAGACATGTTTTGCTTACACTTTTGGGTGGGTAGTTCAAGAAGGTGAAGTCTAGTAGTGTTTTCAGAGGGACAGGTGACAGCTGGAACTTAAAGGTGTTAAACTGAGGGGCATATGAGAAAGGACTTACAAAATCAGGACCTTCACCTGTTTGCCTCCAACCTCATTGAGAATAGGGTTTACATCACTTAAGATCACTTAAACAAAATTAACCAATCAAATGACAGGATGCAGACAATGAATTCCAGTGAGTCATTTCAACCAATGATTGCTTGCAACCAAACCTTCAAATGTTTATGCGAAGATGGAAATCACATTCTGTAATTTGATTGGTCAATTTGTTTAACTGACCCTAGTAATAGCAGTCACTATGTAATATCTCTTTTTTATATTAAATTCGGCCCAAGTAGGCTTGCTTCATATAAGATATTCTTTTGAATTTTGATCGTGAGAACAAAGTTAGTGAGGCTATTTTATATTATAAACAAAAGGCGGCCTTTTTTGCATTTGGCATAATATGCCTATCTTGAACCTGGATTGATCTTGAGTTGGAGACTGTATTAATTATTTGGTCTCTTTCCCAGTGACTGATTTGGCCAGGTGGAAAAAAGGTATAATATTACATTATAGGTACTTTTTTTTAAATTTCAGGTCAAAGTTTTTTCAACTCAAGTTGTTTATCAATCTTCCCATTATCAGTGCTCCAATGAAGCCTAGGTTCTTTGAAAGTCACCTTTTGGCGACCTAGACTTATCTAGTGGATAACATACGTGAAATATAATTGGACCAAGGCATGATTGTTATACCAATCATGGCTGCTTTACATTGGACCACCAAAGCCATGCCACTAAATTGGTGACTTTCTCTTGCAATTTTAGTTGCTAATTTATTTTTCCACTTGCCATGGTGACCCAAGCAGTTGCAACTTGGAGTGCTGATGACTGGATTACTAGGAAATTTAGAATCATCTCAGGTTAAATCAAGGTTGAATCAAAATTAACCTGTAATGAAATTTGACCTGCCACTTCTGCAGAGAAAACAAACATTGGGCAATGAGTGCATTTCTTCTGTACTGCTGATCTAATGATGGCCAGGGTAATGCTTGTGCTGGATTTGTTTGATTGACATTTTTTCTCAATTAAGAATAAGATTTGGGTAGCACTTTTGTAACGATAAAGGAAAATGCCCTAGTTGCTCAGACAATACATTCATTGAAGGAGACAGAAACAAGTTACATTTTATTGGATGCAAAAGCAGACTCAAAATGATATAAAAGAAGTTCATGTTTTAATGTTGATCATTGTGTTGTATGTGTCCAATACATGGTGAAGCAGGTTTCTCTGTAAGTAGTGTCACCAAACACAAGGGACTTTTTGACTATTTAGCAACAAGTCATCAAATTTCTTAATTTATCATTAAGCTGCAGTTATCAGTTGATATGAATAAACACCATACACCTTATTAAAAATGGCAACATATTTATTTTTTTATATTTGTGTTAATTAGCCCTCTTTGCCTTTCAAAAGAATTTGTTACTTGAAACAAGGTATCACATTATAAATATAAAATAATAAAGTCAGTTGTTGCCATTTTGGAATAAGGCGCACTGAAATGTCTTTGCATAGATATACATGTACTAGTACATTGCTTTAAAATAGCTGTAAATAATTATCAATGAAAATATGAATGAAATTTACAATGTTAACAATTAAATTTACCATATTAATGCCTCAAACAAAAATGTAGATTAATTGGTGAGTTGTTTCAAACCCCATATGATATTCATCTTCACCTGTGCAATCAACTTTAAACAATATTCACATCTCTTAATGTACATTGTTTTTAAGCCACATGTCCCGTTCACTTGTTTCACATTGAATTAGAGGGGCATAATGGCTTATAAAAGAAAAGATCTTTGAAGAACAGGTCTCATCCCATATGCGATAAGTGTCAAGCAATTCAGATTCTATCCTTATAAATTCAATTCCTTTCATAATCTTCTGAAGAAGATTTTCTTGATTGGAGAAACTAAAGAGCATCATACCAGTTGAATTTGCCTTAGCCTCAAAGTCTACCAGCTCATTGTAAGTGAGGCCTTCAAGGACAGTCTTATTGTCAGCTGGTAGTACTCTGACTGGTGGTTTAACTGTCTCAGGCACTTTCTCAACAGCATCATTACATTTACCATCCCAAATGCAGCAACATCTTCCCTGAGTTGCACAAGGAAATGCTAGGTATTGCAATGTTAGAGTCCAGAGACAGGATTCCTCCGATCTGCAGTAAGCCTTCATTGATTCCTCTATGTGTCCCATGTTATTAGCAATGTCAGCATTGTTGTAGTATAGGGGAGCTGTAGCAGGTATTCCAGTCCCGCCAGCACGTCCAGTCTCCTGCATGTATTCTCCTAAGTTACTTGGAGGGGAGATGTGCATAATGTGCTCCACATAGGGAGCATTGACTCCCATACCAAGAGCTGATGTTGCAAACAAAACACGTATCTTTGATTTCTTCTCAATTATCTCTGAAATCACTCTTTTCTTCATGCAGCTTTGTTTGTGGTGCATGAAACTGAGCAAATAGCCTTCCAGCTAGATCTCTTGTTTTACCCACAAACTGCTTATCCTTCAGGATCCTCTCAAACAAAGCATGAGCATAGCCACAGTACTTGAGTCTCAAATATATAATTGTCGTGGGATAGTTCTCTCTTTGCTGGGCCAGGTCCCTTGCAATGGGAAACAGCATCATTCTGGACATTAGCTTTCAAAGCCACAGTGGTTGCTCATCCTCAGCTTCTTGTCAAAATAAAAATTACTCTGATTCAGGGGTTTGCTGCAATAACCTTACAGTCTGATTGCAATGACAAGTGTTATTTACATGTAAGGTTTGTTATAATTAACAACTGGGTTGGCGCTGTGGCTGTGAGGGCCATGATTGTAGCAAAAAAGAAAAACGAGTTCAATTGGACTTAAAGTTTCTATCAGACTTGCACTGATATTGTCTATACATGTAGTTTGGTGTATTCTTGTGTAGAAAAAAGTAATCAGTATTTATAAATTTGGGACAGTTTCTAAATATTTTCATCAACTTCATCTGAAACACAAAACAGCTCTTATCTACTCCAATCCATCAATGCAGGCATAGCATCAGTTTTAAGGCCTGATTACTCGAGCAGAGCTCACCTCACTTGTGAGCCTATATAATGTTTATGAACTAAAGTTAAATAAACATTAGTATAGGTAATCACATGATTTCGAGTGCAATTTGGGATAAATCAGCACGAGTAAATTTTTCAAAGGTTAACCAAATTGCATGAGCCCGTAGGGCGAGTGCAATTTGTAGTCTTTGAAAAATTTACGAGTGCTGATTTATCCGAAATTGCATGAGACAAATCATGTGATTACTTGTTAATAATATACATGCAAAAATTTAATTTTAACTTTCTGCACTCAATTTCAACTTTTTGCACTCAATTTCAATTTTCTGCACTGTTTGGGATTAATTGACGTGCTCTCAGCCAATGAGCATGCTGAAATTTTTGCATGTATATTATTATGATGGAAACTCATAATTTGGGACAAATTAAAACTACAGACATAGTGGTACAATTTTAACCCTTACCGTATATTTCTACGCAACGAGCTTCATCGACCACACATGCAACCACATTTCGTAGAAACACCTCGCTGTTCATCACTTTGCGCCCCTCTTGACTCAAAAGAGCCTCGGGATGTGTAAACATAATCTGGATATCTCCATTCAGTAGTTTCGCACTGGGATTTTTTAACGACCGTCAGCCTTCCTCTTGTGTGAATGAAATAAACTATCGGACGCTTCCCGCTCGTCATTGAATAGCTGAAGAACATCGGCAGTGATTCCTCTATCCTGCAACACTTAAAGTTGGTCCTCTATGATAGAGTTTAAAGGACAAACTATTATCACTATATTCTTGTTCGCCTTAACAGGCAAATTTATCCGACGCACCGCCATCCTTAGTGGTTTGGAGGGGAGGGGGGGAGGCGTGCGGATAAAAAATGGCACGACCCACAGGAGAGACTTGCCGAAACCAGTGGAAGTATAATCCCTTCCATTATGCCATATAGTCTCCCGCACCATTGTGATGGGCGCGGGAGACTATATAATATGGCTTACTGGCATGAAGTATATCCCGGGTGGTTCGAAGCAGGGTAATAAGGTAACCCGGGGTTAGTGCGAAATTTAATTGCTGATATGAGAGCTTAATGGGCTCCTGATTCAGTATAGTTCTTTTTGAATACATTTTGATGATTAAATGTTCTGAATAATAGAGTAAGCTATCGGAGAAAGCGCTTTTCAACAAGAGGAAAAGAAACCCGGGTTAACCCTGAGTTAGCGCTAATCGGTCTTCGAACAACAGCCCCCCCGGATTTCAAGGTGTAAGATGAACACGTGACAAGCCGATACCAGGGCTTTTTCCCGTCCGCCATTTTTCTTCCTAGGGAAAAGCCCTGGGAAAGAGGTTGGTTCGTCCAGGTCGTCCAATCGTTTGTTAGCGGCTCGCTTTGGGGAACGCAGGATAAAATCCAATCAGCAAACTTATTGAGCTGTTTATTTACTGATTTAGTATCCTTCTTAGTAAAGCCCTTAAGTCTTAGTTTGATTTTCGGTTTAGGTTTTACATACTGGGTTGGTTCTAAAGTGGTGGTATTAATCTCAGGTACTGGTTCATCTATTATATTTACTGATTAATTGGCCTTCTAGTCTTTAAGGTCTTGGTGCAGGAATAGCTTTTGTGCTCCTAAGCCTAAAGCTTTGATAAGTTCTGCTTTACGCATATATAAGAATGACCTTTGATGCGTCGCTGTTTTGCAAGTGTTCTCTTTGTACCGAACTTGAGGGTACACTAAACACTCACAATTCCACGTTTTATTCTGTTACAAACGGTGGCACACTTTTTCGCCCCGATTCCTTACAAAGAGTCTTGCACAACAACTCTACTCCGATTTCAAATGTCAATCAACAATTAACATGTATTTTTGTCACATCCGGTCATCTTTAACAGTTTTTGTCATGCTTAACCTTATCTAGATTGATCTCCCTAAGTGGTATTTCATTCATTTTCATATTTACTTTTCGTGGGCCAGTTTTAACCGGTTTATACTGCTTTTAGGTTGGTTTAAAAATAATGAAAGAATTTACCCGGATTAGGCTGATAAGATTATTCTAGAAAAAATTCCTGGGCATATAATCATTTTTTTAACTTGGAAAAAAA